>JASKGM010000011.1:2782689-2841964 GCA_034509205.1 Ceratonia siliqua | reverse complement strand
TGATCGAAGTAATCAAGGTGCCAGTATTAATGAAAAGACAAAATAAAGGTACCAGTCTCTAGTATCCTTGTGATAATGACAGTGGTGAACTTACTCAAGATGATAGGTTCAATGAATGATGATGTAAAACAATAAGAAATGACGAATAAAATGTATGGTGTACCTTCAGGGACAATGAAACTGCATGGGCAAGTTCAGGATCCTCCATAGAAGAATGCCTTTGCTAAAACCCAGGTTCACTTAAATCCTGCATCAGGTGGAAGATAAATCCTGAGGTTAGCATTTAGAATAATAAAGCACAAGAAAATCCATCCAAGAATATTTGGGGGAAAACGAATCACCTCCAAGCGCCGTCACGGGCGAACGATGGAGCTTCCAACTTGGCGTCACCAACAAACGAAAGAGCTTGGCGTCATCGGCAATGGGAGTGAACTCGGCGTAGGTCGATGGGTGGGAGCTATGAAATTTTGGAGGGAAGGCGCGGAGAGTGGGAGGGAAGTAGAAATTTCTTAGGGTAAAACATTACAATGGGAAAAGAATGGGAAAGGCAGCACCACGTAAGCAAAAAATAAAATAAAATATTGGGGTGTGGGAGGTGTGGGTCAAGACAAATGTAGAAATAAAATTACTCACGTAAAAAATGGGAACCAGACCTCAAGGGTGGGGGTGGGGGAGACCCTATCTGCACCAATTAGGGGGTGGGGCAAATGGGAAGGAGGACAGGAAGAACCTTTTTTTTCAAATTTTTCATAATATATTATTTATTTTTAACAAAAATTAAATTTTAAAATTTGTAATAAAATATTTGTTATTCAAATATTATATAAAAAATTTTACATATATTTTTAATAATTTTATTTGTACCAAACTATTTTTATTTTTTTATATCTAAAAGCCTAAGTTATTTTTTTTAAATTATCACTTTTCCTTTATTAATTCTAAACATTAAATAATTTTTTTAAAAAAATGTTTTTTTTTAATACACATTAAAAAACACAAACTCATTCAAACCAACTCACATATTCATTCAAACCGACTCTAAAGCAGTTTAAAAGATTCCTTGTTTTCCTTAAATTTTCAACACCATACCGATGTGAAATCCCACTCTATGATTAATCGTACCTTGAACTACTTAAACTCAAATGAAGACTAAAGCAGTATTACTCTTTCCTCTTCGGCTGTAAAGAACGCTAGGGAAGACTATGCATTCTTTTAGCATAGGAATTACAACACAATTATTATCCCAAAAAAATTGTGGATTAATTAGCCAAACAATTCTACCAACTACCAAATGCTATATCCGAACAGCTATATCTTATATGTAATTACAATAATACATAGTGAGCAATATTTTAGTTCAAGTTAATTCTAGCTGGAAGGCATACTCCAGGAGCTTGCTCTTGCACAAAAATGCCTTCACAGGAAACCAGTTTCATGACATACTGAGCTGAGGGGTGGTATTTCTGCTGGGCTTCATTGAAGCTTCTGCCAAGTACATGTTCAACCCAATCCTCCATTGCATTTTTCTTGTCTGATAACCAGGTAGCTGCAAGTATCTGTATCATGACTTCATAATCAACTTCCAGCAGAAACTCTGATCCAAATGTCCTTCGAAATTGTATGTTAATGGTTTTTAATATTTTGTCCGCAAGCTCATCAAAATTTAATGGCTTGAAAGCCACTCTTTCATCAATTTGATCATAGAAATCATTTAACCAGGCTTCAGAGTTTTCAACTAAGGATTCACTCTTATCATCATTGTAAACTTCATCTTCAACCTCCTCTACAGGCATATTTAGATCCAGATAGGATCTTGCCTTGCATTTTGTTGCTTGCTCTTTGTTGTCGCTGATTTCAACTAGCTTTCTTTTATTCAGAAATGTTGGTTTGAAAGTCCCTTTTCTCGGTGCAACAATGACATTTGTGCCACCGCTTCTATTGGCACACTCAGAAATATGTCCAACTAGTAATTGCATTTGACATCTTTTGGCTTCAAGAATACTTTCCTCAGAAAAAATGGCAGGCTGCTTCTCGTAAAGGAAAGTGCCACTACCTTTAGACACAGTTGAGGTTACAATAAAGATTGTGTTATAGATGTTGATTTCCCTTCCATGCGAGTCTGGAAACTTACCTGTTCTTATTGCCTGAAACAAACTATCCTTCACCGGAGAATCAGCTTTATCTACATTTTCAAGAAAGACAACTGAGTGGGGATTCTTACTCAACTCCCCAGCAATATAGTCCACAACTGTTTTCCTCCCAATCACTTCATAAAGATATGAGTTTTGGCATTCAAATATCGAGTTTAATTGGTAAGTCCAGTATTGGGTGCTCAAATCCAGAGAGATTAGGCATTCTGTGTTTCCAAACATTATCTTTGCAAGTGCTGAAGCAATTTTCTTCTTTCCAAATCTATCAGGTCCAAGGAAAGCAAACCATATGTCTGCTCTAACATGTGAGCCACAACGCTTTCCTCCGCCAGACCTACAAAGGGACAAAGTTTGATTGATAGAATATATGGCCTCATCTTGCCAACCAACCTGTTCAGTGAGAAGTTGATTAAGTGACTTGAAATCTAGTGAATCAAAATCAGTTGAAAGGGAGCCTGACAAGCGCTGAAGACGTTCTTTATGATTTTGTAGGTTTGGCATATTTGGCTCCTGAGCAGCTGATGTATATAATGTTCCCAATCCTAAATCTGTGGTCACAGAAGTGAGGGATGAAGATGATCTGTGGTCAAGCAGACTTGTATTGGCCATAGAAGAAGGGGCAAGCCAAGGGCTCTGCATGTCAGTTTGCTGACTCTTAGAAACTTTTGGTACCTGATCAGATCCAGTGCTAACACTAACAATACCAGAAGTTACTGGAACTGGTGATATCTGTTTGGATGGGATGATATTTTGTAACTCTTTAGGCACACGGGGACTTTCATAAGAATATTGGATTTCATTGAGAGATGGATCTTTACTGCTACTTTCCTTTAAACCTGAACCTAATCGAAAGCCCCCAAGGATTGGAAGTTGAGACCTTGTTTGGGATGTATCAAATTCAGGTATTGACCGGGTGTGACAAAAACTTTGACAAAAATCACTCCATTTCTTTTGCAATACCAAGATCTTAGCATTGAAACTTGCTTTTTCTTCACGAGTCTGCACTGGATGATGAAGTTCATTCTTAAATAAATGCAGTTACAATTGAATCAAATATAGTGTGGAAAGTGACGCAAAACAGAGGTGGATCCAAAAATAACTTAGTATCTTTCCATGGATCCACCACTGAGGTACAGAGTAACCATTCTCTGTCTTTCCATGTGTAAGTGTGTGTGCGCATAAGAGTGTATTTGCAATTTTGCATGCTTTGAACAAGAATCTAACATTTGGTAGTCATAACACACCTTTGCCACATCCAATCCTTTATCTTTGTCCACATTAACTTTTTGCAACCAAGGAAAGCTTGTGGAGTAACCAGACGTCAAAGTGGTTGAACCTACTTTCAGAATATCAGCAATTTCTTGTTCATACTTTTGATTGCATGTGTGACAACATGTAAAACAATGATTTGTACAGCTTAGTGGATTGTTGAATTCAGAAGGTGAAGAAAAGAACCCACCAAGTGGAACAAAGGACCCCATCAAGCTGTAAGTTTATCATGAGCAGGGAACTGTGAGATCCAGTGGGCACAAAATCGTCAGAAGCTAAAGTGTTCACAGAGAATTGAAAGCATCATCCACAGAAATGAAATAATTATAGCCAATATAGACATAACAGATTATTAAGGTTAATGGGCTCAAAACAATAGTCAGAAGAAAGCATTTTAATTATCCTCGGAAATATTGATTCTGATCATACATGACAAGAACAATTTGTCATCCAGAGTAAAAAATACATTGATCATCCAAAAGAGGGGCAGGAGGGAAGAAAAAGAAAAGGATTGCATCATTCACCATATTCAGCAAATGACTGCAGGTAGAAGTAACAGCAATGGCTCATGTTGGTCAACACAAGCAGACCATAAACATGAACTGCTTGGGTTTCAATACATCTCATAAAATGGCTATAGCTGCAATGATATAGAATTATAGATCACAGTAATGAAAACTGTCTAGGGCCAAAGGCAGAGAATGCATGAACGAGATAAGGCCGATTGGCCTGAACCGCATAAGATCAAAAATTTAAAAATGGCATCTCTTTTCCTAGAGGAATCCTTTGAGATTGACTAGGCTATCAAGAAAATTAAGTGCTAATGTTTCTTGTTCAAAGCAAATATTATATTAATGCCAGTCTATTGCATGCTAATCATTTTCTACCATATCAAGTAGTGTACGTGAAGTGGATAAATCATAAATGCAAACAGTCTCTCTTATCTATGCACTGCAGAAATCGTGAATTTAAACTTCATTGCAACAACTTCTAAATATATAAAAGCACGAAAGGATAAGTTAGAGGTTTCATAGAGAAGAGGGAGATAAGATGGGAGTCAAATGAAAAGCATATTTAGATATATTTATTAAAAAAAATCTTCCTTTCTGTACTCACTTTGACCAAGCAACTCTTCTAAAAGTACAAAGTAACAGTAAATGTTAAACAACACAATCAGAAACACAGAAGCCTGCGAAAAGGACAGGGAAGAGGAGAAAACAACCAAAAGAATAACATTTGGATCCCAAAATTAGTCACGAAAAAAGTGAAAGAATCCAATAATACAGGCCATTGAGAGTAATTAAGTTTTTCGTTGATCATTTAAAAGCGGATGACCTGAGTTACATGTCAACTCTTTCTTTCCAAATAAGCCCATGCTACATTTCTAAACATCCACTGCCTTTTTATTTGCTTATATTTATATCGAGCAAACCGCTATATTTTGCACGTTAACTCACTTCAACCAAATCAAGACAAGTAAAGACTTGAACCAGATTAAAAGAATAGACAACTCACCTGGATTTAGAGTAGGCTCCTTCCATTGAAAGGGCGTCAGATGTAATGGTCAGTAGATGCAGATCCCAGTCCTTTTCTACGGTTGGGAACAAAGCTAAGAACTTAGCATAGGTTTCTGCAGTTTCTGCCACGCCCATCAGCCAAAATTTCCCACCATGAACTTCCAAGAAGCTCGTCAATTGTGACACGACCAAGCTGGCAGCAGCACCAGGCACACCATCGCCGACGAACGCCTCGAGCTCTCCGAAGTTCACAGCAATACCAGGACCAGAGCATTGCTCCACTGCACGACTCAAGTCCTTAAATTTCAAACCCATCTTCTCCTCGCTCCCACCTTCACCAAGAAGCTCAGCAATCTCCTTCTCAATGCAGATTATATTCAGCCCAGCTATTCCAGCAGGCAACACACCCTCTCGACCTTTCGATACTGACTCTGTGAAACTCCGAAGAGCACTTCTCGCGTAAACACCCATTAATAAGGGGTTTTTCTTCGTCTTCCTCATAAGAACCTCCCCAATTCTTCTACAATTCTCATCCACGTCTTCAAACCCAGAATTTCCCATGAAAGGGAAGTCAAAACCGGGACGTCCCGTTTCCGAGCCAGTCAAGTTGCACAAGAAAATGGGTGGGTACCGGCTCCGGGAGAATCGAGAAGATTGTGTCATAGGCGGTTTAAACAACGATAGCTTGATGTCGCAGCTCTTAAAACCCGCTTCACCGAAAACCCTGCTCACAATCGGGTCATCGAGAATCGATATGATCAAGTGCTTGAGCTCCACCTTCAAGAACGAAGTGGTTTGCTGCTGCTGGCTATGCATCTGAAACAAATGGAAGTTCTCTGGGTGCCTCCTCTGGTTAGCTTGGGAGCGTTTGATGGCGGCCATGAGCGAATTCGACACCGGAGGGTCCTCCTCAAGTACCTTGGAAGTGGGCAATCGGTCAAGGGAGACGCCAACTGAGAGCTCCAGAGCTTGAAACTGTAGACGCGGCGAAAAGGAGTAGCTCCGTGCTCGTGTGCAAGCTTCCCGGAGCATGGAGGAAGGCAAGGCGAGCAAGGAAGAGATAGCGTGAAGTGAGGTGGTCTGCGCATGGTTGCGGCGGCGAGCAACCGCCACAGCATCATCAAGAGCACGCGCCGCCTCCTCCGTCAAGCATTGCCTAGCTGAGTTGACCGGCGTCGGCATCGCCGGCGAGCATATATATTCTCTATGCACTGTTATATATATTCGCTTTGGGTTTGGACAGTGAGCAAATAAAAAATTTCAAAATAGAGGTTTACTCGATCGAACATTGAATAGTTTATTCAACTAAATAAATAAATAAAAGCCATGGAATGAGTAAAGGAAAAGGGTGTGAGAGAGTGGGCTAGACTAGATTGCCGCTGCTGTTGTTGTTGATCTTGTTTATAGATGACGATGTTTGTGGATTATGATGCTGCTTGGATTATTGTTGTGGGACCTTTCTCATTGAGCTGTGAGGAAGAGAGGCACATGTGGGACCCTTCCCTTTGGCCATTGAACACATGGTGAGCAGATTCTCTCTTGCTCCTCTCTCCCATGACAGATGTTCTCTTTTTATTTTCACATGTTTTTATAAGAAAAATTTTCTAAATAAATTTATCTGTAAAAAAATATAAATTAAATTAATAATATATACACGTAAATATATTTTAAGTAAATTTTAATAAATTTCACTCTTTAAATATATATATTCATTATTAATTTAATCTATAATTATTGGTAAGCCCATTTAATTTGAAATTTCAAAATGCTTGTCTTTCATGGTGAGTGAGAGAAAGCGACAGATGCCGTGGCCACTGAAGCAAATGGGCAAAGAGGGTCAGTTTTAAGCTTTTGAATCTAACAGGGACCTTTTGTTCTTGTTTTATTTTTTTTTAAAGTTTTGTTTAATTTTTTTTAATAATTTTTATTTTATAAAATTAATTAATTATATATTTATATGATGTATTTTTATTGAAATTTTTTAAGATATTTTTGTATTTTTTAAAATCTTTTAAGTTATAAATAAATAGTAAAAAAAATTATAGATGAATAATAAAAAGAATGTAAAAAAATTTAAGAAAAAATTTAAAAATATTTTTAAAAATTTTTAAAAAGTACCTAAGATAAAAAATAATTAATTAATTTTAAAAAATAAAAGAATTTAAAAAAAACAAAAAAAATGAAGGTGTAGGATAATAGTTTCATACATGATAAGGACCTTGCTTTTTAAGATGGTTAAAAAAGGTACCATATCTAAGCCTATAAATAAATGCAATGTAATCTTATAATACAACACATGTCAGAAAAATATATGAATGCGATAAGGTCGTAGGGTTGAGCTATTGGCTAAAAACAAGAGATAAAAGAAAGAAAAAGAAACGGCAGAACTGAGCTTGATTAGATGGGTCGGCAATAGCTGAAGGCACAATTAAGAAAAACAAACAGAAAAGGATAGGTAAAAGATTTCCTTGGATGCATTCAACCATCAACCTGTTCATGTCAATTCTCTAAAATATATTATTATTATACTATTATATAATTTAGTGCCAATATTTTACTCATAAAATATTGTAATTATTTATTGAGATAATTATATAATAAATTATTCTAACTTCTCTTAAAATAATATAATATTTGATAATTTTTTAATTTTTTAATTTTTAAAATAATATTTATTTTTATAAAAATGTAAATTTTTAATTTTTTTTATTCATTCATTATATTAAAATTAAGATTAAATTAGTCTTTTCATAATTTTATCAAAAAATTAAATTTTATTTTAAAAACAAAAAATATTAAGTGTTAATCTTCTAATTAATTATTATTATATGTTTATTATGATATAGTATTTTTATATTATGCTTAATAAATCCTGCATATTTATCTCTCGCATATACTTATTAAAATTTACAATAATTATATTTTTATATTTTTCTCACATCTCATTTTTTACTATGAATATAATAATAAATAATAAATGTAATTAATAAATTATTAATAAATAATAATAAAATATGAAATATGAAAAAATATAAAAAAAATGAGAAAAATATGGGAGAAAATACCATTGTTGTAAAATTTATCAAGCGCTAATCTATGTTGCCCAATCGTCACAGTGGGCATGCATGCCCAATGAAGGCCCACCAATAGGTAGGCAACACGTGGCAGGAGGTGAGTTGACCTTGGAATTTTTCATATTTACAGAGATTGACCCAAAATATTTAAATATTTAAAATTGACCTATAACAAAATTACAATTAGATCCCAAATTTTAATAAAACTATATTTTGACCCCAAAAAAATTATTATATGTATTCCATCACTTTAAAAAATTATGAGCATACATTAGATTCAATAGTTTCATACACTCACACATTTCAAGCTTTATATGTAAAGCTTTATGATATATATAATGGGTACTTAACAAAATTTAGTTGTTGTTTTTATGGAAAGAAATTATTTAACCATTTATGTTTATACATTTTATGAATAAAAGTTTATAAAGCATGCATAATTTATTGAGGATGAGGCAACATTGTGTTAGATTGGGGAATCTGGAAATTTGCACCATTAGTCGACCCTCAATCAACTATTGCTGCAAAATAGATGAGGCTAGAGAAGATTTGTTGA
Source organism: Ceratonia siliqua (assembly GCA_034509205.1). Taxonomy (NCBI): domain Eukaryota; kingdom Viridiplantae; phylum Streptophyta; class Magnoliopsida; order Fabales; family Fabaceae; genus Ceratonia; species Ceratonia siliqua. The sequence goes on along the minus strand of JASKGM010000011.1, from coordinate 2,833,398 downwards.
ACTGTCAATTATAATGTTTTAAAAATTAAATTAGTTAATGAATTGGTAAAGGTAGAAGATTTTGGGTCAATCATTCAACTAGAATTAAATGATGGTTGAATTGAATTTAAATTAAATAATTTTTTTAATTTTTTAATGTATATATTATATATATAATTATTATTATTTAAATAAAATAAATAAATAAAAATAAAAATAATCAACTAACAAATACTAATATACTTAATTATAATTAAAATATCATTTAAAATAATTTATTAAAAAATTAAATATGTTATATACTTTTTAACAAATTATTTGTGTCATCCCACCTCCCCTCTCCCTTTTCCTCTTTATTTTACAATATCTTTTCCTTTCCAATAGTTCTCCCTCGGTCTCACTCCCTTTTCTATTTCCAAAACCTATCATTTTTTCTTTTCGATAACCCATCCAGTTTTCTCTTTCCAGAGGAGCCATCCCCTTCCCTCTTTCTTTTCCTTTATTTTTTCTTGGATGCAATCAACGAATGCTATCTTAGGCACCAATTCTATTACCTCCTAACCTTTCTTCCATCTTCTTCTTTAACCCCTTTCCTCCTTCTTTTCACTTTTCGCTTTTTCTCCCAGTTGCACCTTAAATCTATTGATGCTCGTTGACATGCTCCATCGTGAGTTGCATGGTGAACAACGATAGAGCTGCTAGTTTGATCTCTAAACTCTTCATCTAATCTCTCTTCTTCTTCCTCTTCTTCTTTTTATCCATTCATCTAACTTGCATCTATTTTTTAAAAAAAAAAAAACCTAAAACAGCATCGTTTTATTCAAATATTATCCAAAAAATAATAATATTAAAAACTGATATAATCAGTAACTCGATCAGTTTTTTCGATTCAACCATGGGTTATTGATTTTTCTTCCAGTCAGTTTTAAGGGTGTTCTAAACAAGCCAAGGATCCAGTTCTCGGTTAAATCAGTGTGATAGGCCCGGCCGATTCAATTTTTGAAACCATGGTCAACTACCATTAACAAAGTTATTTTTATATAAAGTACATAATTACTTAAGTTTTGTAATTATTTATATAAAAAGAAATTTAATTCCTTTGACATGATAACCATCATATAAAAGTTTATCTGAATTACTATATAAAGTACATTCATACTCTTTGTTAATCTGAATTACTTATACAATTAAATTATTTTTTTACGAAAAAAAGTTTTGATTCCCTAATGTTCTTTTTTCATGTTATTTTTCTTTTACCTTTTCGGTGCTGCCTCTTCTACTTTGAAATATTTTATACTTTAGAGTAGGTTTTTAAAATTTTTAATTTACATTTTTTTATTTTTTTATTTTTTTATAATTTTTATTTTAAGAAATAAGTTAAAAAAATTTATAAAAATAAAAAAAATTTTACTTTTTTTTATTTTGATTTTTGAATTATTTTTTAAGTATTGTATTAAGAAATTTTTTAAAATTTTTTCACTTTTTTTTATTTTTTAAAATTTTTTTAAATTATTTCTTAAAATAAAAATTATTAAAATATTAAATATTAAATATTAAAAACCGACGGTAGAATTGGCCTTTTCTTTTTAACTTACCTAATATTTTTTTAGATAAACTTTTATAATTAATAATTTTAAATTTATTAATAAGTATGATGATCTACAATATATAACATTAATGGTAAAGAAATTAAGAATGTGAATAAAAAATTTAAATATAATTAAAAATATGAATAAAAAATTTTAATGTAAATATATTAATCAAGTACGCTGTTTATGTACAAAATGTAATAAAGGTATAAAAACTTAATAGAGTAAATGTCATTTTGGATTATAATCATAAGAATATTAGAATTTAATAATAATTTAAATGTACAATATAAATAGAAAATAATTGATTTTTAATTTATATAAAAATAACGATTTCATTAAGACATCGTTTAGCATTTGAAAATGAATTTGAAATTGAGACTTAAAAATGAAATCAAACCTAATAATTTCAAATATTCTCATCAGTTCATTATTCATAAATATAATTATAATTCCAAAAATAAGTTCCATTTAAACTTTCCATATAAAAATTTAAAATATGTTATACAAATTAAATAAAATATGAAAAGAAAAACAATGTAATATTGAGTTATCGCCTTCTATGTTATTGTTAATTTGAACTCGTACCAATAGAAATAGCATAAGTGATACTAGAATTTTTCACTATTAAAATAGTAAAGGGTTCGATTCTAAAAAACCGCCCTCAACCTTTCAATAAGCTTGGTAAAAATATCACATAATTAGTGCAGGAACGAATCTAGTAGAGCATTGTTATTTCTACCCTCATTTTTTTTCACACTTTTCCCATACCTTAATTTTTTAATATTACTTTTATCATTATCTCTCTTCCTTTTTCTATCTTTTTTCTATCATGTCATCACAAATATTAATAATAAAATAAAATATGAGAAGGTATAAATATACAAAGGTATGTAAATATCATTCCTCAATTAAAAGACAATAACCTCGTCATTAATAATAACTAAAATTTAAAAAAAACATATTTATTCATATATGTAAATTATATTCATTTTAAATTTCTTTAATATATATGTATATAGACATTATAATTATAGAAGATAATAGCAGCAAAAGTATATTTTACGTATATATACTAATATTTTTATTGCTATAGTCACAGGTAAAAACCTATTTTTCAATGAGTAATTATCAGACCATATCGAGTCCAAGCTATTAGCACGGACTCAAGACATGGTATAATTACAATGGTAATGAAAAGTGTTCTAGCTTTCTAGTTTTATACTTCAATAAGTTGTAGACGCGATGCGCAGAATAATATTAACTTTTTTATAAAAAATATTTTATTAATTTATATGTAAATTAATATTGAAAATCTTAATAGCGGTTGATTCTATGATAAATGTTTTGAGTCTCTAATAAAATGATAACTTAATAATGAAAATTTTAAATTTTAAATTAAGAAAAATGATAAGAAAAAAATAGATGTTATAATATAATGCCAAGGGTGGTTTACAAATTTTTTACCAAAAATTATTGAATAAATTATTATTGAATATCTTTAAATGTACCTTATTCTATAATGGTATTTTATGAAATTTTTGTTTCGGTTCACGTAGTTTTTTAGTCTAGCATTAATGAAATTAAATTAAGAAAAATAATAATATATTTTTATAAAAAATTAATTGAATTAAATATAATTTATTTTAATTATTAATTATTAATCATACATCTAAATGGTAGAACTTGTATTCAATTTAGAATCATTATTTGTAATATCAAATTCTTTACATGGCCTTAGTGTTAAATTTAAAATTATGAACCAATTCCAATTAAAATTGGAATTGGAATTACAATTCTTAGCAATAATTCTGATTTTGATATCCAAACCTACGCATAGGTATATTTGAATAGATAATTAGGAATGCCTAGAGCCCTACCCATATTTAATAAAACTTACAAAACTTGAGATAAATATTATCTAATAAATGTTGCATACATGGACAAAATATACTTAGGCCATTAATAGTCTAGGCTCCAGAATAATTATATCGTATCAAGAAAAATACTTTATAAATGCACAAATAAAATTTCAACAAATTATATAAATATTATATTTTTAAGATCATAAGAGTACCGCTCCAATATCATAACATTATTAGAGATATAGTTTCATAATCATATAATTTCAAATTTTTAATGTTAGTATATATCTTTATTCTTTTTTAGCATTAACCTTTAAATTTCATTTCGTTGTCAATAAATTAAACTTAATTACATATTTATTCAAGAAATTCATGAAATTACAGTTAAGTAAGGCATACTTTACATGATAACATTTAATGTAATTTTTTTATTTCAATAATTCTAAACTTTATAAAATTATATATTAATTTTGAAACCTAAATTTTTAATAAAACGAAGATATTTATAAAATATTAAAATATAAAATTATACTTATACTTTTTAAGATTTGATTTTATATAATTAGTTTGGACCAGTGTTCAACACTGATCTTATGTACAAATATTAAACTTACCAACTTTATGGGAATTGATCCGGATCTTAGGTCTCATTCATTTTATTTTCTTGTGATTTTGAGTTTGTTACATTTATCAATTTTCTTCCTAATTCAGAACAGGAAAACAATTAAATAATAAATAAATAATATTAGCTACGGTTTAACCATAGCTAATATTTTATTCATTTTATTTAATTTATTTGGCCAGGGCTTTCACCGTGAGATAACATATGTTTTCTTAATTCTAAGCTATTTAAATTCTAATTTTTAAGGTCCACGCTAAGAATTGATAAAGGCTTTAGTTAGTTATTTTTCATTTGCAAACCTCAATTACAGGCTTAATTTCAAGCGCAAAACGGGGAATTATTAGGCCACATTCTATTTGTGAGCCCACTTCCAAACTCATGTCCAAACGTTATTCTTTTGATATTTCTGTATATAAATTTGATATTGAATATTTTTCATTAATATTGTCTGTTTATTTCCTTATTGAATTATAATATATTTACGATTATAATGAAAAATATTTTTCTTATGAGAGTTGTTTAATTATCAAACATGTAAGTGAGATTTAAATTTTTAAACACAATTTAATTGCCCAACACAAATGATAATGTGATTAGGGAGATCAAAAGTTTATTTATAAGATATTATTTTTACTGTATAGGTCATGAAAATTATTTTAGATTGTGAACCATTAATTAAAATATAAGTTAAGCAAGTAGTTTATTTCTATAAATTAAAACAATTAAATAAATGATAACTTTGAATATCTAATGTAGATCAAACAGCGTTGGGCTTCATGAAAAAGTATGAGAGGAAGAGGTCTTAGAAGTCATATTTTTTATTTGGACTTTTAAGTCATTTCACTTACTTGGTTATTATTATTTTATTTCTTATTATTTGACTTTTCTTTTATCTTTAGTATTTTATTTGGGGCTGGTTTATTAGCTGACCAACTTTGTATCTAGTCAGGCATTATTATTATTATTTAGTTTTATCAAAGAACACTCAATGAAGAGTTCTATGTTTCACATTCCTAGACTGTGATTTCTAGGTTTTGTGAGAGATTTATGGGTTTGCTAGATTATGCTTCTTATTCTTGCTCTCGATGTGTCTTGGTTTTATGTGTTCTTGTGTTCCATTGTCGCTGCATCAACTAGTATTAGTAAGCGAGGCATTCAAATGCAATCAGGTAGCACGCACTACACAACTTATAGTGCGATTACAGTGCATGGAGGAGAGATTTGACCAATTGGGTGACTGGTTTGACACACTTACCAAGCAATTAGCCACTCTCAGTTTGGACAATAAGCAACGTCACTTGCTAACTCCACGTTTTACATATTACAACAACGTTGATAGTGATGTAGAAGAAACCTCCAACCTGTTTGTAGGGCATGAGGAAATGAGGGAGAATTCTTTGAACCAAGGCAGTGCTAATAGATGGGAGTTTGGCTTCAAGGTTGATATTTTAGAGTTTCGAGGTTACTTACTACCTAAAGAATTTATGGACTGGGTTATTGTTGTAGAAGAAATACTGGAGTTCAAGGAGGTCCCTAATGATCACAGGTTCATTTGGTAGCAACAACATTTACAAGAAGGGCTGTAGCATGAGAGTAGCAAATGAAATATACTAGAACACGCCAAGGTAAGCCAAAAATTAATAGTTGGAGAAGTTCTTGAAACATGTAGGATCTATATTCTTACCCTATAATTATGTGAGAAAATGTATCAAAAATTACAAAACCTTAGAAAAAATTCACGATCTGTAAATGATTATACTATAGATTTTTATAACCTGATTGCTTGTGTGGATTTGGCTATGAGTTGATGATTAGTTAGTGTCAAGGTATATTGGGGATATGAGACAACAATTCTAGGATTTTCTGAATTTATTCGACCTTGTGAATGTATCCAAAGCATATATGAGAGTTTTGCATTTAGAGAAGACTCTATCAAGGAGGACATAAGTTGGAGACTAAGCCAACCATACACACCCTGACGCACGAATAATATAGCATGAACCCCACACAAAACAGGGGACAAGTGAACTCGCAGTGTAAAAAAGCGCAAATTTCCTACTCCTAAACACGCTGGTTTAAGTCTGGTGAGCAAGTTCACAAGATAGCGGATTGTAAAAAAACAAAAATTGATAGGCACAATAGGGGATTCTTCATCGACTTTGAAGAATCGGTGAGTGACAAAAAAATGGATTTTGAGCAGGGGCTTATTTATGATGCTGAAGAGGAATTAACAAAGGAGCTAGTCGAAGCAGATAAAAGCCCACAGTTGGTTATGAGGCGTGTTTGTTTAACACCCCGTGGGGTTAAGGGGGAGGTTGGTGGCATAACAACATATTTCAGTTTACTTGCACTATAGGAGGCAAGGTTTGTAAGCTTGTGATTTATTCAGGCAGCTGCAAGAATGTGGTTTCCGAAGAGGTTATCCGCAAGCTGGGAATGGAGCCGGAGAAGCATCCTAGTCCTTATATGTTGGCTTCGCTAAAGAAAAGGAATGAGGTAATCGTTTCTAAGCGTTGCTTAGTATCCTTGTCCATTGGGGCTAAGATATCAGGATAATGTTTAGTGTGATGTTGTGGCCATGGATGCTTGTCACCTTTTGCTAGCTAGACATTGGCAATACGATAGGAGTGCTCTCCATTATGGGAGGTAGAAAAACTATAGTTTTGTGTTTGATAATGTAAATATTGTTCTTTTACCTAGTAAGGAAGATGAGCCCAAACCCTCTATGGGGGAGGAAAGGATCTTGCTAGCCAGGAAGGAGTTTATGGGAGAGATGCATGAATTAGGAATAGTGTTTGTGTTCTTAGGCAAGGAGAGTAACCATGAAGGAGAAGCACGAAAACTTGTGAAGAGTTTACTGGAAGAGTTTTGTGATGTATTCCTACAAGATTTACCTGATGAATTACCACCATTATGAGACATACAACATTAGATTGATTTAGTGTAGAAATCTATTTTGCCAAACCGCCTACATTACCACATGAGTCTTAAGGAACATAAGGAAATTAGGCTTCAGGTAGAGGCCTTGTTATCTAAAGGTTATATCTAGGAGAGTCTCAGCTCATGTCTGGTGCCATCCTTACTAACACTAAAGAAGGATGGCTAGTGGAAGATGTATGTAGGCAGTCAAGCTATCAGCAAGATAATAATCAGGTATATATTTCCTGTTTCTCGGTTGGATAACCTGTTGGATCAACTGAATGGTGTTACGGTTTTAACAAAACTAGATATGAAAAGTGGCTGTCACTATATTCGTATTCACTCCGGGGATGAGTGGAAAACCTTATTCAAAACTAAATATGGGTTATATGAGTGGTTGGTAATGCCTTTTGGCATGTCAAATGTCCCTAGTACTTTCATGCATGTGATGAATCATATTTTAGATTGTTCATTGGTAAATTCCTTGTGGTTTATTTTGATGACATCCTAATATACAATACTATGTTGGATTCACATCTTGAGCTTTTAAGGGAAGTTCTAACAATTTTGCATAGAGAGAAATTATTTACAACAATGACCAAGTGTTATTTCATGATAGATTCGGTTCTATTTTTGGGTTACATTGTATCCAAGGACGGCCTATATGTAGATGAGTCTAAAGTAGTAGCCATGAAGTAATGGTTGGTGCCTACTAATGTTTAGGAGGTGCATAGCTTCCATGGGTTAGTGTCTTTTTACTGGGGCTTTATTCCTAACTTCAACATTATTACTGCACCAATCGAACTGTATGAAGACTAAACAAATTCAATGGACAAGTGACACAACTAAGGCATTTGAGCTAGTTAAAGAGATGTTGAAGACCGCTCCTATCCTTACATTACTAGATTTTTCACAGCCTTTTGAGTTGCATTGTGTGTTTCAACAATTGGCATTAGGCTGTTTTGAGTCAAGGTGGTAAGCCTGTGGCTTATTTTGGTGAGGAGCTAAGTGGGTCTAAGCTCAATTACAGTACTTGTGATGTAGAATTCTATGTTGTGGACTTGTGGTTCGGGCCTTTAATCACTAAAGTTTTTATTTATCATATAATGAGTTCATCATGTATTCAAACCATGAAGCATTGAAAGACCTTTATAGTCAGAATAAGCTATCTTCTACACATGCTCGCTGGGTTACCTACACTTATCAAATTTCCTTTATCATTAAAGATAAGTCAGGTATCGTGAATAGAATGGTAGATGCTCTTAGCAGGAAGGCGTCTTTATTAATCACTCTGTGCACCAAGGTAATTAGTTTGGATCTTCTTAAAGATTATTTAGTTATTGACCATTACTTAGGCCCCATTGTGAGTGACTTAGAGACAGGTTACCATAATGACTATGCTTTACATGATGGGTTCTTATTTAAAGGGAACCAATAATGTGTACCTGAAGGTAGCTTGTGCTTGAGAATTATTAAGGAATACTTGCACAAACGAGGCTATGTGGGGCATGATAAAATGCTCAAGCTTGTAGCTGACCAATTCTTATAGCAAGATTTGTTGGGGGATGTTGATTTTGCCAAGCGTCTAAGGGGCACGCCACTAATGCAAGCCTTTATCTGCCCTTACCTACTCTATAAGGGCTTTGGGCTAATGTCAGCATAGATTTTGTTTTGGGTTTGCCAAGAACCCAATGTGGGTGTGATTCTATTTTTGTGGTGATGGATAGATTTTCGAAGATGGCACATTTTGTGTCTTGCAAGAAGACTTTAAATGCAGTCAATATAGCACAACTCTACTTTCAGGAAGTCTACTGTTTACATGGCTTACCCTTATCCATTGTATCCAATAAGGATACTCATTTCCTTAGCCAGTTTTGGTGATCCTTGTGGCGTTTGTCTAACACGAAGTTAGATTTTAGCAGTGCCTATCACCCTCAGATTGATGGCTAGATTGAGGTAGTTAATCGTGCTTTGGGGAACTTGTTGTGAAGTGTGGTGGGTGACAACTTGAAGTCTTGGGATCAGAAGTTGTTTCAAGTAGAGTTCTCTTACAACCATTCTACTAATAGAAGCACAAGATTAAGTCATTTTCATATCATCTATGGGTACAATCCATGTGCACCACTTGATATGGCTCATATTCTTGATTTGAAGTGTGTTCATACCAAGGCAAAAGATCTAATCACTTAAATTCCGAACACCCACAAGGCTGCTTTTAAGCATCTACAAGAATCTAATGCCAAATGTAAGGTAATTGCATACAAGAAACGGCGAGTTATGGAGTTTGAGGTAGGTGGCTTTGTATGGGCTGTTCTAACAAAAGATAGATTTCTAGTGGGTGAGTATAATAAGCTTGCTGCAAGAAAGATAGGATCGTTGGATATAAATGAGAAGATAAACTTCAACACTTACTAGTTGAAGCTTCCAAGTCATATCAAGATCAGTGATGTATTCAATGTAAAATATTTGGTGCCATATCTTGGTGATTCTTTTAATGAAGATGTGACTTCGAGGGCGAATTCTCTCCCATTGAGGATAATGATGTAGATCAAACAACATTAGGCATCATGGAGAAGTATGAGAGGAAGAGGTCTTAGAAGTCATAATATTTTATGTTTGGACTTTTAAGTCATTTCATTTACTCGGTTATTATTATTTTATTTCCTGTTGTTTGACTTTTCTTTTATCTTCATTATTTTATTTGGTGCTTGTTTATTAGATGACCAACTTTGTATCCAGTTAGACATTATTATTATTATTCAATTTTATCGAAGAACACTCAAAGAGAACTTCACTACTTCACATTCCTGGACCGTGATTTCTAAGTTTTGTGGGAGATTTGTGGGTTTGTTGTTACAGATTCTGCTTCTTACTCCTACACTCATTTTGTCTTGGTTTTTTGTGTTCTTATTTCCACCATTGCTGCATCAATATCTCTATTAAAATTGATTACAGATCAACACTAATTAATTTATACTCACGGTTATCATCCAAATGAAATGAATTAAATTTATATTTCATATAAATTTTAAAACAATTGTACACAACATTGATTAATTCAATTTAATCTTATTACAAAAAAATTTATTATTATTTTAATATATAGTTCAAACATAAATCTTTTGGATTTGTTCAAAATTTTCATTTTTGATAAATAATCTTTACTTCCTTAATAAATAGATCCTAAATGAAATTTTTTTAAATTACACAACATTTATAATACTATTAAATATTATATGAATAAAATAGTATTATAATATATATACCAGGACATTACAAATTTCAGTTTGTACCAGGACTTTAAAAGACTTTTGAAATTCCACAAATTCTCTCAAATATTATGTGGAGAAATATTCTCCCATTTTGTCGAAGCTTTATGTGGAAATTTATTTCCCATACTGTCTTCACCCTTTTGAACATTATGTGGAGACTTAATCTCTCATTCTGCCAGGCTTTATGTGGAAGTGTATGTTCCCATATTGTTTTAATTTTCTTAAAGCATTATGTAGAGAATTAATCTCTCATTTTGTTAGACTCTATGTGGAAATTTAATTTCCCATATTGTCTTAATCTTATCTTTAAACAAAATTTAACCAAATTAATTTGAACTACGTGGACCTTAATCCCTTAAGGGTACGTAGGCACTTACACAATAAGGCAGGTTCGATTTTCTAGTTTCTTTATTTTTCTCTAAAAATTAAAATAATACAAAAGGAGTAATTTAAACACAATATTAAATTTAAGAACAAGCGATTTAGGGTAACCGTCCTTAGGGATGGACGATGTGGGGTGCTTAACACCTTCCTCACACATAATTAGACTCCCGAACCCATCATCTGGTTTCAAGTGCCAGTTTTTGGATTTTTAAAAGGATCCCAATTATCTTTATAATTAATTGGTGGCGACTCCAATTTTCATCTCTGTATTTTTTCCCTTTTATCGCCTTAGGGTCACGACGGTGGTATTTTTCCTAACCGTCACATTGTGACACTGCAAAAGAGATGTCAGGATGAGTAATAGTTAAATAATTCAAACCCCTTACAAGCTGCCGATACATGGATGGATAAGATAAAAGATCATCACTATGTTGTTGGAGTTTCAAATTAACCTCTATAGGAGTAAGAGCTAAATTGCAGTCCTAAAGATCGGTTAAGGAAAGAAGCTCCTGAGTATATTTATGCTGATGTAAGAAGATCCCATTGAGACGCTGTTAAACCTCAAGGCCAAGAAAGTACTGTAGAGAACCAAGATCTTTCATATGAAATAAAGCCTAAAGATGCTGCTTAAGTTGTGCAATCAGTTGTGGATCGGAGCCAGTGATTAATGTCATCAATATAGACAAGAAGAACTATAATCCTAGTAGTAGTTTGGCAAAGAAAGAGGGATGAGTCGTACTAGCTCTAAGTAAAGGTGAAGTCTAGAAGAGTAGTGCAAAATTTCTCAAACCACGCTTGCAGGGCCTACTTTAAACCATACCAAGAGTGCTTTAAGCAATAAACCTTAATAGAAAAAGTAAGAAATAGACCTGGAGGAGTCATAAAGATTTATTCTTTCAAGTCACCATGTAAGAATGTATTCTTCACATCCATTTGATGAAGTAAGCACCCTTTCGAGGTGGCAATAGCAAGAATAGTCTGAATAGCAATCATTTTAGCAACTGGAGCAAATGTTTCTTCATAATCAAGACCATATTGCTGACAATTTCCATGGGCCACCAAACGAGCTTTAAGGTGATCAATAGAACCACTAACACGCAATTTGATAATATACACCCATTTACTCTTAATCGGATTAATTTCGAGTGGACAAGAAACAATATCCCATGTATGATTATCTTAAAGTGCTTGAAGTTCTTTTTGCATAGCTTGCCACCACCAACACATACATAGAGGCTTAAGAATAAGACTTAGGAACAAAATTATTATCTATAGTGGCCTGAAGAGCAGTAGTAGAGAACCCATACTTGTATGGGGACCGGAAATCTGAGAAGACCGACGAGCTACAACAGAATCAAGATCAGATGGCATGCAAATGTCGAAAGAGGTGGGGGGTGGCGACGTTGATAGACAACACTTGGCATAAAATGATTGACAGAACCAGATTCATCATTAAAAGAAGGACAGGAAACAGAAAAAGGAACATGGTCAGTAAGACAGGGACAATAATAATGATGGTCAATGAAAACCCCATTTTGGGAAATATGAAGTTTATTAGCATTGCCATCATAATACACAAAACCTTTATGAGCATTACTATCGCCAAGAAAAGCACACTGAACAGCTTAGGTAGCAAGTTTGCGATGTTCATGAGGAGGTAAGTGAACAAAACAGACGGAGCCAAAAGCATGAAGAGACTGATAATTTGAAGGAACACCAAATAAGAAAAAATGAGGAGAGTCAAACTGCAATGCTTGGGAGGGAAGACAGTTAATAAAATAAACAACAGTAGAGGGAGCTTCCACCTAAAAACAAGATGAAACAAAAGATCCAATTAACAAGGTATATACCACATCTAAAAGATGTCAATTTTTACGTTCAAGAACACCATTTTGCCTAGGAGTGTAAGGATAGGATCATTAAGAAATAATGCCCTTCTTTTAAAGAAAATCATGGAACATATATTCTTCTTTAGAATTAGAGCGGAAGATTTTAATACCGACAGAAAATTGTGTTTCCATATAGGTAACAAAATCTTGACAAGTAGAAAACACATAAGCTTTGGACTGAAGGAAATATGCCCAAGTAAAGCAACTATAGTCATCAATAAAGGCCACAAAGTATTAATATTGAGCATGTGAAAGAACAAGACTCATACCCCAAATATTAGTATGAATAATTTCAAAACATTGAGAAGCACAGCTACCTTTCAAAGGAAAAATGTAATAATTTACTTTTACCAAGTTTAAATGAAACATAATCAAATGATGAAGTAACAACTTATGTATTATTCAAATATCTATGTTTCGTAAGATGGGACAAAATAACGGAATTAGGATTTCTTAATTTCTTATGCCAAAGGTGGCCATTATTAGCAATAGCAATACAACTAAAGAGAACAAGAAATAGAACATGACTAAAGAGGAAAAAAAGGTCCCACTTTAGGCCCTTTCGTGATTACCTACCCCAGTGCTAGATCTTGCACACATTAACCATTATTATCAAAATGGATAGTATAGTTATCGTCCACCAATTGGCCAACATAAATCAAATTGGTAGATAATTCAAGGGACACAAAAACATTGGAAAACAAGGGTCTCAACTTTCCAACTTCAATGATGGGAAGTGTACTACCATTGGTTACCTGAATATGTTGTGGTCCATCATACTTATGAACATCATGTAAAGGTGCTAGATCACTAGTCATATAGTTTGAAGCTCTAATAGACGATAAATATTGCTTACCTTAGAGACCAAGAGAAGATAGGGGAGAAACAATCATATGTTGAACTTGCTCGGATGTAACAACAGTGGAATAGGAACAAGGCATAACAGTTTGACCCAAAGGAGTGGTTACCATATTAGACTAAATAATATTATAAGAGGTAGAGGCTGAATGGTTCTGAGGGCGCACAAGACAATCCTTAATAATATTGCCATTTTTCTTGCAATAATTGCAAAATTTCTTGTTGTAATGTTTTGCAATATGGCCAAATCCCTTGCAACTATAGCACTGTTTTTGAGGTTGTATCTTTACTTGAGTAGTATAGGCTAGATTAAAGATCTTAGTACTGACATTAGTATGAGCGATTCCATGCTGTAAGGCAAGCTGTTGTTCCTCATGTAGAAGTTCCCCTAAACAGACATTCAAAGTAGGTACCATATTTCTATTTACCAATCCAACTTGAACACTTTCAAACTCAGGTCACAGTTTCATCAGAAATTGATCACGTTGACTCTCAGAATGAAATTCTTGTAAAGAAGTTAGAGCTTCTTTAGGAACTTTAGACTGCATTATCCTAGAATAATCACTCCATAAATTTAGAATAAAATTGTTCAATTGATTGGTTCCCCAGACAGGATTTGCCAATTTCAAGCTTTAGTTGAAATTTACGGGTAGCATTATCTTGCTAATAAATTCTCTTAAGATAATCCCTCATGTCCTTAGTAGTTGTGAATGGGCAAAAATTGTTAACCATTTGTGGTTCAATAGAACTAGAAGCCAAGAAACAATTATGGCATCATTGCTTTCCCATTAGTCACGTCCCTTAGGATCATCAGTAGGAGGATTGGAAGATCCATCCAAATGACTCACAATTCTTTCCCTTTGATAAATATTCTAAATTGAAATTCTCAACTTGCATAATTTTTTTCCATTAAAACGAACCATAAAATTAATTTTATCTTCTAGCATAATGATTTCAATAATCCAACAAACTATCCAAGAAAAGATCCATAAAAACAAGTCCAAAATTAAAAGATCTGCTCGACCCAAACTAAAGATCCATTAGAAAGATAGAATAACCCAAAAAGTAAAAACCATTTAACCCAAAAGGCCAAGCCCATTAAACTCAATTCAGAAAAATAAAAAAATAATTCCCATAACTAGAAAACACAAATGTCCGAGAAACACAATGAGATGTTGAGAAAATACCAGAAGCCAAAAGAAGACCCAAAAAGCTAACAGTAAATGCTAAACAAAATTCACGAATGGCCGAGAATCTCTCTTGGGTACATCGAGAACCACCATGCCACGAGAATTCCTGAGAGACACTGAGAATCACCAAGACACAGAGCACAGAAGTTGCCGACATTGACCACCATTATGTAACTCGAACACTTTGTTGTTGACACCTAAAACCATCACCAAGAAGGAGAACCAGATTCTCCGATAAACACCATAATACCGACCCAAGAAATCAACAAAAAATCTTAGCCAGTTGCTTTAATACCATGACACAAATTCAGTGTTTGTTTTAAATACCTCAAACATGAGGATTGATCTGTATTATATATACAAGAGTATCCTTAAATACAGCCTGAATTCTTTCCTAATTAAGGCATAATATCCTCCTAATGACATCCCTATAATTACAAATCAATTAACATAATTACAGGAAATATAATAGCGTAATTACAGGAAACATAATTGCAAAGTTGACTGTACAAGATCTATAAACTAAAATAAATCACCGCAATATGTTTTCTTATAAAATTAATTTTTAGTTTCACATATTTAAGTATGTGAATACATCTTTTCAAGATAAGATTTCAACTTTATGCTTCACAAAATAATACTCATACTTGAACATAATTAGAGTATGAAAATAAAAACAACACCTGAAATAATTATGTCAAATAATGAATTCATCTATTTTTATAAGTTATTTGCATTATCGGGGCAAAGGATTGTATCAAAATCTGTATTTTCATGGATATTTTTATGTTCTACCATTATTATTCCATTATGTGAAAATTTGAACCATCATGAAAAGGCTATAACTTTGTGAAAAAAAGAATATGAGAAAAGAAAAAGAAGAACAAAAGTGTAGAGATGATGCAGTAGGAAGCTGAAACTGGGCAGAAAATCTTGCAAATGCAAGAATTTAGAGGAGTGTTACTATAGATGAACAGTAACCCAAAAAACAGAACTAGACAATTCCTGATGAAGGAAAACATTGATATTTCGTATTATGCTTTCTGAATACAACTATTAGACAAATATTGAAAGTCTTAAAACTGGAATTATAACTCTGCCCCTAATACATAGCAACTAATAATATAATAGGAATTACAACGATTATAACACACCCAACACAACATATAGTATCAGACAATTAACAACAAAACCAAAAGCACATAAATAACAAATAACATTCATTTCTTGGCTCTTTTTTGATTATCTAACTTGGATAAATACTCCAGGGTCATATGCTCGATCTGCATCAGTCCTCTTATCTTGAGAAAAACTTTTTTTAATTATATGTTTAATTCCCAAAAACATTTCAATGTAAATAGTATCAAAATTCATTTTTTTAAAATTATCTACTAAGTATAAAAATATTTATCAGTTGAATTATAATTATGCAAGTGGATGCCCCCTTTATTTTTATTATTATTTTAATTAATTAACCTCTATTATTTTTTTAGTTATCTTTTATATGTATTTTTTCTTTCACCAATTATTATATATACAAAAAAGTAGAAGTTGATGAATTTATTGGTTTCTAGGATGTTTTTCAATAATATACAAATTAGAATTATTGAAAGATTTTATTACTGAAATTCTTATGTAAGTATCTATTTTACCTTGGTAAATTTTTTTCATATATTAAAATTATTAATTTTTTTACATTTTAATAAAAAATTAATATTGTTGTTGTTATAAATTACTAAAATATTTTATATTCAACAAAAATATTTATACAAATAAGTTCTAATAAATTTTCATGCAACGAAAAGCTTATATATAATTAGTGAAATATTAGTGGATAGGTTTGTTATCATAAATTTATAAATTTATTATAACTAATTATTTTATTATTTTATAATTTTTTATGAACATCCACAATGAGATCTATTTTTTTCTTTCCTTTTCACTCAGTTTCTTTCTTTCTTTGTCTTCCCTTCTCAACTCTCAAACAAATCTCTTAAGGAGAAGAGATAAAGAGTCTGCATCGTGCATGGCACCCTCCAATGGCATGCAAGTGAAACTTAAAATATTTATAAAATATAATTTATTTGAGAAGTTATCACATATAGAGTTCATAAGAAGATTACTCTTTTTTTATTTATATAAATATAAATTTTTTTAAATAAATTAACTGAAATTTAAATATACTTCAATTTGAATTATAAAACTAGAAAATTAAGGTATTATCCCATGAAAAGGAGGTGGTAGTGGAGTGTGCCAACTCAAAGATATTTAATGATATTGTATGGACGATGGTGAATCCGACAGAGGGTCATCGCTTTCCTCAAAGGTGGCCTTTTCTTAATTTGGAATACTTGGAAGTTGGAAGCCAAGTGTTTGTAACTTGAGAGCCAGGAACCATTCTTATTACTTATTGCCTACTTTCTCTTTTAGCCCAGACCAGACGACAATGAACAGACTAACCAAATTTTCACCACGTGTTTATTAAATTGAAATATAGAAACTATATAATATAGTCCAATGGCTTTTGAAAATAGAGTACCATGTATAAATAAATGTTAAAAATAATCATATTTTCTTTAATGGCCATATAGTTATGGCAATTTTTATCATACTTTAAAGAGTAGTAATATTTTTAGAATAATATTTTATTTTTATTTTTATTTTAAAAAACAGTTAAGAATAATCTAAAATTGATTTTTTTTATTTTTAAATATTTGTGTTTTGAAATTTTTTTATTTTAATTTTACTTTTTTTTTATTTTTTTAAAATTTTTAAAATTATTTTTAAAAAATTATTAGAAAAAATAATAACTACTCTTAAACTAATATAAAAACCATCGTTAATTATTGGAGACGACCAAGTCAAAGGTCCAGCCAGCACTAGAAGCCACAAACCAAGGATAGTGATGTAACGGACTCCGATTTTCTCATATTGATGTAATTGATCATTTTTATATTTTTTTAGTTGTTTATTTATTTTGAAAGATCAAAATAAGATTTTAAATTAATAAAAAATTTTTTATAGTCATCAAAAATAAATAAATAATTAAAATTAAAAAAAAAAAACTATCCATATTACCATCAAACCTCACGTTCACGAACGGTTATATTTCTCCCCCACTTTCAAGGACAACTTCATTGGAGTGGGAGTGTGTACTTTTTACTAATTTAACTATAGTACATATCAATTCACACTATTATTTTTTTTATGTATTTTATTATTATTTAAAAATAAAAATAATATAATAGTTTAAATGACTTACTTTTTATTTATTATATAATGAATAATTGTGAAATAAAATAATAGAATTTTCAAATTTTACAAAGAGATATATTCCTCTACACTTTTTAAGGAAGTGGAAGTGGGAGCAGGAGTGAAAAATAAGAGTTGATGATTAATATTTTAACTAATTAATCAAAATAATAGTGTATGTAAAAATATAATTAAGGGATAATATAAAAAATTTATGACAAAATTAATATATTGGTGAAGTCTCCTTGTGTGTATATATATAAAATCTTTTTTTTGGGTGTAATAACTAAATGTACTATTATATATTATGCTTTATGTTAAATGACTTAAAGCAATATGATACATATTTTTTTCTTACACTACTATCATATTTTTTTTAACTATTAATATATTATAAAATAATGATAATAATATATGATGATATATGCTAGATAATAATAAAATAATAAATATAAAAAAATTATAAAAATAATAATGTATGAGTGTCATTAATTATATAATATATTTCAATATATATTTTACATAAAACCTATAATCTAGTGATAAAAGCTTTGAGTTGTAATTGTGGAGACTTAAATTCAAATCCCAACAAAGTCATAACTCCTATTATTTGTTTAAACCTTTACCACCCTAACGTGATGCTTGGCTGCTTGTGTTGACTATTGAGGAGAAAAGGAGAGGAAGGAGAAAAAAAAAAAAAGATCAGTTTTCAACCCGTCCCATCTCGACTTGCTAAAATGATGGGTTAGCTAACTATAAACTCAATCCACCATTTTAAGGAGGGTTAGGCAAGCCAACCCAGCAAGCTTCAACCCGTTTTGACAATTTCAGTGGTAAGCTAAATTAAAAATCTTAATGGCATTTGAAATATTATTTTACCAAAATTGATTGATGTAAAACGTCTTGCATGGCAATTTGCCATAATGGCAGCTCCTTACCTTCCTATCTTCATGGTACCGGGTTTAAATCCTCGTTGGGTTGTAGCACTAAGTTGTTAACATAGTGATTAAGGAAAAAATAGGGTGGGTTTCTTCGGACGAAAAATGAGTTTATGAAAAATATTTTTATTTGATTTAAAAGAAAAGTTAGTTAATAAAAAATTAACAAAAAATAATAACTTTTGAAGTGAAAAATAACTTTCACTTTTTAAAATAAAAAATAATTTTTCATTTTATAAACTTTAACCCCACTCCCTACCAACCCCCATTCCTGCTTTGCTTTCAATTTTTATTATAACTCAATATTTGGATAGAACTTGAATCTATATTTATACCTAACTTTGATATCGAAACGGTTATAACCTTTAAATTAAATAATGAAAATGTACCTTATATAATATATCAAATAATAAAAAAATTTATTAAAAATATTAAAAAAATATTTTCCATTAAAATAAACGAATAGTCTGAGTTGATGCATAAGGTAATCTCATGATACCCTTTATATATATAAAAAAGAGAATTTTATACTTTTTTATTATAATTTTTAGTTGTCATTATAATATTATCTCTAATTTATTAATTATAACACATTGCACCTTAAATTATCATAATTTAATTACATTATTCTATACTGTTTAATTATTTGTTAAAATTAATAATTTTAGTTAACATGAGCTAGTTATATAATTAAAAAAATTAATAGAAATAATAAATAATAAATTTATTATGCAAAATAACTCAAATAACCTAAAAATAAATGAGATAGAATTAACTTTTATTTTTACTCCTAAAAATAAAAAAATAAATATTATCTTAATTTATTTTTAAAATATTTGTGTGGTTTTACATAATAAAATTATTATTTTTATTTCTATGAAATTCTTAATTACATGTAACTAAAACTGTTAAATTTAATATTCAATTAAACGGTGGGGGTAATTTAACTAAATTGTGATAGTTTATGGTGTAATGTGTTACAATTAATATATACGGGATGAGATTGTAATGACAACTAAAAATTAAGGTAAAAAAATATAAAATCCCAAATAAAAAATCTTACATGTGAAATGGCCAAGTGACACAACATATAAGAATTTATAAAACTTTAAACTGAATTGATGTTTTAGTTCTTGAAAAAAATTGAAATTAAAAGTGATCTTTAAAAGATTTTTTTTTCTAAGTTTGGTCCTCCAACGTAAATTTCATTAGAAAAACGGTCTTGTTGTAAGTCACATCAGCACTGATGTATATTTGATTAAGCTACATAGTATACTTGTTCATGTGTTATTTGATTAAGCTACATAGTATACTTGTTAATGAAATGCACATTAGATGACTAAATTAAGAGAGATTTTTTTTTAAAGGATTAAATTGAAAATATATAAATCTTTCTGTTAATTGTTCATGTGTTGGATACATTGCATAAGATATATTTTCTTATGCTATGGAGTATGCATGTTATTAATCAATACTTTTATATATTATTGTATTTAAAATATTAGCTAGTTGTTGCTCAAAAGGCCTGGTTGAGATCTTCACAAGAAGCAAGGAAAATAGTGTAGTCGGGACCTCTCTCCCTACACCTTTCTCTGTGAATTTCTCTTCTTTGGGCTTCTGCCCAATTTGCCTTCACCCAAAAAAAATATATTTGATGGAGAAGTTGAGATGGCCGATTTATATAAAAAATATGATTTAATTTGGTTGGTTCATCAAGTAATGAAAGAATAAATGTCAACGTCTAGGATTTACTTGCCATTCATTCATTACTAATGGGAGTTCTTTTAACTTATTATTGAATAATAAATTATATGGAGATTTCTATGTAATGCCCAATTGGTAATAACAATATAATTTTTTTATAAGGGGGCGTTTAGTATCAGGATTCTTTTAATTTTTCTAAGAATCACTAGTTGGAAATCTTTAGTTTCCTATGTTTGGTACATAGATTAAATTTTTTTTTTTAGGAAATTAGGATTCCCGGTAGCACTTTCTAAACAAGTTTCCCACAAAAATCTTTCCACGTAGGTGGTGATATTCTTAGATTCCCGTCTCATGGAAAAATTTTAGGAGATGCAAATAACCATTTTACTCTCCTCACAAACCATCATACCACAACTTCAAATCCCAAACCACAAATCCTAAAACCTCAAATCTTAAATCCTAAACTTCCAAACCCCAAACCCCAAACTCTAAACCTCAAATATCAAAGCTAAAAACCCAAAACCCAAATTCCTAAACCCTAAATCTTCAACCCCCAAACCCCAAACTCAAAACTCCAAATCCCCATCCCCAATCCCAACCCCTAAACCCCTAAACCCCAAACCCTAAACTCCAAAACCCAAACTCTAAATCTCAAACTCTAAATCCAAAATTTCAAACCCCAAGCCTCCATCTCTAAACCTCAAATCACTAACTCTAACCATCAACTCCTATTTTTCTTTAAAATATAAATTTATTGCAAATAATATATAGGAGTATATTTGTAAAAATTACCTAGAATCTCAGGAAAATAACTTTTGAATCAAACGCGAAAATATCTATCATTACCAAGAATCTACAAGACCAACCAAACACAATTTTTACATTCTTAGGAATAAGATTCCTAGGAACCATGACTCCCAAGAATCATATTTCCTAAAAGAACAAAATCTTTCTTGTACCAAACGCCCCTTAAGAAGTTGTGAATTCTATTAAAAAATGTGAGCCCCACTCATGAGGTACACTGCCTCTTATAAAAGACTATATTGTTATCACTTTAATAGTGAACGGTAGAATAATAATCACTAAATTATGAGCTTATTCAGATGTTCTTAAAAAAAATGTTTTTTATAAAATGAGAAATTAATTCTGAAAAAATGTCTTATGCTATTTTACATTAAAAAATTTATTTCTTCTTTTACCAATTTCTTTAACTGAAAAAGTTAAAAAATTTGCCACTTCCTTAAAGTTAAAAAACTCATTTATTCCAACTTTTCATTTTTGTTAAAAGAGATGTAAACAATTCAAATTTTATCAAAAAATATTTTTTTTTTAAAAATACTTTCCCCCTAAAAAGAAGATGGCCATATATAAGCTACTATTTTTAGCACTGTCAATTTTAAACCCAGCCCGACGGGCCAGCTCGTTTTTTGAGGGTTACGGTTGGGCTCGGCCTTGATTTTTAAGGCACGAATTTAAGCGGGCCTATAAGGATTGGGCCTATTCTGGCCAGGCCAATAAGAGCTTAGCTCGAGGAGGGCTGGGCTTAGCCCGCTGGCCCGAATTTTTTTTAAAAGTTTTAAAATTTTTTTTTATCATAAATAGTATATGAATTAAACAACTTAACTTCAAATTTATATCTATTTATATTAATTTATATCTATATATATTTATATTAATTTTTTATTCTAATTAGCATATGAATTAAACACATTTTTTTATAAATTATTTATAAATTTCTTTTTATCATAGTACTATATTTAATTACTTGGAGTATCTTAACTTATCTAAATCACACCATTTTTATTTAAACAACTACGTTTCTACTGCTGATTACATACAATGTTATCCAGGGATCCATTATTAATGTAGACAGTACCCAATTAATGTATATATATATTCGCTCCATTATTTGGTTATAACTTATAAGCTCAAATTTTTATTATGTGATTTGATTTAAATGGTACGATATTGAATAATTAGGGCTAATATATATGTTGTACCATTATGACTTATTAAAACTTTTTAAATATAATAATTATGTCATATAAATCAATACTAGGTATTCATAACTAGTTTAGGCCATATATTTTAATTTTAATTATTTACAAATTTCTATATTTTATGATGAGAAGGGAAGAAATTAAAGACACCAAATATTGTTGGTCATAATTTGATTAATTTAGAATATGTGTTTGTTAATTTTTATAAGTAATTTTTGTATTTTATTATTATTTTTAATTTTTTTGATTAGTTTATTTTAAGTTCGTTTAGACCCTGAAGTCTTGGAGGACTGAGTTAGAGTTTTCAAATAAAGGTCCAATAAAAAAAGGATTTGGCTTGACCTGGTCATTTTTTCATATAGTTCGAGAAAGGTTGGGCCAGCCCGTTTTGACAGTGTTAATTATTTTGAATTTTTAAGAGTCATGCGTCAGTCACTTCCCAGGAGAAGAGTCATGGGGCTAACCAAAAGTCATAGCCGTGCATGTAGTGAAATTAGTTGAAGTTTAATGACATAAAATTTGTTGCGCCATAAAATAAATTTATTCATGTCATAATATGCATAGTAATTTTCTTAATTAGTATTTTCACCGATGCAGAATTAATTTTATGATATAATTAAAAATATTTTTAATTCAAACAATATTAATGATATTAATAAATATATTGGTTCAAATTTATATTTTACTTTCAAAACTATAATAATTTTTTTTATAATTCATTAACATAAAGAAGATAACATATTAACACTAATTTTATAAATTAGAAAAATATTAATTATTAAAAGAACTAAGAGTTGTATATTTGTATATTTCTTTTCTCCAGAAGACTACACCGTCCCCCTATTTTTACTTTTTATTTTTTTCATTAATTTTTTTATACTATTTATTAGTTTTTTATTTATATTAATTTTTTTTTGAAATTTCTTGAAATGATTTTATATATATTTTTTTTGAATTTTTTCACTTTTTCTTCAAAATTTTTACTTTTTTCAAATGTGTAATTCTTTTTAAATTTTTTTGAATTTAAACTTTTTTCAAATATGCAAGATAATAAAATAATTTGCCTCCACAAGAATATATATTCATCAAGATAATAAAATAAAATTACCATTTTAAAAATACAAGAATACAAAGGTTCAAAGAAACGAATATTTTTTGCTTCCACATGACCATAAATATGTTGCTATCTTTTAGCGAAGAGGATAAATCTAAGTACACTAAGTAATAAGTAGAGGATATTTAAATAACTTATTGGCATAAGTAATATATACAAAAAACTTTAATGAATTTGATATTTTTTATCGAGATAATTGTACAACCCAAATAAGGAATAAAATACCTGTGTAAATTATTTATTGAAAAAGTAAAGTATCATTAAAAGTGCTTTATCAAAAGTTGCATTTGAATTAATTTTAATGCATCTCGGCTTTTGAAATATTTTATTTATTTTAAATTATTTATTAATGTAAAAATTTTATTTTGTTTTAAATTACGTAATTTTATATTATTAATAAAATATTATTATTATTTTATTTTTAATTTTATTTATTGTTATCTTCAATATATTAATTAATTTTATTTTTTAAAAATACCTTAAATAATTTATTTATACACTTATTTTTTTATTATAACTTTTTTCCTTGACCAATGACATTTATCTTTTACTTGTTTTCCTTTTTATATATCTTTTACTTATTGCGGCCACAATTTCTTGCCCTTCTCTGAGATACATCAGCGAGTGTGCCATTATTTTCTGCTTGTTTCCAAATGCATTGAACTGTACGTATAGCGACCGAATATAGTGGGGAGGGGCTATCCTACAGCCCCTCCCATTTTTTTATTTTTTTACTTTTTTAATTTTTTAAGTTTTTTTTAAAAATTTTTTTATTTTTTAAAATTAATTAATTATTTTGTATCTTATGTATTTTTTTCAAAATTTTTTAAGATGCTTTTGAATTTTTTTTTAAATTTTTTTACTATTCATCTATAATTCTTTTTTACTATTCATTTGTAATTTACAAGATTTTAAAAAAATACAAAAACATCATAAAAAATATATCTTATAAACATATAATTAATTAATTTTATAAAATAAAAATTATTAAAAAAAACTTTAATAAAAATTTTAAAAAAATTTCTAAATTCCCCTACAGCCACAAAAGTGTGGCTGTAGGGGAGTGGTGGACACTGGCCTACCGCCACATTTCTGTGACGGTAGGCTACCTCCTTTATTTACTTTTTTAATTTTTTTTAATTTTTTTAAATTAAATAATTATTTTTTATATTGTATAATTTTTTGAAAAATTTTTAAAATCTCTTTAAATTTTTTTTAAATTTGTTTACATTTACTTATATTATTTATCTATAATTTTTTAGATACTATTCATTCATAAGTAAAAAATATTAAAAATATTTAAAAATATTTTTAAAAATTCTTAAAAAAAAATATAACATAAAAAATAATTAATTAATTTAAAAAAATAAAAAAAATAAAATATACAAAAAATTGGAGGTGGGAGATGAATAGTAAATCCTACTGTTACTGTGCAATGGCGGTAGGATAGTGTAAACCTTTTTTGTAACCCCTTTTTTCAATTTCCCATCAACACTTTTCTGTAGCATATCATATATTGCTCTACGTTCATCATTACACAAATTATGTGTGACTTTGTGCTTCTGATAGTTCCTCGTCTGCATTGCCATCATTCAAATTTTCTTCTGTATAAAAAAATAAAAAGAAGGAAAGGACTTAAACTTGCAATCCTATAAAAAAAAAAAACAAATAAAATAAGAAGGAAAAGAAAAGAACTTGTAATCTTATATAACAAAAAAATAAGAACTTGTAATCTTAAAATAAACAAAAAAACAAAAAAAGATCATATCAGTAATAAGAGAAAAAAAAAAAAAACCATTCTTTAAGCCATCAGGAGTTCTTTAGTTTTGAAATTGAAAAAGCCAGCTATATTTTAGTACTAGCAATTAAAGACAGATAATAAAGTGATAAAATCAACTGTATTTTTTGAAATTGAAAAAAGATAATTAATGAAGTAACTAGAATTTATATTAATTTTAAATAGATAATTTAGTCTAATATAATTATTTTTTTTATAATTAAGACTATTTAATTACTTCGTTAATTTTTATGCTATTACTTTGAATGATAGATAATTTGAAACAAAAAGAATAATAAGTTGGTATGGTTGCTGTATATTGGAAGGTTTCTCCCTCCTTTCTAGTGCTACAAATGGTTGTACAGGCTAGAAGCTTATTCCAAATGATCCAGCAAACACTACACAGCCTAAGTAGAAGCTCATTATATTCTTCTGAATGAGATTTAAGGCTTCTTAATCTACTTCGAAGCCATTCAACAGAGCTAGAAGAGGCAGAAATCTGGCCAGCCCACTGGAAAAACAGAACCAAACATAGCACTAGAGCAACATATGTCTAAAAGCCCGATTCAGGGAATTATCATTTATTACGTAGTTTTATTAGGTTGACACAAATCAAATCCAGTGATCAATATATATGTCATGGAAAGCACAAGTGTAGGAGACAAAGTATAGTGAGTGAGAAAAACAAAAGCAGAACGTAAAATAGAGTGTTAGAATGACAAAGAAAAGGAAATGAAAGGAAAAGCAAAAGCATTATCCAAGAGTAGCTCAAAAGCTAGACGAATGTTAAATCCAAAAGCAAAAGCAAATGCATGATCCAATATCCTCCCATACCTTCTTCGTCATCCTTAGCAATGCCAAGGTTTGCACTGAAGTTTTGTATTGCAGCTACTAGTAACATGGAACGATTAGAGTCCTAATATGCACAACTTGTATGTCAGCTTACAATTCCAAACAGATCAGATAGTGAAAAACATGGTGAACATTTATGCCAAAATGTTAGTGAATTTCAAACAATAAATTTGTATCCAAGAAGAGATTTAAATCCCAAAAATTATTATTCAACCCAAGAATGGTAACATATTTAAGCCTCAAAGACTATTTCTCAAGCGATTTGATTTTGAAGTGGACTACCATGTAACTATTAAGAGTCTACTATATGGCTAGTTTAAGCATCAAGTCTTAAAATACCTTCAATGTTAACAATTGTTAGATCAAGTGCTTACTACTAGGCTAACAGTTATATTTGTTGGTGAGGGTGTAACTTTTTCTACTTAACCATACCAGCCCAAGTGCTATGTTTTGACTGTGACTTAACCCACACCTAAGCCCCCACCATAAGAAAATTGTTGCCACACCTTGGCCAACAATTTCCTCGTCAGCAATTGGTCCTGCTGGTAATCGAACACATGACCTTGGCTCTAATATTAATTGTTAGTTCAAATAGCTATGTGTACACAATAAAGGGGGTTGAATTTGGTGCTTTTAGATTTAAAACTTTTTTGAGCAGGTTGAAGAAAATCTTATTTGGTTAATCAAAAAATCAAGCTACTCCTTTTTCAAAATCTTTCACAAACAAATATTGATTTGTTAGGATAAAAATTGAGTAACTAAGGTCCTCAATTTCTTGGAGGCAATCCTTTCCAAAACAACAAGTTTGAAAAAGAGATTCAATAAAAACATATTTCAAACAAAGTAGGAGATCAAACTTTTAGTTTTAAGAAACTTTTATCGAGCAAATTGGAAAGCAACCTTTGTGAGTAAGCAAGTAATTAAGAGATAACAGTAAGGGAGAATAACACCAAGATATATAATGGTTTAGATCCAACAAATGTTAGATCCTATGTCCATCCCCCAAGTACAAAGCAATGAAATTTCACTATGTGGGTAATCACAAAATATAGGTACAAGCTATCAAGCTTTTACAACCAAAATCCTGGTCAACCACCTCACTGAGTTTTTCGCAAGAACCCAGCCAAACTCACTTCACTCTTATCTTTTTACAACCACCTTGGGTAACTATCAACCACTTGGTTTTTCTCTCAAGAACCTAGCAGACTCTAATATAAGCTTAAGTTCTCGGCTTTTTAGAATCCACACCGGACAACCTCACTAGATTTTCTCTCGAGTGAATCTAGCAAACCTTATAGAATGATATTTAGAATGATATTTAGATGGCTTTAGGTAAGCACTCAACTCCCTCTCAATGACTAAACACAAGTGTAGCTCAAGAAGTGTATAATTTTCTTTCATTGTAAAACTCAGTATCTAGCCCTTTTAATAATCTCTTGCAGTTCTCTATTACTATTCTCTATATTTTTGTTATCTTCATCTTCAACAAGTGCAACTTTTATACTTGAGTTTGAAGTTTTTTTTCATTGGAGTGAATCATTAAGTTTTTGCAGTAGCCTTCATAGCTTGTTGCATACTAGTTTCGTAGTCTGACATTTGCTGGCAAGGAGATGTTTCTTTCTTGTATTTGAATTCTTTATCCTTCAAGTACCGTAAACTTTTTTGCATTATTCACACTTCTTCTATTTTTTTTAAGTTAAATGTAAAGCCGCAGATATAATTCTTTTGAGAAATTTAGATAGTAGTCATGTCAATTTGAATAAAAAATGATATCTTTGAAGCTTTTGTCAAAAATACTTCTAGAATATGTTTTCACTTTTACAAACCAAATGGATGGATACTCCCTACAGTGAAACATGCCAGGATGTAACCAAGTAACCATTTTCATACTTAACTCCAGTCCATTTATTATATTGTTATTTGTTTTACTGTAGGTTTGCTTGCTCGTTTCTTACTCTGATGTTGCTTGCTCATTTCTTACTCCGATGTTGCTTACTCTAACATGGGATGCTTCAATATATTAGCACTTTTGCAATTTTTTTTCTTTACAAACATTAGTTGGCTCATCAAACTGTTAAGCATATGATTTTTCTTAACATTCTGTCTCTTTTTGATGATGACAACTAATATTTAAGAGAAAAAGCAAGTATACTAAACAATAAGAGTTAATATGTAAAGAGCTAGGAAACATCCCTTAACTTGATCATTTATCAAGCAAGCTCTCCTTGAATCCATGCATTCAATTTCGATTAAAAAGTAATTTGTGCATTATAAGCTTATTTCTCTTACTTCTCCCCCTTTGGCATCATCAAAAAACATTTTGGATACTTCCATCAAGGTATAATATCAAGGAGCATAATTAGAGTAAATCATCTATATGATCCAGAACAATAAAGTATAAGGTCAAGCATCTGATATCAAACACATCATCTATAGGATAAGCATAGTATTCATAGCAATCATAGATGTAATAGTCAAGTGGCTAAAGTTTGATAGAGTCTTAAAAGAAGCCACAGAGTAAAACAAAAATCACATAGTAAGCAGAGATAGTAATATAGTTAATCAACATTCTAAAAGTTACAAGAAACTTAAGCCAAGGGTGCATTAAGAGTAGGGTTAGGAACAATGGTGGTGTCAATAGGGTCAAAATGAGTTTAATCACAGTCTTTGGCTTGAGTAGCTACATTTAGTGGTGTTGCATCAAGAGCTATTTGCTGAGATGTTGATGCAGCAACTTTCCTCTTAATAGTTAGCTTTGAGGGTCAAGGCATATTAATAAGCCTTTCAAGCATATTAGTAAAGTGTTGCAGATGGTGTTTCACCTCACTCATCTCAACTTACATATATAAGGCAAGTGTACTATGTTCCTTGTAATGCTAAGTTACTTCATTAACTAAGCTTTCAAACTTGGCATTCAGCATTTCAATTGGCAAAGATTCAGGGACATTTTCCTTTTCTTTCAGTTTTCCTTTGTTTTGAGGTAATTGGTTGGTGATTCTCTTCTTTGCTTCTACTTGTTTCTTTTTAACTCCTGATTCTTTCATCTTGATGGCTTCCTCCTCTTTCTCAATCTCCATTTCTTTACCATAGGCTTCTGTCTCTTAGTCAAGGAAGGTTTGGTTTTTGGGGCAGAGTGATAGGAAATGGTTATCATAGGTTCTTTCTCTAGTATCTTTACTGACTATTCCATGGGCTCTTTTCCTTTGCATTTCCTAATTAGAGAAATTTTATCTTTCTGTTCCTCTTCCTTATGGAAGGTGTCACATCGTGACGGCTGGAAAAAATGTACTGTCATGACCTTAAGGCTACAAAAGGGAAAGAAATACAGAGATAAAAAAATGGAGTCGTAACCAATTAATTAGAAGGATAATTAAGATCCTTTAGAAACCAAATACTGGCCCTTGGAATCAAAGGATGAGTTCGAGAGTCTAATTACATGTGGGGAAGGTGTTAGGCACCCCACAACATCTATCCCTAAAGATGGTTATCCTAAATTGTTTGTGCTTAGATTTTTTATGTTTGAATTACCCCTTTTATAATTACATTTTTATAGAAAAATAAAGAAATGAGA
Organism: Ceratonia siliqua; assembly: GCA_034509205.1. Lineage (NCBI taxonomy): Eukaryota > Viridiplantae > Streptophyta > Magnoliopsida > Fabales > Fabaceae > Ceratonia > Ceratonia siliqua. Next base: position 2,803,623 of record JASKGM010000011.1, on the reverse strand, counting down.
GAATTGGACTTGTCTTACTGTGTAAGTTCCTACGTACCTTTAAGGGATCAATGTCCACGTAGTTCAGAAATAATGAAATTAGAATTTACCTAAGAGGGATTGAGACAATATGGGAAAGTGAGTTTCCACATAAGGTTCAATAAAATGAAAGATTAATTCTCTACATAATGTTTGAGAGAATAAAGAAAATATGGAAAAATGAATGTCCACATATAGCCTAAAATAATGAGAGAATATTTCTTCATATAATATTCAAATGAGTGAAGACAGTATGGGAAACGAATTTCCATATAAAGCTTAATTAGAATGAGAGAATATTTCCCCACACAATGAAAGGGATCAAGGAATTCTAATGTCGAATTTCAAAAATATTTTAGAAACCTCAGAGTAAAAACAGCAATTTGTGATGCCTGGGGTGAAAATATCATTTTTGAAAATACCGGGGGCCAAACTTAGACTTTTTTGGAAGTATTAAGGCCAGAATTCGAATTTTGAAAATATTGGAGTTAAAACTCAAATTTTAAAAAGTATTGGGGTCAAAATTTAAATTTTGAACAGTGTTGGGGTGAAAACTCGAATTAAAAATATTGAGATTAAAACTTGATTTTTGAAAAGTATTAGGGCCTAAAAATTGAACTTTCACTTAAAATAATTAATTGGTTTTTTTTTTTTAAATCCCATTTTCATAATAAATTTGATGAACCTTTATGAACCCCCTATCCCTTTTTTTAGGTTAATTCAAGTGGACCTTTGAAACCCATTTCCAAATGTCATCTGACCCAAATCAAATTTTATTTCAATGGGCCTTTAAGAGTCATTTTCTATTCTTGAACTAAAACTTAATTTGAATTGGGCCCTTGAAACCTATTTAGGAGAATTTAAGCTGAATGGGCCTTTGGAACCGAATAGGCTTAAAGCCTTTCTTCACTCGGATCCCAAGCACATTTTAATTTAAAGGGCTTTTGGAACCTATTTCCAAATGCCATTAAATCCCAAAAACAGATTTTATGCCAATGGGCATTTTGAACTCCAAAATCAACATTATTTCAATGAGGTTTCTGAAACCCCACTTATCTCCAAAATAAATTTAAGATAAAAGATGAATTTAAAGTTTTTACATTTTAACAAAAGCCTTTTTAATTTGTTTTCTAGAACTTTTGAAAATGATTTTCAACTTAATTTTATTATTTATTATTTTTATTTTTTACTGTTTTCCTTGGATCAAAATAAGGTTCGTTGAGCACTCTCAATGGAGAGAAAGGGAAGGGAAGAAACAGCAATAGACCATGCATTCCAAGCAGTATTTAAGCAATAATACGAAGTAAATCCACCACGTGTTTATTTGAAGCAAACATAACTTGAACTTGGTGATGGGGCACCTAATGCTTGTGCTTACAAGGAGCACTACTCCAGGCAGTATCAGAACATGTTCAAAATCAGGAAGTGAAATCATAAAGACTTTATGAGATCATGACATTACATTTGGGAAACCCAAAAATGTAGATATGAATCACTCTGAAAATATGAAAACATTTTCAAAATTTGTAGGATCAAAATATGCATCAAAATCAATTTTTTTTATTGGCATCATGGACACTAGTTACCAATCTGCAAGTTTGAATTACATTCGAGTAGAGACTTGAGAGTCCATACTATTCACGATTATAACCACATTGAACCACTAATCACAAACAGCATGGTGCCATGGAGATTGGGAAAGAAATAGATGTATAAAATGAAAGAACACCCCAAGCAATGAGGAACGGTTAACTACACTCCAGGCTATAGCGTGCCCTGGTGTTTCTTAATGAAGGCAATTTCTCATTAAACAACTTAGAAATCGTAACAATATTATGTCTGCCCTAACAATCAAACCAATTTTAAAAGCAATAGTATGTAGTTCAAACTCCTTATTCGAAACCATATAAGCAGGTGGGTGATTCAGAATCAAACCAACAACCCATGATAGTAGGCAGTTAGCAGCATTATTAAGAGGAACTAGGCATAATCCAACTGGAAATCCCCACAAATAAATCAACCTGATGCATGTTTTCTAATATAGAATCAAATCAAAAGGTTCAACAGGGGTTCATGTTCAAAGCAAAGCAAACCATAAGCTAATTACCAGGTATCAGGTCATGCCTAAGGAAAGATCCAGAATGAACATGCTACCAAATAATGATACATAAATAAAAAAATAAAAAGGAAAAAATCACATTTGTGAGTTCGTGAAGCATTTTCAGGATTCCCCACAACTATGGCCTTATACGAATCATTCATAAATGTAATCAATAAAACTAATTACCAACCCCAAAACGGTGCAATCCTTCAGTCTATTGGTTCTCGGCCTTCCTTTCCAAAATATCGCGAACCTGCTCAATTTTTGATAATCAATCTCCCCCAATTTCTCAACTGGTCCTCTTTCTGCTTTTCTCTTTCGCATTTATAGGAAGGGAAGGAGACCAAATCCTATCGCTTCTGCCATGATCCTGCCAACAGAACTGGCGAGCAGCTGTGAATCACTATACCAAGGGTGTTGTCGCGCATGCTGCCCTTCAAAAATGACAAGTCGCCACTGAGGGAGTTGAGGCACCCAAAATCCTGCGGATAGGGCTGGCTAGAAATGGGGAAACCACGTACTGCTTTTGCTGAAAGTAAACAAGAAGAAATCCTAATGGAGGAAAGCTATGGATGGCTGTGACAGAGGCTAAAGTTTAGAGGGGAGATCAGAGGTACAGGCGTGAGGCAGTGCATAATTTGGGAAATTAGGGTTCTACGGGGGGAACCGGGTTAGGTTAAAAGGGTTTCGGGTTATTGGATCTGGGTATCTGGGTTAAGTGACAGATGGATCAGACCAGTTTGGACATTGCGTTGGGCTTGAGTTGCTGGACCGGGGCCAAGTTGAAGTTAGGTCATTAAAAAAAAGAGTCCTTGGGCCTTTTTTGTTTGTTTGTTTTTGTTTTTGTTTTGTTTGTTGTTTGTTGTTTCTGTTTTTGTTGTTGTTTTCATTATTATTATTATTATTATTATTATTATTTTATTTTCTATTATTATATTTTATATTTTATATTCTTTTAATTTTTAATTTTTTTGTATATATTTTTTTCAAATAAGAAGAAATAATAAAATAAAATAAAAAATTAAACAAAAATAGAGAAAAATAAAATCGAACAAAATTGAGTGTTTACATTTGCCCTTCTTTACTTGCTTCTTGATGGGAAAGATGAATGATCAACGATTTTTCAGATTTTCCTGTAAAGAACAAGTAAAGACAAAACATAAATTTTGTCCAGACACACATTAAAATGATAAGGGATGCCTTGTTTGAGGTCGTGGGGAATTGTAAGCCAAAAATTGGGAATTTAGTATGGAATATTTCATCATACTAAATGAAATTAACTCTAGATACTCAGGAATCTAGTACGAAAAAGTGAAGTACACAGTGCATATTGGAATTTAGCATAGCGTAATTCATCATACCAAATAACCTGAAAACTAGTATGAGAGAATTGGCATACATAATGAATTTTAGAATTTAGCACGAAATAATTCGTTGTATTAAATAATTGAAATGGGTACGAGAGAATTGGCGTACACAGGAAAATTTGAGAGTTTAGCATGGAATATTTTCATCATACTAAAAAAATTTGAAACTGGTACGAAAGAATTGACGTACACAGTGAAATTTAGAATTTAGCTTGGAATAAATCGTCATGTTGAATAATTTGGAAACTAGTATGGAAATATTGACGTACGCAGCGAAATTTGGGAATTTAGTATGGAATAATTTCATCATACTAAATAATTAGAAATTGGTATCAAAAGATTAGCGTATGCAGTGAAATTTGGAAATTAGCACGGAATAATTCATCGTAGTAAATAACCTGAAAATTAGTATGGAAGAATTAGCGTACACAGTAAAATTTTGAAAGTTTAGCATTGAATATTTCATCATACTAAAAAAGAATCTGAAACTGGTACGAAAGAATTGGCGTACATAATGAAAATTTGAAATTTAGCACAGAATAATTCGTCGTACTAAATAACTAAAGCTGGTACGAAAGAATTGGCGTACACAGTAAAATTTTGGAATTTAGGTAAAGAGGTAAGGAGATGAAATCCTGTCTTTAAGAACTGGAATCAGGTAAGGGAGTAAAACCTTGATGCCGAGATTTGGAAAATTATGTGGGCATTCTTTTTCTTTTAAATAAGGCCAGTGACAAACCCCCACACTGCTAGGATTTTCAAAAAAAGCATGTGATGTAACCTCAATGCAGGATGATTTTTGAACAAGGTATGAGAGGTAACCTCAATGTAGGATGACTTTGAACAAGGCATGGATGTAACCTCAATGCCAGTTTATTTTGTTTTAACAAAGCAAGTATTTTGAAAACGTACCTTGAGCTTCCAAGGAAGACTCAACTAAATCGTTCTCTCTCTTAGGAATTGGTTCATTATTTTTCTTTAAGTTTCCTGTTCAGTTGGATCACATTAATTACCTTTTCCTAATGACCTATTTTTTTCCAAAAGGCCTTGAACTCAGGTCTTTCACAAAACCTTGATACCAATTTAGGCCATGTAAAGTAACCTGCCCCTGTTTTAATAGGAGGGAAAAATGTGGAGACCATGAAAATTTGCCCCAGTTTTAACTCTTCAACATGTGCAGTCCTTAATTCTTATACTGGAATCAATATACATCCTGTACCATTTGACAAAAACTTGTCGTTGGTAGCAATATTTCCTCAAAAATTTGCCCCAGTTTCAATTTCTCATTGTTTCAATCTCAAGCTTTTGCTTGAATGTCCGAACTCTTTGGTTACAGACCTTCTTTAATTTAATGCCATAACTTTTACCTAAATCGCCCTTTTGGATTTTCAACTTAGCGGGCTTTTTTTTTTCTCTCTTTTTTTATTTTCTGTATTTAGTGAATCATCCTTTTTTAAGATAAGTATTGAGTCTTCATAAGTAGCTTACTATCGGTCTAGACCACATCAAGTAAGTTGTTTCTAATTTTTTTAATGCAAAATTGATTAATAGTGAAACACTAAGAAGTGATATTCAATTTAGTCTTTATTGATTATTTCAAATCTTATCCAATGAATATATCAGAGAAGAAATCTATTAGATGAATAGACTTGTTTTATTCAAGCAAGGGATATTAAAGCCCTTATATAGACAATGCAACGTTGCCCCAGCTCGATTATTGAGCAGAAATTTAATAGCACTGCAAAAGGATTGCAAAATCCTTGAAGCCTGTTATATGAAAGAACCTCTCTTGTTTAAAGAAGTGGCACAAAGGAATGGGATCATAAAATTCCTAAAAACTTGTTAGATGAACAATTTTCTTTTATTGAACAAATGATATGAAAAACTAAACAAAGAAGGCCACAGAAATTTGCCCCAGTTGGAGTTTTTCAGCATTCGTTGACATTGATTCTCATATTGTAACTGATATGAACTCTGTATCCTTTGAAAGAAACATAATGTTTATGATAGTGATATCTTACAACAAAATTACCCTGTTTGCAACTCTTTGCATTAATGTTCAGATTTCAAATTTTTCTTCATCATCTGATTTTTTGAGTACTAATTTTTCGAGCTGAACCCTAACTTTTGCTTAAGCCGCCCTTTTGGGTTTTCGACTTAGCGTGTCTTTCTTTTTTTCTTTGATCCTTTTTTGACTAAATCAGCAATCACTAACTTAGCTTTTGCATGTTCTCTTTTTTCGCTCGAAATAATGATTTTGAGTTTCTTCTCTCTCTCTCTCTTTTTTTTTTTTTACAAATTTATAATTTTCATTTCCCACATTGTGGGGACTTATCACTTTTCTAGTGACTCAAGTAGTTTTTGAATTTTCATTATGCTATTTCTCCAAGGCATAAATGTTCATATCTATTTCAACACGAGAATCAATGAGCAGACATTGTAAAATCTCTAGATTGTGAGAAAAATTGAAAGAACGATTTCCCTAACTGAGAGAATTATTATGACAAACAGAAGTATTTAAATCCAGAACAAAGAACTAAACAAAATATTGAATTACAAATTTTTATTCAAAGGATAAGATAGGGTCCATGCTTAAAAAATCAAATGGCTTTAGACTTCAGCTAGATGACTCAATACTAGAATTAAATAACACCAAAAAGTGTAAATACTATGAATCACTTCGCATCATAGCAATCAAGAAACTGGCTCCCTGATTCAGCCTGATTCGACGATCTTACTTTTCATTTTCTCCCATAATGGGACTGACTGAACCATTTTCTTGGTAGCAAAGCAAAGGATTGGTATTGATACTTAGGCCATTCTGATCCAGTGTGACGGCACCATGCCTAAGTAGGTTCATAACTTGCTTCCTAAATACCTTGCAATTCTTTATTATGTTGCTAGTAATACCGGAGTATATGCACATTGGGCATTAGAGTCGTACCAAGATGGGTAAAGGGATTGTAACGGCTCAACTAGTATCGGGCTTATGACACAAACATCAAACAACTTATTGTGAAGCTCGATGTTTGACATTTGAAAGTTTAGAAACGATTCGATATTTCTAGTTGACCGATTTTGTGGAGGATTTGACCCTCTCATTGGTGCTTGAACATACCTGACTTCTGGCTCATTTTTCTGAAAGAAACCTTTCTTTTGACCTTGTTTTGCAGGCTCGTCATTATCGACTGTTATCTTTTCAGCCTTTATCAACACTTCTATTCTTTCTCCTGCTTTGATGAGGTTAGAATAATCTCTGTAAGCACTTCCTGCCATGAGGCCAATATAGGGAGCTTCCAGCGTTCCTAAAAAGTAGGAACAAGTCTTGGTATTCTTCATTGGTGGTTGGACTTCAGCTGCCAATGCCCTCCATCTCTGAGCATATTCCTTAAACGTCTCCTTATCCCTCTTCTGTATGACTTGTAGTTGTTCTCTGGTGAGAGCAGTATCCAAATTAAAACGGTAATGTCTAAGAAAAGCATCCGCCAGATCTTCGCACCTGTTAATCTGAGAATGATCCAATAGCATGTACCATTGAAACGCTACTCCAGTCAGACTTTTATGGAAGAAATTCAACAACTTCTCATCATTGCCAACTACGACCATTTCCATGCAGTAAGATCTCAAATTGAATTGAGGGTTCGTGGTCCCATCGTAGTTTATGAACTCTAGGGCCTTGAAGTCTTTTGGGATATTCACCTGGGCAATTAACCTCAGCTCCCTTGCACTAATAACTCTAAATGAGCCCTGTCCTTGTATTGTCCTCATCTTCTTTTCTACTATAAGAACATGGTTCAAGACCATTTTTTCTTGCACTGACTCGCCTGCTCTCACGGGCGACATGAGTGGTGTTTAGATGTAATTATAGCCATCAGGTGGTTCATTCACAATATTTCGTTCCTCACTTGGAGGATTAACATCCATTAGTGGTGGAGGCACGATATTGGCCATCATAGGGATACTCGAGGTTTGACCAAAATGGAGTACTTCCGGGTGAGGTTGGGCTGTGCTCCCATCCCTCTTATTGCTAGCCATAAGATCCATGAGTTTTGCTAACTGACCCTAAATTTGGTCCATTCGATCTTCTAGCCTTTGAATGCTCTTGACATTAGATTGTTCAATTGACATGGCACCAGATTTCGTGTATGCACTCTAGAGAGATTAGGAACGCTTGGTTAGAGTTTTCTTAGGTAGCGCAAAGGTATACCTTGCTTTTCTTGAAAACAAAACAAATCAATTTTAGTTGAAGTTTTATCATTACTGGTTTAGTATTGTCCATTGAAACACTGAACTCTTTATCGTGCAAATATTGGCCTTTTAAAATTTTCATTTTCACTCTTGCCCCTATTGAGAGTACAATACTCAACAAATGGAAAACACAGTTAACAATGTCCCAAGGAGGAATAAAACCGTCGCGTAGGTATTGTCTAAAAATGTGCATAATTAATGCAAATCTTTTTAACTTCAATGATTTAAGGACATTAACATAAAACTCCAGAATTGTAATGGAAAATGATGAGAATGCCATTTTTTTGAAAAAAAATAGCACAAGCCATGAAAAATTCTATTCAGAATTTTTTTTTCTATTTTTGTCTTTGTTTTCATTTTTTTTTGGATTTGGATTTGGATTTTTATTTTTATTTTTTTAAAAGTAATGAAATGCGATAGTTAAAGAGACTAAGAGAGGAGACGGAACACACTCTTCATTGTCCTATTTCGGTTGGCCTTAGGGTAAACATACGTATCTCGAATGGTTAAGCCTTAAGCACAAGGTAGCTTCTAGGATCAAATTAATAGTGCACTGGCTTTATGGTAGACTTATCATCCTAGTGGAATGGTCTTTTAGAACAGACTGTCCCCACTAATAGTGAGAATTTTGACTTTCTAGCCGCATTACATAAGTGGATGAAACCTCCATATGCAACTAACTGAACAAGTGAGTTAACAATCTGAGCAGAGGTTTTCATGAATACCATAGAGAATAAATTCCACAAGGCATCATTACGCGACCTCTAATTCTAACCTTAGGCTTTCATAGACTCGAGTATAGGCCCAAATGTGTGTGCAAGGATAGTGTATGGTGCATAGTGTGTGTGAAGAGCACAAGAATTTTGGTCCTAATATTTACCCAGAAAAGGAAATCCAAAACCAATAGAATAGAGCAAGTATTTTGTCGTCTACCCTCGGGTGTATACAAATATAGCAGTTATCGTCATCTACCTTAAGGTTCTGACAGTTCATGCAATATGGAAAGTTATAAATAACCATACATAGAATGCAGTAAACAACCACACATAGAACAAATAACGAATTGCAAAAGCATATACAACATGCTGAAATAATAATATAGAAATAAGGGATGTCAAACATCTATTTTTCTTTTCTTTTTATAAAGACAAGCAAATTATTAAGGGCTCGACTCTATAACGTCCCCAGTGGAGTCGCCAAACTGTCACAACGTGATGGCTAGAAAAAATACACTGTCATGACCTTAAGGCCACAAAAGGCAAAAAAATATAGAGATAAAAAAATGGAGTCACCACCAATTAATTAGAATAATAATTGGAATCCTTTAGAAACCAAATACTGGCCCTTGGAACCAAAGGATGGGTTCAGGAGTCTAATTACGTGTAGGGAAGGTGTTAGGCACCCCACAGCATTCATCCCTAAGGATGGTTACCCTAAATTGTTTGTGCTTAGATTTGTTATGTTTGAATTACCCATTTTATTATTGCATTTTTATAGAAAAATAAAGAAATGAGAGAATTGGATTTGTCTTACTATGTAAGTGCCTATGTACCCTTAAGGGATTAAGGTCCACATAGTTCGGAGTTAATTAATTAAATTAGAATTTGCCTAGGAGGAATTAAGACAATATGGGAAAGTGAATTTCCACCTAAGGTTCAACAAAATGGGAGAATATTTCTCCACATAATATTCAAATGAGTGAAGACAGTATGGGAAAATGAATTTCCACATAAACCTTAATTAGAATGAGAGAATATTTCCCCACATAATAAGGGATTAAGGAATTCTAATGTCGAATTTCGAAAACATTTTAGAAACCTCAAAGTAAAAACTGCAATTTGTGATGCCTGCGATGAAAATATAATTTTTGAAAATACTAGGGGCCAAACTTGGACTTTTTGGAAGTATTATGGTTATAATTCGAATTTTGAAAAAATTGGGGTTAAAACTCAAATTTTAAAAAGTATTAGGGTCAAAATTTAAATTTTGAACAGTGTTGGGGTGAAAACTCGAATTAAAAATATTGGGATTAAAACTTGAATTTTGAAAAGTATTGGGGCCCAAAAACTGAACTTTCACTTAAAATATTTAGTTGGTTTTTTTTTTTTGAAATCCCATTTTCATAATAAATTTGATGAACCTTTTTGAACCCCCCCATTTTTTTAGGTTAATTCAAGTGGACCTTTGAAACCCATTTCCAAATGTCATCTGACCCAAATCAAATTTTATTTCAATGGGCCTTTAAGAGTCATTTTCTATTCTTGAACTAAAACTTAACTTGAATTGGGCACTTGAAACCTATTTAGGAGAATTTAAGCTGAATGGGCCTTTGCAACCGAATAGGCTTAAAGCCTTCCTTCACTCTAAAAGAAAACAGATTATTTTGAATGACCATTGGATCCCAAGCACATTTAAATTAAAAGGGCTTTTGGAACCTATTTCCAAATGCCATTAAATCCCAAAAACAGATTTTATGCCAATGGGCATTTTGAACTCCAAAATCAACTTTATTTCAATGAGGTTTTCGAAACCCCACTTATCTCCAAAATAAATTTCAAATAAAAGATGAATTTAAAGTTTTTACATTTTAACAAAAGCCTATTTAATTTGTTTTCTAGAACTTTTGAAAATGACTTTTAACTTAATTTTATTATTTATTATTTATTATTTTTTACTGTTTTCCTTGGATCAAAATAAGGTTCGTTGAGCACTTTCAATGGAGAGAAAGGGAAGGGAAGAAACAATAATAGACCATGCATTCCAAGAAGTATTTAAGCAGTAATACAAAGTAAATCCACCACGTGTTGTATGAAGCAAACATAACCTGAACTTGGTGATGGGGCACCTAATGCTTGTGCTTACAAGGAGAACTACTCCAGGCAGTATCAGAACATGTTCAAAATCAGGAAGTGAAATCATAAAGACTTTACGAGATCATGACATTACATTTGGGAAACCCAAAAATGTAGATCTGAATCACTCCGAAAATATGAAAACATTTTCAAAATTTGCAGGATCAAAATATGCATCAAAATCAATTTTTTTTATTGGCATCATGGACACTAGTTGCCAATCAGCAAGCCTGAATTACATTCGAGCAGAGACTTGAGAGTCCATACTATTCACGATTATAACCACATTGAGCCACTAATCACAAGCAGCGTGGTGCCATGGAGATTGGGAAAGAAATAGATGTATAAAATGAAAGAACACCCCAAGCAATGAGGAACGATTAACTACACTCCGAGCTATAACGTGCCCTGGTGTTTCTTAATGAAGGCAATTTTTCATTAAACAACTTAGAAACCGTAACAATATTATGTCTGCCCTAACCATCAAACCAATTTTAAAAGCAACAGTATGTAGTTCAAACTCTTCATCTGAAACCACATTAGTAGGTGAGTGATTCAAAATTAAACCAGCAACCCATGACAATGGGCTGTTAGTAGCACTATTAAGAGGAACTAGGCATAATGCAACTGGAAATCCCCACAAATAAATCAACTCGATGCACGTTTACTAACATAGAATCAAATCAAGTGGTTTAGCAGGGGTTCATGTTCAAGGCAAAGCAAACCATAAGCTAATTACTAGGTATCAGGTCATGCTTAAGGAAAGATCCAAAGTCAACATGCTACCGAATAATGATACAGAAATAAAAAAATAAAAAATCATATTTATGAGTTCGTGAAGCATTTTCTGGATTCCGCACAACTATGGCCTTATACGAATCATTCATAAATGGAATCAATAGAACTAATTACCAACCTCAAAACAATGCAATCATTCAGTCTACTGGTTCTCAGCCTTCATTTCCACAATATCATGAAACTTCTCAATTTTTGATAATCAATCTCCCTCAATTTCTCAATTGGTCCTTTTTTTGCTTTCCTCTTTCACGTTTATGGGAAGGGAAGGAGACCAAACCCTGTTGCTTTTGCCATGATCCCACCAATAGAGCTGGCGAGCAGCTGTGAATCACTGCAGCAGGGGTGGTTGTCGTGCATGCTGCCCTTCGAAAATGACAAGTCGCCACCGAGGGAGTTGAGGCATCAAAAATCCCACCGATGGGGTTAATTAGAAATAGGAAAACCATGTGCTACTTTTACCAAAAGTAAACAAGAAGAAATCCTAATGGAGGAAAGCTGTGGATGGCAGTGATGGAGGCTAAAGTTCAGAGGGGAGATATGAGGTACGGGTGTGAGGCAGTGCACAATTTGGAAAATTAAGGTTCTAGGGGGGAACTGGGTTAGGTTAAAAGGGTTTCGGGTGATTGGATTCGGGTATCCGGGTGAAGTAACAAAATGATTGGACTGGTTTAGACATTGGGTTGGGCTTGAGGTACTGGACCGGGGCCAAGTTGAAGTTGGGTCATTAAAAAAGAGAGTCCTTGGGCATTTTTTGTTCTCTTTTGTTCTTGTTTTTTGTTTTTTTTTGTTTTGTTTGTTGTTTTTTTATTAATTTTTTCTATTATTTAATTTTAATTTTTTTTGTATATTTTCTTTTCAATTAAGAAGAAATAATAAAATAAATAAAAAAATAAAAAAAATTGAGAAAAATAAAACCAAAAAAATTGAGTGTTTACAGTAGGTAGGTGTAAGTACATTTTCCCCTCACCCCTTAATCTTTTGATATCTTAGATGGGGAAGGCATTTTGGCTCATTCTCCCTTTTTTCTTTTCCATTTTCTTGGGAGTTAACTTCCTTCTTAGAATTTGTTTTTGATTCAGGAATAAAGGATTCATAAGAAGTACTAGAGAAACTTAACTCCTCATCAGTCATCATCATATTTTGATTTGAGTCCTTTTTAGACATGCTTTCTTTACTATCATCAGAGAGCTCAACCATAGCAGGTGGTCAATGATTTTTATTTTGTAGAAAAGTAATTCTCATGGATTTCCTTGTTGGACTTGTCAAAACCCTTTTCTTATTCTCCTTTGGTACACTTTTCCTCACAGTTTACTCTAAATTTTCAGAGGATCCTTCTTCTTCATACTTCTTTCCTTCTTCCTCCATCTTTGAGATTCTTTCTTTTTCTTCAATTGATATCTCCTATTATATTCTCTCTTTTTCTCCCTTGCCAATTCTTTCTTTAATAGAGCTTCCTTTTAACAGAAAGGATTTTATGTCCCATTGTCTTGATTTTCATGTCCTTGGGAGTTACTATTTCCTCCTTCAATTCTTCCTTTAAACTACTAGAATAACCTCTTTCTATCCTCACCTAACTTCCACCATCTTCCCTCGTAATCCCCATAGACCCAAGGATTCTTTTGTCATAGTTCCCTCTGTTAGAACCTATCTCAAATCCGAGTCTACTTAGATATACTTTAGAATCTTTTTGCTAGCAAGGTAATAATTGTTCCATAAGGGAGCTTTGCTTTCTCTTTCTCCAAGTATGCTTCTATATGACTCACTATGATGAAAGACAGATTCACTCTAATGCCATGTGTAACACACCACATAAAATTTAAATTTATTAGCTTGATTAGCTTTACCTTTCCTAGGTACAGTCATATGAATCATAATGTGCAACAAAATTCTCATTTTAGTGTTAAGCGCAAATATATCAATTATACTATACTGATTATTTGTAATTTCTCCCACTGCATCATTAAGGGAATATCCTCTAAACTCGATATCCTTATGCCTAGAATACTGCTTAATTTTGACATTAGGGCACGCAATCAGTTTAGAAATTTTCTCTCAATTTACTTTAATCTTCCTACCTCTTAGAATCGAACTGCCCTCCAAACCTTTTGTTAGTGCAAAATGAGGTCAAGCACCCAAGAAGAAGGGTTGAATTTGGTGCTCTTAAGGTTTCAAAAACTTTTTTGAGCAAGTAGAAAATATTTCTTATTTGAGTAACCTGAAGAACTTGGTTGCTCCTTTGTGATGACTTAAGAAGTAAATGACAAACTCAAATGAGTAAACTTGCGTGAAATATATTTTTAAAACTTTGATTACAATTATGGTTAGACAAATAATAATTAGAGATTATGTAAAAGGTTGATCTTTAAGAAATACGAAACACTTTGAGCAAATTATGTTTAAGAAATAGTGAGTAAGTAAAAAGCAATTAAGAGATAAGGGTAAGGAAGTATCACACCAAGACGTATAGTGGTTTAGACCCAAAAAAAGTTAGATCCTACATCCACTATCCTAGCACACATTAAGGGAATTTTACTATAAGAGTAATCACAAATTACAGGCTCAAGATTGCTACAGTCTTTAATAACCAAAACCCTGGTCAACCTACTTTCCCACAAAGTTTCTCCCAAGAACCTTGTCAAACTCACTCACAGGCTCAAGCTATCACAAGCTATCATAGCTTTTTACACCCCTTGCTAGGTAACCTCTCAAACACTAGTTTTTCACTTAAGAACCTAACAAACTCTAATACAGGCTCAAGCACTTAGCTTTTTACACCACAACCTAGGTAATCTCTCAAACACTAGATTTTTCTCATAGGTAATCTAGCAACACTCACAAAAGATTTTTGAATAATCACAAGTAACTTAAGGCTCTTAAGATAATATATCAGATAAGGCTCAATTGAAAAGTGTATTCAACTGGATAGAGCACAGAGTATAGCTACTTGAAGTTGGCTTCATTAAATTCTGCTTCACTTATCTTGAAGTTGCATATTTATACTCGAGGATCATCTAACTAGCCGTTGAGTTTCATAATTATACTTCATCTAGGTTCCCAGCTACTTGTCTATTTGATTTTACAGATTCATAATCCTTTGGCCATTTGATTTCGTCTCTTTGATCTTGTGCAATCTCTTTATCAAACTTGTACATTACTTTTGATCCACTTGCATGGCTTATCTTCTGTGTTTTATCTTCTTGGTTTTACATGTTGCACAAGCAAACTTAATGATAGATACTTGTCTTTTCAAAAGTTACCTTTTTGAATAAAAGATAATATCCATTTTGACTTTCCAAAAAGGGTTCTAGAAGTGTTAGTGCTTTTAAAAACAAAGCTTCAAAACTCATTTATTTTCCCTTACAACATTGTTTTGTTTCAGACTTGTATTTTATTTATCAAAATGCTATAGTAACATTATCAAAAAATATTATTTTAATTATTTTATTTTCTTGTAAACTACTTGCTCATTTCTTATGCGAGGTTACTTGCTCATTTAAGAAATACTTCAAACTTGTTCTTTTTGATTTGAAAACATAGTTAGCTCATCAAAAATATTTTAATCAAGATATTTTCTTAACAATCTCTCTCTTTTTGATGATGAGAACTAAACAATATGACAAATACTAAGTCAAAAAGAAATATGTAAAAAAGTTCAAGAGCACTTCCCTTAGTAGAATTTTGAGCATGTTTCATACTCCCCCTAAGTATATGCTTTCCTTGGATTGTATATTCTTGAGTTTTGATGGCCCATGTCTAACCTGCATTCTTAATAACAATTACTCATTCTATTATCTTTTCCCCCTTTAGCATCATCAAAACAAGATATGAGGGACAATAAAGGATAAAATAATAGCCAATATGTTGCATATATAACAATTCTAGTAACATGTCCAACAAGCAACCAAAATTATAGTTACATGTGCAGTAGAAGCATCAACAATAACACACAAAATAGTAATAACTATAAGTTAAAATTCATAAATCCTAAGTTATCTAGTTTTGGTTACATTGTTAGGTTGAGAGTTTGATTTGTTAAGGTTGGCAATAGGGAATGAGGTGGTTTCATTAGAATTTTTTTGAACAGCTTTTTGTTATGGATTCTCTTATGTGATAGGATATGAAGATGTTGCAAGATCCTTCCTTTTTCTAGGCAGCTTTGGAGGTCTCATTTCATGAAGAATCTTCTCAATCAAGGTTGATTACTTAGCCATGTGAGGTTTCATCTCAGCCATTTCATATTGGATTTTCAATGCAAAGTTCCTCAGTTTTTCCTGATGCTTTGTAACTGTATTAGCAAGCCTTTTTTACTTTAGGATTCACAATTTCTAGAGTCACTGGATCCTCTTCATTCACTTTTGCTGGCCTTTGTCTCTAGTCTTTTGAATATTTTCCTGAATCTCAACTTTCTTTACTTTTGAGTCATTTCCAAAATCTCTTTTGGCCTTAACAACTTTCTATTCTTTTGGGGGTAGAGTGATTTTCTTTGGTTTTTCAATTTTCTTTGGAATCTTCAAAGGCTTCAGAGAGGGTTTAGATTAGTGAACAGTGTGAAGGCAACATATTTGATAGTTTTTTTCTTTAAAATCTCCATGAGCTCTTCAACTGGTTCCTTTCTTTTTCATTTTCTTAATAGATGGACTTCTTCTTCTTCCTCATCGTCCTTCTTATGAAATATAAGGGTGATTACATTTTCCTTTACTTATTTCTTCATTGACTGCTTAGGTAAGGAGGGCATTTTAGGTTCAGCTTGTTCTTCTTATGTAATTTCTTTTCTTTCTCAGGGCTTGATTTTGGCTAATCTTCTTCAGAATCAGTTAACTTAGTCATGGTTTCTTCTATCATTATCCAGCTTGAGGACTTCTCCTTTGATGTTTTGCTTTCCTCACTATTGTTAGACAGTTCCATCATAAAAGTCTTTCCCTTAAGCATATTTTTCTTCTGCATAAAGGGAATTCTCATTAACTTCCTAGTAAGAAAGGATGCTACTTTCTTCTTCCTTTCTTTCGATATACTTCTTACAACTGATCCTTCAAGGTTTTAGAAGACCCTTCTTGTTCTTGCTTAATCTTCATTTCTCTTTCCTGAGCCTTTAGTTTTTTTTTTTTATATCTAATATCTTTGATTGTATATTATTTCTCTTTTCCTTCAATAGTTCCTTATTCTTTACTTCCTTGAATGATGGTTTATGTCCCCACAATTTTTATCTTTGTCTTATATTTTTATCTAAGTGTAGGAACTTCCATTCTAGTTACAGGGACATTCCTTTGACTTTAGGTACTTATTCCCTTTCATGCACACCCTTTTTTATTTCCTTTCTATCATCCTTCAAGCTGCTTGAGGAGCTTTTCTTAGTTTTTATCCAATCACCATCTTCATTTCTCTTAATATTCTGAAGTAATCTATGATCATAATTTCCCATCTCAGTAGTAGATTCACTCTCCAGGTTTTCTAACTGAACCCTGGCATCTTTGGCCAATAGTATGGTGATAGTCCCATAAGGTGACTCAGCACTGTCCTTGCTCAAATACGCTTCCATGTGATTGACAATGATGTTAGACAAATTCTACCTTATCCCATTTGTTACACACCATATACAGAATGTTTCAAACTTATTGGCTTGGTTAGATTTTCCAAATCTGGGCGTCACCATATGATTCATGACATGCAAAAAAATCCTAAGGTTAAGTTCAAGGGCAGAGCTAAGACCTTTAATTCTTTTAATCTAATTCTTTTAACATGATTGAGAAAATTCTTCATGAGTTGAGACCTCCAAAGCTACTTATAAAAAAGAAAGATCATGCAACATCCTCATATCTGTCACAAAAGAAAATCCAAAACAAGAAGTTGTGCAAAAAGACTATGATGAAACCACCTCTAACCCTGGTGCCAACTTTGACACAACAAACCCTTAGCCTAACAATGCAATCTTAAACTGAATAATATAAGGTTCATGAATTTTAACTGATAGTTATTAATGTTTTATATGGTACTATTGTTGCTATTGTCTTTTGGTACTGTTTGCTACTATTTTTCTTTTCTTTTGCTACTGAACATGTCTCTTTGATGGACAAATGCTGGACTTATCTAAATATGCAGTGTGTTAAGTTTTTATCTGTTATTGTCCTTTATATCTTGTTTTTAATGATGCCAAATGGGGGAAGATAGTAAAATATACAATTGTTATTAAGAATGCAAGTTAGACATGTGTCATTAGAACTCAAGAATGTACAATCAAGGGAAAGCACATACTTTCGAGGAGCATGTAAACATGCTCAAAAGTACCACTACTAAGGGAAGTTCTCTTGAAATTTTTATATGATTCTGATTGACTTATCTAATTCTTTTTTACTTAGTATCTTGCATATTGTTTAGTTGTCATCATAAAAAATGGGGAGATTGTTGAGAAAATATCTTGATTAAAATTGTTTTGATGAACCAACTATGTGTTCAAGTTAAAAAGAAAAAGTTTGAAGTGTTTCTTAGATGAGCAAGTAACCTTGCATAAGAAATGAGCATGTAGTATAGCAGGAAAATAAAAAAATAGTAATATTTTCTAACAATGGCACTGTAGCAGATTGTTAGATAACTTACAAATATGAAATAAAAAAGTTGATGGATAGAGAAAATAAATAAGCTATGAAACTTTGTTTTTAAAAGCAACAACTCTTGTAGTAGCCTTTTTGAATGAGTGAAAGTGGATATTATATTTTATTGGATCTAAACCACTACATCTTCGTGTAATTCTCCCTTACCTTTATCTCTTAATTGTTTATTACTTACTCATAGTTTCTTAAAACAAGTTGCTCAAAGTTTTCTTATTTCTTAAAGATCAATTTTTCCATATAACCTCTAATAATCATTTAACATAAACATCTTTATGAACCAGTTTTAAAAATTTACTTGAAGTAAATTTGCTCATTTTAATTTATCTGAATTAATCATTTACCACTTAAGTCATTACAAATGAGCAACCAAGTTTTTCATGTTACTCAAATAAGAAATATTTTCTTCTTGCTCGAAAAAGTTTTTGAAACCTTAAGAGCACCCAATTCGACCCATTTCTTGGTGCTTGACCTCATTTTGCACTAACACTAATCATGATGGTTGAGAAGATTTTTAAATTTTAAAATATTTTAAAAATGTATGTTGATAAGAAATGATTAATAAAGTATACGCAAACAACCAGACTTACTTTTTACAAAGGATTGGATATCCCTATTTCTCTTAAGATATTCAAGAACTTATCTTCACTAAAGGGTTTTGTAAAGATATTAGCTAGTTGATTATCGGTGCTAACAAATTCTAATTGTATATCCCCTTTTTGTACATGATCTCTTAGGAAGTGGTGTCTAATTTCGATGTGCTAAGTTCTATAGTGTTTTATGGGTTTTTTGGAGAGATTTATGGCACTAGTATTATCATATTTTATTGGGATATTTTTAAATCTTAATCCATAATCCTCTAGTTGCTGCTTCTATTGAGATAATATCTTAAATTATTTTGATGAGTTAACTATGTTTTCAAGTAAAAAAGAACCAAGTCTGAAATGTTTCTTACATGAGCAAACTACATCACTTAAGAAATGAGCAAGCTGAGTAACTGGATAAATAAAATAGTTATTTCTGTAAGCAGCCTAATGGAGGATGTTGAAGAAGAAAACTTGGAAGAGATGCTTCAAGAAAAAGAAGAAACCCTATAACTAGGAAGAAAGCATATGTAATTCCAATAAAAATCCCTATAGGAATGAAAATAAAAACTATGGGTCAATAACCATCATCATGTGAAACAAAAAGTAAGGAAGCTTTGAAAGAAAGAAAGAGAATTTATAACCAAAGATACCAATCGAGAAGAAACTAAAAGCACAAATGGAAATTAAGATGGAGGAAGAAGATTAATCTGAGAACCCTGATCAACCAACAAAAGGTAGCACTGAGGAAAAGAAGAAGGTTGCATCCACTCCCACTAGGAAATTAATGCAAATTCCATTCATTTCGAAGAAAAATGTTCTTAAGGGAGGGACCCCCATGGTTGAAGTATCTGATAATAGTGAGGAAAGTCAGACCTTAAAGGAAAAATCACTAAGCATAATAATGATTGAAGAGACTGTAAGCAACAAAATAGAAACTAAAGAAGAATAGAAATCAAGGCCAAAGAAAGAAATAGAACAAGTAGACTATTCAATGCCCTTCTTACTCAAGCAAGTATTGAAGAAAGGAGTGAGGAAAAATGTAATCACTCCTACATTTTATGAGGAGAACACTGAGAAGAGGAAGAGACACATTTGATAAGGGAAAAGAAAGGAAAGAAACATGAAGTAAAGCTTATGCAACTTCTGAAGAAACCACCCACCAAAACAATCACCTTTGCCCCTGATCTCCTAACCAAACCTCCACCATCCCAAAAGTCAAAGCTTGAGAAAGTATAAAGAAGAAAGAAGCTTCAATGGAAGCCTCTCTAACTACTAAGGAATCAAAGACTGTGAAAGAGACTGTTGAAAAAGGCAAGCAAGAAGTTATGAAGAAAGCTTAAAAGACTGGGTTGAAGGACAAAGGAAAAGAGAAGATAAGCGAATGTAAAGATGTAACTTTAGAAATAGTAAATGCAAAAGTGGAAAGCCTAGCATATGTAATTGTAGAACATTAGGAAGAATTAAGAAGCTTTGCTTTGAAAGTGCAATATGAAATGGCTGAAAATAAACACCACTTGACTGACCAATCAACCATGATCATGAAGATTTTGCATGAACTAAGGCCTCTTAAGCTACCATTTTAAAGAAAGGATTCTGGAACCACCTCTCAACCTGCCAATGAAAAGACTCCTGAAGAAGAAGATGCTAAACTGATTCTGTTAAGACAATCTCTGACCCTAATGCCAACCTTAACACACTAATCCCTTAGCATGAAAGTGCTTAATATAGTTTACTTAGGATTTTTGTCTTTAACTCATAGTTTTACAACTCTAATTATGTTTTTGCTATCTTTTGGCACTATTTACATGTTTGCTAGTACTATTTATTATTGTTTGCTCTTGGACCTGTTAATATCTTTACTTGTTTGACATTATATGATGGACTTCTTATCGGCTTATCATATATGTTGAAGTTGTTTCACCTGCTATCTTTATCTACCCCCAATATTTTATTTTTTTGCTGATGCCAAAGAGATAGAGGATATATGCAATTGTGCTAGCAAGAATGCAGGTTAGTATTTAGAGGAAGGCATAAACTTAGCGGAAGCATGAAACATGCTACTAAAGGAAGTACTGTTGAAACATCTTACTTACAACTCTGATTGATTTATCCAAAATTCTTCTTGGCTTAGCATATTGCATATTTCTTTCTTGTCATCATCAAAAAATAGGAGATTTTTAAGATCATATCTTGAATTAAATTATTTTGACGATCCAACTAAGTTTTCAAGTAAAAAAGAACAAGTCTAGAATGTTTCTTACACGAGCAAATTACATTGCTTAAGAAATGAGCAAGATGAGTAACTAGGTAAATAAAATAATGTTATTTTTATAAATTACACTGTAGCTTTATGATATATAT
>JASKGM010000011.1:2772525-2782589 GCA_034509205.1 Ceratonia siliqua | reverse complement strand
ATTTTCCCCTCTCTTGGGTCTTTAAGCTAATCTAAAGTAATACCTCTTCTTTCAGTTGTATTCAAACTTAAATAGGACAAGTAAAACGTAATCATGTATTATTTTTGTTTTGAATATTTTCGACATAGTCTGCCTGCATATAAATTATATATTTAGAATTTCTGGGCGAAAAACTTATACTATTGGAGTGGATATTCTTCATAAAACTTTCAGGGTAGCCTATGAAGAATAGTTCCAATTAATGAATGCAAAAATAATTAGCAACGATAAGGGAAGAGGACTTGTTGCCACTTTGAAGTTTTAGTTTTTAATTATTCTTCCATGAAAAGGCAGATGGAATTCCCCACTTTGCTCTAGATGTAAGTTTGGTAGAATCTAGGAGAATTTATATGCGAGTCAGTTGGTGTGTAAACCAAAATATCACGGGTAGTAATATTCTGATGACCATTTTGCTAAATTTATAGCTGTTAGTCATAGACTCATAGTAGATAGTGTACCATTATCTTCTTTTTTTTCCC
This sequence comes from Ceratonia siliqua, assembly GCA_034509205.1. Taxonomy (NCBI): domain Eukaryota; kingdom Viridiplantae; phylum Streptophyta; class Magnoliopsida; order Fabales; family Fabaceae; genus Ceratonia; species Ceratonia siliqua. The sequence goes on along the minus strand of JASKGM010000011.1, from coordinate 2,782,071 downwards.
GACAATTTTGGATATTAAATTTGTACTGTTTGTATTTATGCTGTGATCGCTGACTTCCAGGTCGTATTGTAATGGGCCTTTTTGGGAAGACAGTTCCACAAACTGCAGGTCTGGTTTTTAAATTCTGTGCATTCTGCTGCTTACCATCGTCAACATTAACTGAATCCTTGTTTTGATCTTTCTTTTTGCAGAAAACTTTCGAGCTCTTTGCACTGGTGAGCCAGTTTCTGCTGTCTCTTTGTGTATTGGTTTATTATAGAATTACAGAACTTGTTTTAAGCCTCTTTTTATGAGTTTCATCTGTAACTGTGTTAAAGACATGAATACAGAAATTCACTCTTTAATCTAAGAATTAATTTGAATTATACATGCCTAGTAATTAGTGGCCCTTCCCACAAGAATAAATTAAGGATATATGTAAAAGAAAATTGTTAAGTTCTTGACGTGTATCAACTGCTGTTCAGTTGCTTCTTTCCAATGACCTTTAAATCTGATAACATCTCCTACCCCCATTCATAATGCCCACTAAAGAATGATGTCAGTGGTTTAAATTTGAGGTGCTCCGTTCTTGTGTTCAATTTACTGATTAAAATATAATATTTACATAATTTTGCTTATGTTTGGTTCAAACTATCAGGGGAGAAAGGAACTGGAAAAAGTGGTAAGCCTCTCCATTACAAGGGTAGCATATTCCACAGGATTATACCCAGCTTTATGCTCCAAGGAGGTGATTTCACCCAGGGCAATGGAATGGGTGGGGAATCAATCTACGGAGAGAAGTTTGCTGATGAGAACTTCAAGCTAAAACATACTGGACCAGGTTAAATTTTTTCTGTTGTTCTGATAGTTATGCTAGTATAAATGGCTATGAATCTATTGTGGTAAAAAGTTATTGTTGTATTCTGTATAAACAGGAATTTTATCAATGGCAAATGCTGGTTCTGACACCAATGGTTCACAATTCTTCATTACGACTGTGACAACTAGCTGGTAATTTTTTCTCCATTAAGAACTTATCACAGAAGCAAACAAATAACAATATTGTATTCTAGTGCTTATGTCTCCTGTTTTTTATGGATATGTCAATGATGCATGGAAACTTCATTTGAATTTGCTATTCCTTATGACATACATCAATCAGTGATGGCTTATCTTTCTTGTAAGTTGTAACCATCATGTTGATTGTATGGTATAGTATGTGGTCATAAGATATATGAACAAGTTTCTTTAGCGTTCATCAATAAACATGTGATTCATTCAATCACATGTAGTGAGAAATTTCTAACTAATGAATGTTTCTTTTTGATAAAGGTTGGATGGAAGGCACGTTGTGTTTGGAAAAGTGCTTTCTGGAATGGACGTGGTTTACAAGATCGAAGCTGAAGGAAGGCAGAGTGGCACTCCCAAGAGCAAGGTCGTAATTGCTGATAGCGGTGAACTCCCTTTATAAATGCATGATGTTATTTCAACCAAGATCTATGGAAGATGATGTTCCATTTTCCTTTTCCATTCCAACTACGAGACTAATGTTTTATAAGTATGTATTTATAGATCAACAATTGTTCAGTCGATGAACAGAAGTTCTCCCCGTATGAAAAAGATAAAAAAGTTGCTTTTCTGAACTTGAAATTGTGGGAGACGCCTTGGGAAATATGGGACTCGACGATAAGCACAGGACACAGCACATAATGCGAGTGTATTGCGCTAGAATAAATTGACGTTGCATCGTTTATGCTTTTGTAAATTTCTTGCCACTCGAGTCCTTAATGGAAATTAGCAAAAAGAATAAATCAAAGAAGGGCGTTATGTTATTTACATAAATTTCATTTACAGTTGTACATAATTGTATAGAATCTTGTTTTTGGTCATTTATAAGTATCTCTATCAAAATTTAGGCTTGTACGCAATCTTTGTTAAACTCATGCAATTTTTACATTCACAATTATGTATATTTGGAGATGGAAATGCAAAAGTTGCGTATAGAACAATTTGACTATGTAAATGGCTCGTGCTTTGATTTTATGACTTGCGAAGGGTAGAGGAAAGCACACTTTTATGCTGACTAGCTAACGATTAAATAAAAACTCACTTTAGGATATCAAAAGGAGAAATGAACAATTGTTTATAAGCCCTCCTCAGGGTGTTATTTTCATTCTCAACAAATGGAATCCTAGAGTATAGCGGCTTAACAATTAATATGCGAACAGCATTATATACTAATCATGTAGTTGAAACATCTGGAACTGGCATTGGGAATCGTAATCTGAAATTCAACTACTTAAGTTACGTGCATAAGGTAGAACAGCAGAGACATGAAGTCAGCCAACAGACATCCAGCATTTCAGAAGCAAACTAAGATCTCTCGAAGATTTTCATCTCATCAATTAATCATTAAATTTTATTCTATGGTCGAAACTTCTCGAGCAACCTAATGATCAAGGTCCTGTTTGAATCTTGATGAGTGACCAAGGTGAAGGAATTAACCACCTAAAGTTGATTCAGGATGCTGTTTGCTTCAACATATAAGCCGTGCATGTATTCACTTTTCCATGCTATTTCTGACATCCAAAAACCAAAACAGAAAGAATCAAATTGAAAAAAGTGAAAGGACCAAGAGGATGGGTCAATGCATGGAGACTTGCAGAGTTCTAAAATAAAACACTGTAGTTTTGATTAAAAAAGAAGCTTAAAAAATAATCCACGAAAATCAAGTATATGAGCAGAACATTTATTATATCAGTTGAAGTCAAATTAAATTCATTAAATGTAGAAAACTCTCAGCTAAAACCATTTTACAAAACGTAAAACAATTCACCAAATCTTAGAGTTCCACAGGTAACAAACATCATCACAAAGCGACAAAGCCAGGAAATAGTAGTCCCTTGGAGAAGAGAGAGATAGCCTCCTTCTAACGGGTATGCAATGCGAGTAGTGTGGCCTGATGTTGTTCAAAGTAACATTCTTATTCTTACAAGTTCTTACAAGTTCTACACCTGAAGTTTCAAAGGGTATTATTTGATTATCAATGCAAAGGTTACGCCAAAAATTAATTACAAATGATGCCTACATGCACGACAACATAAAAAAAAGCTGTCTCTTATATTCTAGATATTTTCAATTTAATCAACAGCCTAATTACTAAAATACCTTTTAACAGGATCTCAATATAATCCAGAACAATATTCTTTGAGCACACTTACATCCTTCAAAATTTCTACCTTCAAAACACCTAAAATTCATTTTATAAGATAATTGTTAGGTTACTCCTATTACTGCATCAGCTATCATGTTAAAAGTCCCAAATTCCAATACACATGAATTGTTTTTTTTCATTCTCAAAATCTTCTTTCTCCATCTCCCCTTTCAAATGCCATGTTGAAAACAAGTCAATTAACTAATTTACTTCATCAATTGCAATGCCCAGTTGAAAAAAAACTTCCAAAATATATAGCACACTTGAACCAATCTTCTCAAATAACAAATTCCAGTAGACATGAATTATATTTTTTTATAGTCAAAATCATCTTTCTCCATCTCCCCTTCCAAGTGCCATGTTAAAAACAAGTCAATTACCAATCTGCTTCATCACTTGTAATGCCCATTTGAAAATAACTTCCACAAGAAATAGCATACTCGGTACCAATCTTCTCAAGTAATTCCCTTAAACCTTCACCAGTATAGCGTGTTTTTAGAACTCAATCATCTGCAACTCATATTTAAGTTAAAACTCATGACCTAGTCAGAATCATACAAATCTCTGCATGGCCTCCATAGTTAAGTACCATTGAACTGTCTGTAGTCAATACCACGACTACCTAGTCACCTCCATAAGAACCATTGCTCATGTCAAGCTCTCTGTTGTCAATTCCATGTCCTGTGTCCTTGACAATATTGTCCTCATTGCAGGTTAAAACAAGTTGACAACTCCAAATTTAAGAAATGGTCACTTCCTTTCCACACATTCTAGTTCATCTGCCTAGACAAGCGGGGACCTCCAATTGCTTTAATCTTACTGACCCCTTTTACCTCACGGAAGCACTGCTTGAAAGAAGCTCATTAAGCTTTTGGAAACAAATCTATGTTCATTTGCAAGACCACAATAAATTCATAAATCAGGGATGATTCTGCTGACAATTTAATTGTCTACTAAATTCTTCTAGGATGAAAGAAAATAGAATATAGATTGATTAGCAGCATAGGAACACTAGTTCTAGTGCTTTTCCTTCTGTTGAAACTGTATAATGCCCGTAAATTCTTGAGCATTCAAATAATTTATAGATGGCAATTGAATGCAAACCTAGAATGACCTTTTAATCTAGAGTGAATAATCTTTCATACCCTTCCCTGATATAGGAACTATTTAAAGCATTGCAGAGGTGAATATTGCAGGCTGCCAGGCACACCTCCAATCCATCGTAATGCATAAAAATTTACATCTCTGCTTTATATCCTTAAGACCAACTTGTCTTTTAGACTTTCCAATGCCAAATAATCAAATATATTGTTGACTCTGATTGCATTACTACACCAGCAAATTACACTCAAATGACGGATGCAAAGCAATGCAGCAGTATATATATCAGATCATGCTTCTCACCATCCCAATCCCCAGTTTGGGCTATAAAGTATAAAGCCCTGAATCCAGACCTATTAAAATAATAGAATAGCCATTATTCAGTTCATATAAACCTCCTTGTAACTAGCATTTATTAGTTTCCCATACATTAATGCTTCTTGAAGTGTACATCATTGACCGTGAATTTATGTAACATCAATCAACTAGTCAAATTAAGCACAATTTACTCATGACTAAGATATTAAACAAAAAATAAAAATAACAAAGGAACCACGAAAAGAAAGCATAACATAAATACCTCATATCTGCGGGTGGATAATGTAGGAATGCAGTCCCGCAGCCTTCAATCATCCTTACAACAAAGAAAACAACATAACAGAACAGAGAATAAGCATGATTTCTCAATACTCAGCCACCCCACCATCACACAAACAAACAGCTATTACTTAGACAATTATCAGTCAATTTATTTTTTCAAACAACCTCAGACAAAGACTCACTGACACATTAAACCAAACACTTCATAGATCAAATAAATAGACCCACCCTACCTCATACCTACCCAATCGGAGCTTTTATTTCATAAACTACATAAGACTTCCTAGGCAACACAAAAACAACCAGAGCTCAAAAGTGACAAAGAGTTGCTGCGTTTTCTCCGGGACGTGCTTGACCGGATCCCCTTTGCTTTCCACCTCGTCGTCACCGTTCTCATTCTCGTCGTCCTTGGTGGAGGCTATGATAACACGGCGCCGCCGCTGATGAACAATGTTTGAGAAATTGATTGATAAATCATAGTAAATAGACAGAACCTTGGAGATGTTACCATTAATCTGGCTTATCAGGGCAACATTCTTCACGAGGTTGTCCGGGATCTTCGACTGGTGGTTGTCGTTCACCTGCTGGATCAATGCACGGTTCTGATCAAGTACCGATTGCACCTGATGGAAACTCCGGCTGAGCGTGTCCCAGACCTCCGCATCACATTCTTCGTCATCAACGGAGTCATTATCAATTTCCGCCGCCGCCTTCATCTCTCTCTCCGGGACCCTTCAAGCGCTTGGTGAGCCCGTCAGGCTTTGTTACGGCGGGTTCGTCCATGGTCGCCGCCACCACCAAAAATCGATAAGGTTTCAACTTTCAAGTACAGTCACGCATTCCCTTGTTTCTCTCTCTCTCTCTCATTCACGCACTGAAACTCAACTGTATGAAATGTTGCAGGCGAAACAGTTATATAATTTGTGGTAAGAGAGAGAAAGTGGGTACTCGGATATTGACCAACCGACCAACAATGGCGGCTTTTGCTCTAATTATTAGCGTACTGTGACCGAGAACGGTGACAGTCCAATAAGAACCTCGATTAAGGTTGAAAAAAATAGTGACTTGTTGAGTTGGCCAAGGGTGATTGGAGCTGTCAGCGCATGGCAAATAAATATCTTCCATATTAATTTTTTATTATTACAGCCAAGATATTTATCGTGAGTTGTATCATATGGTTGAAGAAGGGTACTGCTAATAATATTTGGTAACAGTTTAGGACAGACACACCCTTTTTTTATTTTTATGTTTTTTTATTAATTTTTTTATTTTTAAGAATTAAATAATTATTTTTTATATCATATATATTTTTAAAATTTTTTAAAAGTATTTTAAAATATTTAAATTTTTTTTAATTCTTTATACTATTAACCCATAATTTTTTTATTATTTATTTATAAGTTAAAAAAATTTAAAAAAATAAAAAAATTATAAATAAAACAAAAAAATTTCTTGTATGGACGGTAGGGGAACAACCCTCAATTTTAAATTTATTATCTATTATTAATTCATTTTCATAGTATTTCTTAAATAAAAAACTAAAGTACATATTTTCTTACAATATATTTGAAACTAAAAAGTAATTTTTATTCAAGTGCAGATAATATATATCAAAATGGTATTTTATACAAAAAAAATTAGTGTCTAAATAATTTAAAAAAGGACCGGATTAAAAAAATAAAGTTTGATACAAATTTATCTATAAGTTCAATTAAAATAATTGTTTTTAAATGAATTCAAATCAATTAAAAAAATTGTTTATATAGTGAATATTATTAAAATTAGGTATTTATTTTTTTAATAAATTTTTGGAAATTCAAGAGCATGACTGCAATGTTTTTCTTTCTTGGTAACTTCTCAAATAATATTATTGTATATAGAGAAAAAAAGAAAGGGAGAAAACAAAATAAAAAATTTCAAGTGTTTATGATCATGTTTTTTAATCTATATATATATATATATATATATATATATTTAATAAGAGAAATGATCTTATGTAAAAAATGAGAAGTGTTCATAATTAATTACCATTTGAAATTAACACATTAAGTAATAACTACTAATCAATTCTTATAAATTAGTTAAATTAGTTATATATCAAAAGTTAATAAGTTATTAATAAAAATAGTTAAATTAATTAAGTAATAAAATATTACCCGTATCATTCATCAATTGAGAATTTGATGGTGTGTCCATCATTTAAGTAAAAAAGCTAAAAGCAAATACTTTGAAAGAGGCGTTTGATATCAGAAATATTTTAAGTTTTAGAAAGATACATTCTAAGAATGTTTTATTTCTGTAATGAGATTTCAGAAAAATTTAAAAAATGTGTTTGGTTACCACTTAATTTTTCTAAAAATGGAATGTAACATTCATATTTTTATATTTGTTTCATATAACATATTTTAAAAAATATAAGTAAATTTTATAGAAATATTCTTTAATTAAATTAAAAAAATTAAATAAAATAATATATATACCAATATAATTCTAACATTATAAATAATTTTATTATTATAAATATTTTATAATAATAATTTTATATTCTCATATTAATTAATTTTAATAAATTATATTTATTAAATATAAAAATCATTATATTTAACAAATGTGAAAATTACATATATTAAATATAAAAATTATTTTATATTCTATCATTATATAATTTTTTATTTTCATATTAATTATTTTTTTTGATTTTAGGGTATTATTATAAGAATATTTAGGTAATAAAATATTCTAAAATTTTTTATTCTCTCTCAGAATCTTTCTAACTCGTGTTTTGAAGAGAATGTTTTATTTGTAAATTCTGAAGAAAGTGAATTCCAAGGAAAAGTCACAAATATTTTTTCAAACCTTCTACCAAATAAAAAATTTTTTTTTTACAACTAAACATTCTCAAAAATATGAAAACATTCAGAGAATCAAACACGCCTGAGTGTTAACTTAAGTCAGTAAGTTTGTTGTCAGTGGTTCACTGTTAGTTACTGACGTACTGAGTTAGGCACTACGTATTCCTATATATTCAAGCACTATGCTCCTGTATCAATTAAGTCAAGTTAATACAGTTCTCTGCAGCCTTTCTTCTTCTGTATTCTCTCCAAACTCTCTTCTCTCCTTGTTTCTTTGATACACAAACATAAAGAAATTTTACCTAAAGAAACAATTCTAAAAATTAGTGTGGATCTCACCACAAGCAATACAAATGAAAGTTATAACTTCTTTATCCAACATGCCTCACTGGTCTTGTTCCTCTGCCACCTTAAGAAATCATAGGAGCAATATGTATTTATCCGACCGTTTTAGTCTAATATTGCTTGTTTTCCTGAGCTCAGTGAAGTGAACCACTAAAAAAGTGAAACCTTCGATGAAAAGGGGAGCGATAAGGTCACATTCGCATCATAAGTGTTTGGACATTTGCATACTACTCAAAGGAAAGCATTGGAGTATAAAACATTGCAGTCTCAGTATTTTAGTTTAGCAATAGCATCAACTGACCATATTATATATTAATGAAAAAACTTATGCTAAAAATTAGTTGAGAGTATAAGAAAGAAAAATATAAAATACATATATCTAGGTATATACAGATAGAAGGGGGAAACAGGGAGAAAAATGGTTGAGAACCTAGTAAAAATTAGTCTTTAAAGCCGTCATTCTTCTAATCATATAGAGCATATTCATATATCTAAATCATCATCTGGGTCCTCATCAGAATCTGGCATCTCATCATCCGAATCACGAAAATAAATAATCTCACCCATGTCAGAATCCCCCTTTTTCCCACTTGAAATGGGTGTTGCCTCAATATTGCTCTCTTCGAGTGATCTTCTACCATCATAAATTTGTATCGGTCTACCATTTCCTAAAGCATATACATAATTGAAAACTGTATGAAAAGGAACGCATGCACACACATAGACACCAAAAGAAAAAATAGTAAATTTTTGGAAGAAAATATGTAGTACAAATCTAAACTATATACCTTGGTGTTCAAAAGGAAGCACAACCTTTGCCCTATCAGTTCGCTCCTTCTCTGACAGCTGGAGATTAAATTGTACCTATTAAAAAAAGAATAAACTTTTTTATATTATTTATTTACAGTCAACCGAAAGAAAGAGGTTAACTTCAAATTATCAATTATTTCAAGGTTCTCATGATTTCCCTGCACGTTTGTGACTGATGTGTGCACATATACCCTGCCATTGTAAGTATCTTCATTTGTGTAGGGTAGGCGAACAAACCAAGTGCTTAGACCGTATAGGAGTGTTTTGAACTTTATGTGTCAGTTGAGATTAGAAATAAATTTTCTATTGCATCATTCTTGGGAGTCGTTGGAAATTTATGCTTAAGTTCCATTATTTTGTTCCTAACATCTAAATCCTCAACGGACTTGTGAATCTTGCTCATGAGTGTGTTGTCCTTTTGACCAAAACCTTATCTTTTTTCTTTGGAAGGATTCCCCCCCCCCCCGGGGGGGGGGGGGGGGGGGTGTTGTTGGCCTGAGTTAACATATTTACTCCTCAAAACAGCCACAGAAAATTTCTGATCCTGTTTATAAAAACAATCTAAATCATGCTACAGAAATTTGTCATGATGCATAAATCTTAATTAAACCTGGAGAACCATACATGTACTTTTCAAAAGATTGA
>JASKGM010000011.1:2757061-2767223 GCA_034509205.1 Ceratonia siliqua | reverse complement strand
TCTATTTAATCCCCTGCTGCACGACTGCTCCATAACTACTGCATAGCTGCCACGGGTGGACTAGATCATTTTCATTGAGGGGGATAAAGAGAAAAAAATCAGAATTTTTATTAAGAGGCTTAAATTATAATATATTTTTTATACAATAAATATTATACAAATATTATATTATATGTAAAAAAATAAAAAACTTTTGGGCGAAGCTTACATGAGGGACCACCCCTGATGGCTGCTCCATAACTGCTGCTAATAACACACTGAAATTTATTCTAGCACTTCGAGCAGCCAGACTCTCCCAAGGTCCCTAGCAATTCGAGATGCTAGGACTCTCCCACACTCACTATTCCAAATTCTCCATATTCCATAACCTCCCCCCCTAACTCTATTTAATCCCCTGCTGCATGACTGCTCCATAACTGCTGCATAACATAATTGCTCCAGAACTGCTGCTTAACTGCTGCATAACATAACTGCTCCGTAAGTGCCTTCCACTCCCACATCAATCATTTTCCCCTCTCCTCACAGATCCAGGGATCTATCACCAACCCTCTTACTTCTGTATTCACCTCATTACAGGGTTCAAATTTATAATCTACATAGAGATGCAAATGGAAGTTCCAACCTCATAATACGTGCATTCACAAACCCAATATTCCACAATTACTACGTTTTCTGTTACAGTCTCCACCAGAACTACTTATACTATAAGAACCGTAGCCTGTATATATATCCTATGGCAAGGAAACTGAAGGACATGATGGTGAAGAACAGAACATCAAAGCAGATTCAATAAGGCAATACCCACATCACCAACTAAAACCATGCTATTACCAATGAAAAGAACTTTCCGTTTCAACTAAACACATCAAATTTCAGTCTCCAATGAGACAGAACAAAGCACAGTTGAGACAACCTTAAATACAAAAGCAAGAGTACAAATCTAATGGTGATAAAGAAAAAGCTAAAATAATTTATGCCAAAAAAAAGAAAAAAAAAATCTAAATTCTCTGAAGGCATCTGCAGATAACAACAGCAGATACTAGTATCAATAACTATTACAGGTAAAAGAGTTCATTAATAGGTTAATACAATACCTTGTTCAATTGCATCTACCCCAACTTTTAAACCACTAACAGATGACAGTACTGCAGAAAGAAATACATATAAGGTAAGAATAAACATAAAGAGAACAAACGGATTGATTATCAAAAACAACACTTGCCATAAACACAAGTAGCAAAAATATTATTAAGGTAGTCAAAGGCAAAGGGCCTCCTTAAGGTGTTAGATCCCCTAGTGCCTTGAGGATAGAGGTGCTGAAAAAGTACTCGCCAGAGTGATGTAAGGCACTAAAATTAGGGGGGGGAGGGGGAGAAAATAATATATAATAAAAGAATAACTTCATATAAAAAATCGAGAATAACCAAATTTTAACTACTGTATTATACATTCATAATATAAATTAACTGTTCAAGTAAATCATAAAATTCATACAAAATATTGAATGTTCAAGATAAAGTATGATAATAAGCCATAAAGATTCAAGTTAACAACCAAAAAAGTTGTGACAGCCTAAAATTCATATGACAAATATTTTATGCATTTATTCATGTAGAATTTATTTTTTAAAGAACTATTTTTATAATTTTTAGGTTCTCACTTCCTAGGGCCCGTTTGGGTAGACTTGTGCATTTTAGTAGGTGCTTCAAATAGAAGTGGTTTTTTTTAAAAAAAGCAGGTAAATCGCGTTTGGATGTAGTAATGCAGATATAATTTTACTGAAAAAAACATATGTTTTGCGTTTAAATGAAAAAATGTAAAAGTACTTTGTACTAATAAAATTACTAAAAATGGCATGCAGAAGTACAATTTAAAAAATTATATAAAAAAAACTTCATTTTAATTACATAATTCATTTTTTTTGCATAAAATTAAAATAGGTATTTTTTTATAGGTATTGCTTTGTTTTAAAATATTTTCATTTTAATGGTTACTTTCTAGAAAAAAAAGAATAGCTTTCTTCTCTAGAATTTTCGTGGCTCTTCTGGGAGATATTCAGATTTTTAGCCTCTTCAGATTTTTTTACAAAAAAATACATGTGGCTTCCCATAGGAAATTTCCATGGCAAAAAATATAGCAAATTTTGTTTAACAAAACCAGCTGCAATTCTCTAGAATTTTTTATGCTTCACCAGATGTTTCCTTCGGGTAAAAGCTCCAGGAGGTTCCTCCAAAACAGGGGCTTCACACCAGCAGTGTGTTGGTTGGGATTTCCTACGCCCTTGCCCCTCTTTCGTCTCTTCTCCAGCTCTCATCTCGTCATCAGTGTAGAGTTCAGCCATAAGGCCCAGCAGTAGCTGAGAATCCGCTTGCTGGACGGCAACAGCGCTAGGGCAGGAAGAATATCTGGTGAGTTATGTGAGGAAGATGGAGTTGGCTGCGAGAAATCGGTGAAGAGAAGTTTGGGTGATTGGGAATTTTAAAGTATTGATGAGGGTTATTTTTGTCCAATACAACTTTTCTCTCTTTTCTGTTTTTGCAGAATATGATTTTTAGCTTTTGGAAAAAGCAGGTTTCCCTGCTTTTTTTTTTTTGAAAAAAAAAAAGCACTTTTCCTCATAAGCCCATCCAAACACCAAAATTTGGCAGAAGCACTTTTTCTTTTCCGAAAAAAAAGCTGCTTCTACCCCATTTTAAGCGGAACCAAATGGCCTAGTCTGTTTAAAGTGTTCATTGCTATAAATTAATTAAATTATATATAAAGAATGCATATTGAATTTATTAAATTAAAATTTGGAATATGCTAAATCATCTTGCATCACCTAGCTATTGCCTAGACCTCCCTCTGCCTCCTCCCTACCTGTTTCGATTTCCTTTTGACTCAGCATGATGAAGGACTTTGAAGATAATGTGCCTCATCTAGTTTGGCTGAATGAAGGTAAATTCCCTCTGCCTCCCCCCTATTTATTTTGATTTTCTTTTGACTCATGATGATGAAGGACTTTGAAGTTAATGTGCCTCACCAAGTTTGGCAGAACAGAGGTAAAAGTCTATGTCTTAAATGTAATATAGAAAGCAAATGACAGTGGATCATCATAATTTCATTATCAGCATTTTCTGAGCTTTGTCTTAAAAACAAGATACCAAGAAGAAGCACCAAGACTTCACTCAGGCAGCAGAGACAAGTGCTTCACCTCCCTCAGAAAGGTGCCAAAGGTGTAAGCCTGGCTGAAGGGGGCCTCAACTGAATCATCAAGAGGTGAGGACCCCTTCTGGAGCCTTGCCTCAGCGCCTCAGGCACACCTTTTAGCACTTTTAACTTCATTGGATAAAGTTACAATTTACAGGGATGTTATTGGTATCAGTCCAACCACATTATGATAAAAACAAGTCTGAAAAAGACAAAAGTGCATGAAATAACAGCATTTAATAACCTGACATTGCTGGTGTAACAACCCCATTAGCTATCACCATGGAAGTACCAGCAAGCACAAGCACTAGGAGAATCTTCTTCAGAGTCAGTGAAGTCTCCAGTCTTTCTTTGATTTTTAACGACCTTTCAAGCTCAGGGGATGGAACCTTTAGCCTAAAGCTTGATATGCGGGCATCTGATGGCAACTGATTGGGGAGAAGACTAACCTTCGCATGACGACAAATCAAAGAGTACAAGGCAAAAGTACCACCTGCAGTGGTTTGAAAACAACTATGATATTGAGGACAGAACATCAAGGGGAAGAGAGAGAACAGTGTGGAAGATTGATAGTTTAAATTATAGTATCTAATATACCTTCACCATCATCATTGGCCCACAAAACAACCAGGACATACTTCACTAGAGGAATCAAGATTAAGGTGTACAGGACAAGTGATAATGCTCCAAGAATGTCTTCATTTCCATTAATAGGGGCCTTTCTGAACATAACACTGAAGGTATACAAAGGACTTGTCCCAACATCACCAAAGACAACACCAAGGGTCTGAAAAGCCAACACTATATTCCTTCCCACACTGACATCCTGCAATATAACATAATAAAGACAACAAGTATGAAGAGGTAATTTGAAGATTGCTCAATCGAATTTACAGCTATATCATCTTTTGACAAGATATAAACGAATTTTAAGGGGTGGACAGTGAGCACAAACAATATTGAACAAAAAATGCACTTCCAGAACTCATTAACAATCATAAGCCCAGAGAGCAAGAGTAAGCACAAAAATTTCAAGTTGATCCAAATATGTTTCCAGCTGAAATTCAACCTATTATCACAAACCCCATAAAATTGAAGCATGAAACCCATAAGATTGCCTAACCTCAAATCTAAAAGTAAGCTTGCCACATCCACTAAGTCTGTACTTGGCTTCACTTACCCTCTTTCACAAAGAAATACCTTCTACTTCAAATCTCCTAAACAATTCCCCTGAAGGAACAGCATACTAGCATTACATGCCTTCAAAATCCTATATCCCATTCCCCTCTAAGTAAATTTTTTCTTTTGATGAAAACCCCTCTAAGTATAATTAAAGACGACTCCCTCCAATTTACAAGGGTATAATTAAAATTTATATCTTTCCAATGCCAGCAGAAATCTAGTTATAGTATGTGCAAACTCCTGACAGTAATAGTGGACAATTAACACTCCCTCCTTCTCTAAAAGGAAGAAGGAAAAACAAGGGTTGCAGCAAAGATCAAGCCCAAATACTTTTAGTCCCTAGAAGAACCATAACTCAGTTCTATGAAAACTAAACCAAACTAAAAAATGGTAACCATATGTTAAAGAATGTTCTGACTACGAATTTTTTTACTAACTACGCCAGTCCATTGTCAATCCAATGTTTCTTATGTAGAGACAGAAGCTAAAAAGAAAATCAGACCATTCAAATCTTAACTACCATTCCATTACCCGAGATGCATAAAAGAACGCAAGTATATACTGAACGGACTAAAGGAACTCCCACGTTCATAGAATATTGAGAAAACTATGACAAGCCCACAAAAAAAATAAAGAAATGCAATTCATAAACCACCTCAACGTCATTTCTGTGAGCACCGGGGACCTCAAGAGCTTCAACATCGAATGAATCGATACGCGGGCCAGTCCGAATCAGTCTCTGCTCACCGTTTTCCTCATCCTCAGAGTCCAACATGGTCTGGTGCCGCAAATCACCCTCATCGTCCTCCATCTCAGAAGCATCTTCGTCCTCCTGGAAAACCCACCTGGATTCGGTGGAATCCATCGAATATCCGCCATTGATCTCCCCTCTCTCTGGATCCCCCTCGTCAGCCATCGTCAACAGCACCAAAAAAACAGAACACGGCTCAAATTCAAGATTCAGAACAGCAAACAACCGATGCAAAATGTGAAACTGACGACTGTAGGTATCTGCTTAGGCGGGAATGAAATGGGAAATCTTAGGGTTTGACATAGGAAAGGGAATTGGGAGAGAAAAGCAGTTGAATTTCAGGGACCAGCTTTGCCATAGTCGGAGCCATAGTGGGATATGGTGGCTTTCAGTTGAAACTGCATATATCAAGGAAAAAATGGAAAACGGTATGTGGGTTGGAATTGCGAGCGTACGCGCGCGCCCGTGTGAAAGGTAAAAACCTGTGCAAAGATGGGAACTTGAGTCTTGGGACAGTGCCCGAACAGCGTGGGGGCACTGGACCCCATCTTTTGCCCTTGTCCAATTGTCCAGCACGAATTTCGTTTCCACGTGGCAACTGGCAAATGCAACACTCTTCTCTTACTCCATTGGGATATTTTTTTAGAAGCTTTTATCATCATTATTTGGTGGTCTATTGCACTTTAGAAATGTGACTAAATTTTCAATTTTTTTCAATCACATTCTCAAATATATTATAATTTTTTTAAATATAAACAAATTTATAAAATATTTTAAATATTATTGTCTTTATATGCAATAAAAATTAATTATTCAAAAATTTTAAAATTTTAATCTTACCAGTAAAATAATGGGTGGATTTATCAGTAAAGTAAGAAATTTAACACTTACATTTTACTATTTAACTAATAAGTTATTAAAGAATAATAATTTTTTTAATAAATTTAATATGTAAATCTAGCCTCACCTAATGCATATATAGATTAGTATAGATCTAGATATCTCTTTGTTAGGACAAATCTACAAATTATTGAAGTGAAACTGGTTTAGAGTATAATTTTTTTAAAAAAAGGCATAAATTTCTTTATTTTAAAATGACTGAAGTTAATATTATGTCACTTATCAGGTCATTGATCAAAAAATGATAATTGTCAATGGGGAAAATATATTGTGGATTCAGATTACACCAAAGTATAAGATTACAGATGAGAGCTAAGTTTTAGTTATTGTATGTTGGACTTATTTAATAAAAATAAAATTGAGTTTATTTTAAACAAATCAAGCACCGAACTTGGATAGATAAAGCTCAGTATATTTAAACAAAAATTTGCTTGAAAAATCATATTATATTTTAAATTTAATTTTAACTATTATGTTATGAACTAAATAAGTATAATATTAAATTTTTAAACTTGACTCGTATAATAAAATCATCTTGATTAATATTTATATTTTGTATTTAACAAAAAAATCAAATTGAATAGAAATTGTATATTAATGGAGCTCCAAAATGAAAGCTCAAATTATTTCGTCATAACCAAGTCTTCATAATTTTTGATGAAGGATTAGACTACTCCTTAAAATTTGTGAGACAAAAAATAATATGCCTTTTCTATGTCCCAGCAATATTTAGGAGTAACTTTTTTATTTTTTTAAATTTAAGTTTTAATTTTTTATATTTTTTATTTTAAAAAATAATTTAAAAGAATATAATAAAAATAAAAAAATAAATGAAAATAATTATTTTTATTTATTTTTTGTTTTTTACTTTAATTTTTGATTTATTTTTAAATATTTTTGATATAAAATAATTTTTAATTTTAATTTTTTTTAATTTTTTTAAATTATTTCTTAAAATAAAAAAAATTAAATTAAAATTTTCCCCTACTTCCAAGAATATGAGAGAAATCACCAAAAGAATATAATTGCATTAAAATTTCTCCCCTACTCCTAAGAGTATGAGAGAAATCACCAAAAGAATATGATTGCATTAATGGAATAATCAACTGAAAATGACAGGGGCCATCAATTTATACACAGACGTTCACGATTTTGTATGCCTTTTTAAGATTTTTTTTAAAAGCATTTTTAAAAAGAATCATGTCCGTCTGATTTCAATTTAATGAATAAGAGGATCTAACCCAATCTTTTTCCCATTTGTGCAAAGGTGAGTCTCTTCCATTATGCTTCATTTAAAATTAACATATAACATATTTATAAGCATTATAACAATAACATATACAATGTGTGTATAAGAATCTATCAATCTTAGATTAACATACTAATGACTTTTTCTAGTTATTAATTCTTTGTACACACGTGTGTTTGGAGTTTTGAATCATTATGTATCTCACTAAATTATCCATAACATTTTTTTGTGAGCATCATAAAATTTAAATTAAAGTACTTATTTCTTTCCTAAAAAATATATTAATTATACGATATTTCTCTCTTTTATAAAAATATACCATACCTCTCTTAAAATATAAAAAATATTTTATAATTTAACCTAAATTTAAATGTAATATTAGTTAAATCATTTATATGTCTAAAATATTATTTATAAAAAAATTTATGAAATTCAAATAATTTATTTATTAACTCATTCATAGTAATATTGATTTAGAAAAAGAAACAAAAACACATTGAATAATTTTTAAAAATTTTTTTATAATCAATAATAAGTAAATTTAAATGTTTTTAAGGAATGTTTTAGACATATAAATAATTTAATTAAATTAAAATAAAATATTTGATTAAGTTATAGTATGTTTTTAACTTTAAAATAAAGTTAGTATATATTTTCATAATATAAGAGAGGGTCATGTAATTAATGCATCTCTTAAAAAAAAAGTAATTTACTCCAAAATTTATGGTGAGTGTTGAGGTCTTTGTAGAAACAGCATGAAAAAATCAATTCTTATAATATGTTGTTAATGAACCACGAAAAACAAGCAGACTGCACACATATTCAAAAGTGGTGTTATCTTTACTCAGTTATAGTGAACATTTTTTATATGTCTAAGAAAAATATTGTGTTCAAATTATTTTTATCCTCTTAAATAGTCATTTGTGTGTGATTCATATTTTGCTTATAGTCTAGATTTATTAGAAATATTCTATGTTATGTTGTTTCATTATCTAAATTATACTTTTTATATAATTTTTAGTTATTCATATTATTCTGTTGCTAATTGGTTATAATTTTTGTTTAAATTAATTTTTTGGCAAAAAGTTATTATAATAAGCAAACTCAATTTACTCTCCCATGTTATATTAATCTTCACAAAGACGGTTCGACCTTCAAACTCAAATATCATGTTAGAAGTTTATAATCACATATTGATTAAATGAAATAAAATTAAGAAAGAATTATTATTTGATGTCTCGTGAAATATTAAATTTTTACATGGTGTTTCATAGATATTATTATTATATTCTTATATGGTACCAATGACACTATACTTTTATTTATTTATTTTCCTTTTTTATAAAAAATAATATTTAATTATAAAAAGTGTTATTATATTATAGTTATCTACTTAGAAAAGTGGTTATTTTATTATAGTTATTTACTTAAAAAATAATTATTCAGTTATAAAAAAATACAATAATTACTAGTTATAGTGAGAATAAAATCTTCAAGAAGTAAAAATCTCTAAAATAAAAAGGCAAAAGCAAAAGAAAAATAATAATAATTTAGTGATCACAAGATCTTCTAAATATATACGTTGAATAATAGTTTAACCTGGAAACCAAATTTTGATATTCTTTCTCCTCTCAAATTATGGAGGGGTTGATTATACTAGTATTTTATATATATATATATATATATATATATATATTATAATATTTAGATTATTTATTTAATATGATAATTATAAATTATAAAAAATAAAATTAATTTTGATTATAGTATTTTAAATAATAATATGTTACATCTTAAATAATAATATATCAAACATACATATTTTGAATGTATTTTATTATTTAAAATATCATGATTAAAATGTAATGTATTAAATATATTTTATAAATAGTAAGGTGTGAGATTTCTATAATTTTTGAATAATATAAAATATTATTTAAAATAATATTATTTTATAAAATTTTAATATATTAAATAATATCAAATATTTTAAATAATAATGTATATATTTTAAATGTCTCGTATAATAATTCAATATATAAGACTAGGCCTCCGTCATTTAAAGTTAGATGATGGAAATCACACACAAAATCAATAGAAATGAATAAAAAAAAGGATAACTATATCCTACTCTCCTTTGGGAGTATCCTATTTTAAAGTAGGTTTAATTTTTTTTTAAGTTTTTTATTTTTTATTTTAAAAAATAATTCAAAAGAATAAAAAAATATTTATTTTTATTTATTTTTTGTATTTTACTTTATTTTTTGATTTATTTTTAAATATTTTTGTTATAAAATATTTTTTAATTTTAATTTTACTTTTTTTTATTTCTTTAAAATTTTTAAAAAATTCTTTTAAATTATTTTTAAAATAAAAAACTTAAAAATTAAATTAAACAAAATTAAACTTACTAGGGGAGAAATCACCATAAAAAAACTCATTAAACGAACATGAGCCTTCACTTTCCTCTAACATTTTTGAAGTCAATTATTTCATCTCATTAAGTGACATGATTTGATAAATTCTTACAAACATATATAATATTTAATAAATATGTAGATTTAATAGAAGGTACAATCAGACTCATTTTATTTGATTTAAAATTTATATATAACTTATATTCATCAAATATTGTATAAATATATGGTGCAATATATTTGTAAAAATTTCTCACATGATTATAGCCAATTATCTATCTCTAATTAATAATATTTTTGGTATATATATTGTGACCTTTCATTTAGATTATGACTTGTCATGTGGATGAAATCTACGTTAAATCTAACATTGAAAAAAATTCAACATGGTACTTCCTCAGAAAAAGAAAAAAAAAAAATCCAACAAGGTAAGGTTGATTAGTTTACATATTATATTTTTCTTTACCAAGTAGT
>JASKGM010000011.1:2745471-2756961 GCA_034509205.1 Ceratonia siliqua | reverse complement strand
TAAAAACAAAAAAAAATTATAAAAGCCAAGGGTTCCTATTTTATAAATTTAGAATTAAAACTTCGCTCTAGATAATAAACATAAAAAATTAAAAAAGAATCATAAGTAATTATTTTAAAAGTTATGGGGCTGTTTAGAACGGTTTTTGTTTTATTGTTTTTAAAAATAATTTTTGAAAACAACTCTAAAAAATAGTTTTATAAAACAAAAAAATAAAAAATTTATTTGGGTAAAAATATTTTTTATCAGTATTTTTTTGTATTTTTTAGAAAACAGATGATAAAAACAAGCCAAAACACAAAAAATTTATTTTTGTTTTTTTGTTTTCTAGTTACTATTTTTTGGAAACAATTTTTAAAAACAATTGACGAAAATAGTTATCCAAATAAATTTTTTTATTTTTAAAAAATAAAAAAATAAAAAAATAGTTTTTAAAAACCTTGTCAGGCCTATATTTTTATTATTTTAAAATTATAATAAAATAAATTCAAGGTAAAATAATTCATAATTTTATTAATTTTGGAAATTCCAGTTAAAGCCAACTGAGGCTCTTCCAGAAACCAGACGGTTCAGCTCTGCGCCTGGAATATTTTCTCCCCCACAAATCCAAACCCTAACTCTAATTTATCCCTCTTCGTGCTCCCCTCTGTGCTGCAAGCTACAAACATGTCTCACTTTGGAAGGTCGGGTCCCCCAGATATCACTGACACGTACTCTCTTCTCGTACTCAACATCACATTCCGTAAGCATTCTCTATCTCTCTTTTGTTCTCTGTCTGTGTGCGTTTGAGCCTTTCAATTTTCAATTTTTTCAATTTGGATGTTTTAATTTATTAAATGGTCAGGTACAACCGCCGATGACCTGTTTCCGCTATTTGATAAGTATGGCAAGGTGGTGGACATCTTCATCCCCAAAGATCGAAGGTACTTTTGGTTACAATATGGCCTCTTTATTATATTTAGATTCCAATAAATTGGGGGAATAAGAAATATACCGGAATTTGGTGAGTACGTCGTTATATCGTATTTGGGTGCTAGGAAAGTTTGCTGTATGAATTGTTATTTTCTTTGAATGTAATGTGTTTTTATTGCTGATGGATGGGAAAAACTGGAATTTTGTGTTAGTAAAGCTATGAAGCTTGTTTGTTTGATCTGCTGTTGTAAATGGGGTTATTATCTCCCAGTTCTGATGGTTTTAATGGTCTGATTGGTGTATTTTACGGGTGTTTGCACATGCTCTTACTTGAGTCCTGTGGTCCTCTGTAGTCTATAGACTCTATAGTCAACCTCAAAGGCTTTTCCATTTTTTGGAATAGTTTTCCGCTCTTCCAATTATTGAATTATTTCTCTGTGGTGAAGGACTGGTGAGTCGAGGGGTTTTGCTTTTGTGCGTTTCAAGTATGCAGATGAGGCACAAAAGGCTGTGGATAGGCTGGACGGTATAAATCTCTCTGATCATTCATATTTTTTATTTTTTATTTTTTATTAATACGAATGTGACTTTTTTAAAATTTCATCCCTCAGGAAGAGTTGTTGATGGTCGGGAGATAACTGTCCAGTTTGCAAAATATGGGCCAAATGCAGAGAAGATGTAAGCTCTGAGTTTGTGTTTACCTTTGTCTTTGGTTATAGTTATTATCTGTTGATTTCTGTATCTTGTTGCTAATTCAAACTAGAAAATTTATTTTGTTATTGTTACAAAAATGATGCACATGTGGGTATGGTCATTGGTGTATTGTTTCCAACAATATGCTGATAGGAGAATCTTTTGAAAAAGATAGGAGACTGGCATGGCAAGGTACTTTGAATAAAATAGTATACAATATTAAATCTTTATATCTATATGCATATAGAATTTAAGAAATAATGTTAGAATTTATATTAGCAAACTAATAATCAATATATGTTCATTCTAAAAGTTACTATAATGAAAAAAATAAAACTTGGCCCATCCTTGAGCCATTTTGACACATTCTAAAGCATTTGAATATATGAGTGTAAAAGTTAAGAAATACTTGTCTTAAATTGATATTATTAAACTACTATGCTATATATGTTCGTTATGAACACTACTAAAATGAAACAGAAAATTTTTGTGGGCACTATAGCCATTTTTACACATTCTGAAGCATTTCAAAGGTGTGTTGTGGGATTTTTGAAATGATTAGAACATAAAATTCAGAAAAAATAGATATATTGTATCCCCTGGTTCATTTGGGGATAATATTGGAATTCTATGTTCCTGCATGTGCATGGTACGCAAACAGCCATATTTGTGCTTATAACAGTGTAATATGCTGTGTGATGAGATATGTTCGAATGGATGAATCTGTTCATCCACACTGACTGCGCTGCTGCATATTCTGTGCCCATGATAGTTGTATCTGCGTTTTCTGACTGCTGTCTTTTCCTCCCCCTTATGTGGCAATGGATTGTGTATGCTTGCTGTTATCATTTTTATGGATATGTGTGTTTTAATAAAATTTCTTAATACTATATGCTTCAATTTTGCCTCTTCTAGATTGGTTGGCTTTTACCTTTTTGTTGATGTACATCAATAGATTGTGTTTCAATACAATAGCTCACTTGTTCTTTAGTGTCATATTGAAATTATGTCAATGTTATATTGCATGTGTGACCTAGTTATTACATGAGCTATGGTTCTTATACTTTCATTCAGTTCCTAAGTGTATTCTATTTACAGTCAGAAAGGAAGGATTAGTGAAGCAGTCCCGAGATCTAGGAACAGGTCAAGGAGCCGTAGTCCCAAGAGAAGGTGTGTGCTGCTTTTCCTTTCTTCAGTCCTTTTTGGGGCATTTGGGCAGTGGTGATTGCTATTTTGTGTTGAGAACATTGAAACATTCCATTTTATTTATTTTTTTCTTGTTGATAATGGAAACTACTCTTTTTGTTTTCTACAAGTTGGGCAGTATTTTTGACTGCTTGTGATAATTTGAGTCTATTATTTCTATTAGCTCTTGTTATTTCATTCTGACAGATTAGTAAATTTTAGAGGTGATACCACTTTGGAATCATCACTTATAGTCTTGTACATTTAAAATTTGAAGGGGTAATACTAGTACCAAATGTACGGTTGGAGATGTATTCTTTATATTTGCCTGCACAGTTTAGAGATTTGCTACCTGTTCATTAGTTCTGTAAAAAAGACATACCGTCTAACATTATGGATAGGACTGATGTGAGTACCAATGCAGTGTAGGATCATTTCTGTTTTATTGTGGAAAGAATTTCATTCTTACCCAATGGAAGGGCCATTATAGTGAGTACATTTGGTTTGATTACAATATCTCAATAAGATGAGCACGGCTTTAGAGTTTGCAGGTAACAATGTCTAATGTTGGTTTGAGTGCTTCCATATCATGTTCACTCAAGCTGGGTCTTATGCAGTCTGATTCTCTACTTCAATGAGAGTTGAATGTTGGATTTCTGATTTAAGCACCTTAATTTTTAATTTTTTATAATTGGAACTGAGGTGATTGCCATTTTGGCACCCTGCTTATGGTAGACTATGCTTGAGTCTCTTCTAGACTTGGAGTGGTCTTTTTAAATGTTTTTTCTCGATCATTGAATATAGTTAAGTTTAAATTATATTGTGGGTGATATGTTCAAAAGGATCTTGTCTGCTCACTTTTGAGAAATTGTTTGTAGTACGTGGAAGGAATTTCTAAAAGCCGATGGCATTTTGCCATGGGATTTTTCAAGTGACATTGCTGGAGATTTATAGTAGTCAATGCTGAATTGTTTGCAGGTATCGTGATGATTACAGGGACAGGAATTATAGGAGGAGTAGTCGCAGCAGAAGTTATGATAGGTATGAACGTGACAGGTACCGTGGGAGAGACAGAGATCATCGTCGCCGAAGCAGGAGCCGTAGCCCTGATTACTACAAGAGCAGGGGAAGGGAACGCTATGACGATGAGCATCATAGCCGGAGCCGTTCAGTGGATAGGTCTCTAGTCATCGATGCTTATCATTTTTTACTGTGATTTTTCTTTCTAACTTATCCATTGTTGTCAATTCCTTGTAGCCGCTCTCCTGTACGACGCAGTCCTAGTCCTCGAAGGAGTCCTTCCCCTCAGAGGAGTCTTTCCCCTCAAAGAAGCATTTCCCCACGGAAGAGTCCAAGGGGTGAAAGCCCTGAGAGTCGCAGCCGTGATGGACAGTATCCTACACTTCGCAGTGGCTCACCACGCAGTCGACCTGATGACTTGCGAAGCTTATCCCCTCGAAATTCAGATGGTGATGTAAGTAATATTCTTCTTTACATTGAAAAAATCCCAACATTCATCTTATAAATTTACATTTCTATTCCATGCTTTGCAGGAATGAATTATGTTTTTCGTGAACAATTCTGGAGACACCTTGAGTAGTTTGCTAATGTTGGATCTTTTGATTGTTGTGGACGGTCCTGTCAAGGTCAATGAAGGATTTTATGATCTAAATGCTGGTTTGGTAGGATCAGACTTCCTTTGTGTTTGAATATTATGGTATTTGGACCTAATGTGTCTTCTACTAGTCTATTTGGCAACTATTGGACTTTGTAGTCAATAGATTACTATTTTCAGTTTATGAAGGATTTTTTTTTCAGTTTAGATTCATTCTTTTGGTTGCACTTTTTTTCTTCTATTTTTTCTCTTCATTTTTCCATTTTTACTTCTCACAAGCGAAAACATGGTGGTGATTTATTTAAAGCTCAGTTAGTAGTAGTCTGATTCGTAATGAACAACTTGTTGGGTTTTATAGTTATGATCGGGAAAAGTGATGGGGGCCTGATAGGCGCATGTTGACATTGTTGCTGTTGATGCTGTTCCTATGACATTGATGGTTGTTCGTGAATTTGATTCTGGTTGCAACAATATGCTGGTTTTAGAAGTATGATTGTTTACCAGTATGCTGGCTTGTTGGACAATTTGTTGACTTCTTTTTTTTTTCCTGATTTATCTGACATTGGTAAGATTTTTGGTTTACTTCCTTATTTCTTCTGAAAACCTTCATAATCTGAGAGTTTCATTTTTTGATTCGGTAATTGTGTTTGGTCTTCATTGATAAAAAATTTTGTAATGAAAGGGATTCTTGTTGCTGTGATGGACTACAGTTGAACGTGTTTTGACATGTAGCTGATGCCTCATAGGAGATGGACCTGTCATACATTAAATCAGATGCAGATACTAATAATAAATTGTGGTACTAAATATGAACCCTAATTTGCTGCTGTCGTATTTCCAATCACAATGATGGGGGACAATGGTAACACATTCATGTTTTTTTCTGGTATTTCACTGGATATTACCTTATTCAAGATGACAACTTCTGCTAATTAATGTAGTGAGATGTGTCCATTGTAGCACATTGCTCCATGTCTGTAGCTGAGGTGGTAGCTGATGCATCTTCTTTTGTATGATATGCATGTGTTCGTGAATAATTTGAAGAACTAGCAAATAACTGCCTGTTACTGGCTATTGCTGCCCTTTTTGCGGGGTCAGGTTGGCAATGGTATTAGCAGTTGGCACTGATGATGGCTGTCAAGCTGTCCTGTTCCTGCTGGTTTCTGTTGATTTTAGAGCCCCTGACACAATTTTTTACACTTTGAAGCTGGTGATTAGTTGTGGTTTTGTCGTCATTTATTTTCTCAATCACTCTTTAATACTAGAAGATTTATATCTTATCTCTATTGGTTATATCTCTGTTGCTTTAAAGATTGTGATCGCTATCACTACATTTGTGGCATGATTACTGTTCTGCAACTGAAATAACATCCTATGTGGTTTTTAGAGACTGATTCTTGAAGTTTCCTTCGGTGGTTGACGATCCGTTTTGATTTATCAACATTGCTGGAAATCCATACAGATTTCTTTTTCCTATGTTAAGAAAATTCCAAATGATTGGACCGTAGTACCGGTAATTTCATATCTATCCTTAATTTAGTTATATGTTTGCACTAAGATAGGATTGGCACTTAGATTTAATATGTCCTTGTTTGTAAATCTCCATCTCTAGTTGATTTTGTTTTGCCTCATCGAATTCTGTGTTTGTTGTTTCGTTCAATCCCATTTTTGTTCTAGTATGAGAGATCTATTGTGGCAATACTGAATTTTAATTGTCAACTTGATTTTTTATTGGTAGTTGTTTTATGTTAACTTTTGTGATCATGATAGTGCTGTTCACTGGGAAAAGGGTGCTTCACTCTGTAGTTGAAGCTGATTTTTTATATTTTAATTAATTAATTAATATTATTATTATGCATTTTTGGCCCGTTTACTTTACATTATCTGATCATGGTAGAGGATGGGTAAGAGAAGTTTTTTATTCAAAAAAGGATTGAATAGGAGATGCTTGTTAGCTAATCTAGGAGGGTCACTGAAAGTTAGAATATGGGGATAATGTTAAGTACAGTTTTTGAATTCACAACTTGCACTACTGTTTATACAGTGGCTCTGTTTAAATTTATTTGATATGATTTAAACTTTCTTTTTCTATAACGAGTAATGCTACATGTATAGCAACATGTTGATTTTATAATTTTCTAGGGAAGAAAATCTAAAAAATAGAAGAGGAAGAATATTATTTCCCTGCCAAACAGACAGAAATATAGCTTTTGAAGACATTCTCCTTCCATCTGTAAGTCTAATGCGTTATGATAGCTTGATGGCTTTTCATGGTCCACAGTTGTAAATGAGTCTTGGCATCTTAAACAAATGGGGGAATTTAATGGTACCCATAATGTATTGATATCATGTTTAGTTTGTAGGAATATTTATGATCGGAGGAAGATATTTAAATTTATCTAATACTTAATAACAATGCTAATTAAATAAGGTATCTGTGCTTTATGGTACCAAAGAATTGCCCTAGGATATGATGACAGGTGTTACGACCCAAACTCGGGATTATAATTGGTGCATAAATTAAATTTAGTCTAGCAAGCCTATGATTTGATGAAATGAAACATTGAAAGTGATTCTAAAATTTCTTTTTTAAAGTTATTTTGAAATTCTGGAAAAATTTCTCTTGCAAAATGGACATTCTTAAAATATACCTCTTCAAAATAACCCAATAGGTACATTTAGAATTTATCCAAATCATTTAGTACACAGTTTGAATACTAAAACAAGTTTTGATAATATATAACAAATGAAATAACATCACAGATGCTCCCTTTAGTTGCAAAATTGGCAGTCCAATACACATATACAACTTCAATAAGGAAACTTACAAAAAATCCTGGGAGTCAACATGACTAACAGGGACTACTTGTCAACAGGTTAATGATTTGAAAAAATTTATAATAAAGGGGTAAGTCACACATAGGCATGATAAACAAAGTGAGCAAGAAGAAAAACAAGATATTGCATGAAGGGTATTATCAATAAGATTAACTTTATCAGTTCCAATTATGAGATAGATAAAATTAATCATAATTGCTAGGAGAAAACATTTCCCCATAAGAAGATTTTCATTATATTGCCATAAAAATTTAAAAGCATTTAAAATCATGGAATAAAATCAATAGATTCAAATTTGTGTGAGGTTTCACATTAAAGTACTTGAGGTGGCTTCACCTCATTGATAGCTCTCTTCTTCTAGGATTGACTACATCTTTAAGGGTGGTTCTATCTAACGGGTAGCCCATTTCTCGGCGTTACCATATTCTCACTATTATCTCTGCCAGCAACCCTTTCTCTTAACATTGGCCATATCCATTTTTTCTCCCAAGATTGGCTCTAGAGGTGGCTTCGCTTAACGGTTATCTTATTCATTAAAATACTATCATATACTATACGCATTTAAGCCGTTAACTCCGCTAACGGTTACGGGGTCCTGACATTGATTCCCCAAAACCATTTGCAATAAAATAAATTTAAATTTCATAGTAT
The DNA here is from genome assembly GCA_034509205.1 of Ceratonia siliqua. Taxonomy (NCBI): domain Eukaryota; kingdom Viridiplantae; phylum Streptophyta; class Magnoliopsida; order Fabales; family Fabaceae; genus Ceratonia; species Ceratonia siliqua. The sequence goes on along the minus strand of JASKGM010000011.1, from coordinate 2,749,067 downwards.
CATTGAAAAGAGTATATATCTCTCAAAGACATTGAAATTCTCAATTTTCAGAGACATTGTTCTAAATTAATTTAATATTTCATTTTCACAAATTTAAATTACCAAATTTTGTATAAAATAAATAAACAGAAATATTTTTAAAATTTATTTTCAAGGTCTTGTTTCCCCATACTAACTAAACAGATAACAATAATTATTTAAAGTAGTCATAGAGAAACACAAAAAATTTATTCAAAGTCTTAAAATTAGTAACATATGAAAGTATAAAATTTGGTTCATCTAGAAGAATTTAAAATAGGTGAAGTATACCATAATATATACTATCCACTCAATGCCAAGGAGTCTCCAAGCCACATTTAGCTTACCAAATTCACTTAAATGATGATCATCGTAAATTGGATGCCTTAATAAAATTTTCTAGCAACTTCCTACAAATTTTAACATTACCAAAATTCCCAAATAAGGAAAATACCAAGAATTTCATTCTCTAAAATTTACAACCAGCTGTGAAACTCAATAGGAAAAATACTAAAATTTTCTAGAACTCTATTTGATTAAAAAAAAATAGAAATTACTTGAAACTTTCAACTCAAATAGAAACAAAAATCTCAAGAAAAGCTCTTCATAAAAGCCACAACCAAGCTCTCAAGATATAAGATTTTGAAATATTTCATAAAACGAAAACTGGCATCTTGTTGAGGGGAGAAAAATATGAAGTTTTCATAAAGGAAGTATGTAAAAATATTGAATAGATTCACTAGATTTGAATCTCCAAGCCTTTGGCAAAGGTGGACGATGCCCCTAAAAAAGAAGAGCTGAAACTTTCGTGTAGGAGAAAAGTGAATATCCTTTTTTAAGTTAAATGGAGTATTTAAGATATTTTTGGAAAAACTACAAAAACACTCAAACTTTTAATTAAATTATAAAAATGTCTAAACTTTTAAGTTTTCTTGCAAAAAAGTCCCTAATTTATATCAATTATATCCTCTAACTTTATTATGCCACAAAATAATAAAATAATTATATATACTACTTTTTACAAAATATGTAAAAGTCATTCTAAAGTTTTAGGGATATTACAACAGAGATACAGATTGTTAATCTCAAGAAGCGTCAAAGTCAAATTCAAAGCAGAAAAAAAGAAAAAGAAGCTCCATTTATAATAATTTATAAACAGTTTATTTCACGGTATTTGCTATGCTACTCCAGAAGTAGCCATATTCTGGAGTAGTATTGTTTTTAATAATTTTTATTTCAAAAAAAATTTTTAAAATAAAAAAATAAAAGAATTCTATAACACAACTACTCAAAAAAAAAATAACAGAAATTTTTTTAGATTCTTCTAAAATAAAAAAATTTAGGAATATAGTTACTCTAGAATAACATAGGAAGGGCCTTATTTTATTTACTTTCACAACAAGTAAAATGTATACAAAATTAGATTAAGGTGAGTGTTATACTACTCATAATTATATTTAATGAGTAATTTTTTTTTATTTATTTTAAGAAATAATTTAAAAGAATGTAAAAAAAAATATTTATTTATTTTTGTTTATTTGTTTATTTTTAAATACTTGCATGATGAATTTTTTTATTTTAACTTATTTATTTTACTCATTTTAAATTATTTTAAAGTGTTTTTTAAAATAAAAATTTTAAAAAATAAAAAACTACTGGCGTATGAAAGCACTTAGATCATTATCTAAAACTTAGATTTTTTTCATTACTGTTGAGGCATGGGCCCCCGCATCCACGCTATTGTGGATTTGTCCCCGCAGTGGGGGTGGCTCCCTAGGAATCGAACCCTTACTAATTTGATGGTGGGTGACCCTCGCCTCAGTGGTACCAGGGGCGTACCACACCTTGTACATAAGGTCACTGGTTCGATTCTCCTGGGGAGCCGCCCCCATTGCGCGGACAAAGCATACAATAGCGCCTATGCGGGGGCCTATACCTCAACAATTACCCTATACGTTAAGGCTTTTATATAGAGGATTTTGTATTTTTGTATTTTAATTTTTAGTTGTTATTGTAATTTTATTATTAATTTATTAATTGTAATATATTGTATTATAAATTATCACAATTTAATCAAATTACCTTTCACTACTTGATTGAATGTTAAAATTAACAATCTTAATTAAAATGAGCTAGTTATATAATTTAAAAATTTTAATAGAAATATAAATAATTTTATTATATAAAATAATACAAATATCCTAAAAATAAATAAAGATAAAATATTTAATTTTATTTTATTTTTAAGTGTAAAAATAAAATAATTAAAGATTTTATCTATTTTTTAGGATATTTTTATTATTTTACATAATAAATTTATTATTATTTTTTTCTATCAAATTTTTTTAATTACATAACTAACTCATATTAACTAAAATAGTTAATTTTAATATTTAATTTGTCGCGTCCCATTTTAGGACACGTAACCAGCGTAGGGAATTACCTTTCAGGTAATTTACATACTAGCCTAAAATAATAATGCAATTAATATCATTCATAATCATTCTTAATTGAATAATAAAATTAAAATACACTTTCATAAAAATAATTCCTAAGTAAAAAATATATTAAAAATTTTGGCAGAGTTTCCTCTGAAATATGGATTATTTCAGGGTACAAATTTGCTAAATAACAAGGTGGACATGCCCACCATCAACCAGAAACCTCAGTGGCTTAACAGAAAAGCAGTAAATAGTCCATCATGGACTGTATATCCAAATTACACAGAACTATGCAATTATATTTACAGACCATAAAAATAAACAAAAATACAAATAAACTCTATCCAACATCTGTCCACAACTCTCAAGTAAACTCTAACATTTACTACTCAAGGTGATACCTACCAAATTCAATCAGTTAGTTCAAAGGGTGCAGGCGGAGCTGAGGGAAGTACACCAATATCCTGATCTGAAAATGTTAAAGTTTGAGGAGTGAGTCCACTAACTCAGTGAATGGAAAACATACTTACCAATTGATAATTAAACCCCTAGATGTAAAGTGCATTACTGTTAAAATACTTTAAAGCCTCATTTAATACTTTATTAACATAATAAGCACCTAATGCAACTTACATTTAGGGAAAAAAAATAGCATTCACTTCATAATCATACCACAGTAATAATAATTAATATGATATTCAAAGAGACATTATATCAATGAATATTTCAATAAAATAAATATACATTTCCTAGGATCCATAATAAATTTCAGGGAAGAACCCAAACTGAGAAAACAGCATTCTCACCCCAGAAGATAACATTCAATTATAGGGTAACCCGATTCTCACCTTCGGGAACAGCACTCACCGAAGGGAAAAATATCCACTTCCTGTTTCCCCTTACGGAGCATTCTGATCCGGAGGAAAAACCATAAAGAATAAAACTCAAACTTCTGCCAGGAACTAGACTCACTGACAGAAGTACCATTTATCAGGAACTGCCATCAACTAATAAAGGTTGCGACCTAGGTGCACCTAGTGGTTCTACCACCACTCTACTACGGATCCCATAATACAGTTCTAACTGCTTTCATAAACAGTGAAACATAATAATCAACTATATATATATATATATATA
>JASKGM010000011.1:2719767-2740998 GCA_034509205.1 Ceratonia siliqua | reverse complement strand
ATATATTACATAAAAAACAATAAATTAATATTAAAAAAAAATTTTAGAACTATAACATAACAACACCCAATTTTTAATCACTTAGCAAGATGCTTTTTATATTACTCAAAAGTAGTCATATTCTTATAATAATATTTTATTTATTTATAATTTTTATTTCAAAAAATTTTAAAAAATCTAAAAAATTCATAACATAACTATTCAAAAAATAACACAAAGTAATTTTTATTTTATAAATTATTTCTTAAAATAAAAAATAAATAAAAGGCCATAGAAATTTGTTCCCTTTTGACAGACCAATTTGCAAGAAAAATTAAGCAAAGTAAAAAGTTTTAAAGTAGACTAGAAACCATATAACTAATATATTTCAATATTTTAATACAAGTAGAATTTAAACAAGAGAATTTATATTAATATACAAACTTATAAATTTTAAGCGAATTTAGTTATACCTAATAACTTTTTTTAATACTTTTTTAATATATAGTTATAACTTTTTCTTTAGTACAAATTGTGACACTTTTGAGTGAATTTAAATTTGATAGAAAAAATATAAATGTAATTCAAATGCAATCGAAACACGATATATTATATATAAATATTTTATATATATAATTCTTAATTTTTTTATCACAACCCCATATATGTACAACACTGATAGCATCTCATCCCTAGACTGCTAGGGTTAAGTTATTCTGGCACAACTAAGAGTTAACTAGTGAAGATTTTACAAATCTAAATTCTCAAATTTAATATTTTTGGGGGCAGGTTACGTTGCAGCTATTATTTCAGTACAAGCTGATAATCCTGCAGTTAGTTGATAGAAGAAGCTTAATTGCTATCACTATCACTATCATTATCAGAGGCCAGAAAGCTAAACTCTCTGTATCCATTGAGTTTGATCATCACAGTTCCCTGGTTCTCTTCACGCCATTCAATAGCCTCCTCTTTCAGAAGCTTTATTACCTGCATTTAGCAAACTATTAGGAACCACCATATGGAAAAACAGTTTTTGTCCCTTCAAATACACAAGGATCAATAGTTATAAAGATTTTAAAAAAGAAATCTTCACCAAAAAGTAATCAAGGCAAAAACTTCAGAGATCAATCTAAATTCAACGACAGACAAGTTTTTAAGCTGACTAACAACCATTAGAACTGTGTCAAGTCAATTTCCAATTCAACCTCAATTGAATGGCTTTACTCGCATCTTTGATGCAGAATAAAGTCCCTATTTAATTTGGGAATTCAAATAGAATTTTTGGTAATTGTCAGTTAGGGATTTCACTCACTTCGAGAGATACAAAATGTTTCCTACCGCACACCAGTAACATAATGTGTGTTAAACCTATTCAACACCACAGTCCAAACAAAAACCTCAGTTTTAAGGGAGGGGACTGTTTGGAGCGGTTTTTGTTTTATTATTTTTTAAAATAGTTTTTGAAAACAACTCTAAAAAATAATTTTATAAAACAAAAAAATAAAAAACTTATTTGAGTAAAAATATTTTTCATCAGTTGTTTTTTGTATTTTTTAGAAAACAAATGACAAAAACAAGCCAAAATACAAACAAATTGTTTTTGTTTTTTAATTTTCTAGTTACTGTTTTCGGAAACCGTTTTTAAAAACAACTAATAAAAACAGTTACCCAAATGAGTTTTTTTGTTCTCGCAGAACAAAAAAACAGTTTTTAAAAACAGAATCAAACAGACTGTTAACCTTCCAGAAAAAGAACTAAGAACAAAATTTTGACAGGTTAGGCTCATAATCAAGTGCTGGAGAAAAGATTTGCAAGTGTAAGTTCCAGGTAAATCCAAGGAGACTAGAAGTATTAAAAAGAACCAAGAAACCCAAGCAAAGAGACCAAGTCTTAAGTTTCCTAATCGTTAAGGTTCCTAAAAACGAATATTCTCTGAGAAACGATGACCTTGTGAATTTCATAAACCAGCAATGGGAGCCCACTGGCCACTGCAAAGATGAAAGACAATACAGGCCAGGTAAAAGATCAGAGAGGGCAATCACCTACCTTTAGCTTAAACAAAGAAATAAATGAGGTGTATATACCTACGAGAAGAATTTATAAGGACTCACATGAGAACCATGGATCCCAATCTTGAAACCCTATCCATACTAAAGTAGGCCATAATGTGATTACCCTGCGCCAAGGAGAATAACATTCAAAAGGAAAATGCCATACCCACAGCCACTAAGGCACTGGAATCCTTAAAAAGAAAAAGATAGTTAACAGGGATAATGGAAATATTGACCTGAAGAGTGACATCACCAACAAACAAGTAAGAACCCTTCCAACTATCTAATCTTATAGAAATCTTCTGAACCACAAGTTCCAAAAGGAAGTGGACCTAGAAGCACCCAAATAAAAAAGCAGCTATTATAATATGTTGCAGCCATTCTTTATGGCCAACACACTGAATACCTTATCCTCTACATTGATACCTACCAAACCACTTTTAGCCAAATTAATATAAAGACCAAAAGCAATCCCAAACACCAGTAAAAGAGAAAGTACACATTTTTTTTCCTGATCAGGAAAAGAATAGTGTAACCTGACAAATGCAAAGAGAAACTCCTACATCAACACCTAAAGTGAATAAGAAGGGAGAAAAAGGATCTCTTCATGAACCCAAAAACCCAAAATATTACTAATTACTATCAACAGACAACCTTCCATCCTTACTCATGCAAACCCAAAGCCCTTACAGAAAAGAACCTTAACTAGAAAATGTCAATTCACTCTATCCTAAGCCTTAACAAAATCCAACTTTAACACCAAGCCTTTTCCAGTACAACTCCTTATGCCCCCGCAATCTCATTAACTACAAGCGCTGCATCCAAGATCTGTCCATCTGCAACAACAGCACTTTGTGCATAAGAAGTCATGTCTACTAGAACCTCATTCAAACTGAGAAATAAGAACTTAGTGGTGATCTTATAAACACTAGTAACAGGCCTTATAGATCTAAAATCCCCAGGCTTTTACCAATGAATCCTTACTAAGCACCAAAGCAATATGGAGGAATTCATACTAATACCAGACTTCACATAATTGAAAAATTCAGACATGACCTTCATATGGTTCCTCCACACTATCTCATCATTTTTGGTAAACAAAGCTAAAGTGAACCCATCCGGATACAGTGCCTTCTTATTATCTAATTCCCTTGGTGCCTTTCTAATCTCCTCAAAAGGTCTCTCCAACTAATTAGTCTTGTTTTCCACTACAGGCCTCCAATTTATACCCTCAACAAAAAAGCCTATTAGGAACCTCCTCAAACATGAATTAGAGTCCCTAACAAGTTTATTTCTGACATACAAAATCATGGAATACATATTCCTTGCAACAACCAAGTTCAAAAAATACAAGCCAACATGTGACCATAGCATAATGTATATTGAACATTTTATCTCACTAATTATCAGAGCAAGAAAGGTTGGATGGAAGCGGATGGATTAAACCATACCGATTGTTTCAGCTTTGACTTTCCCACACCATGTGACCCACATCCTGTGATAACCCTTAGGGTCTGGACAGCTGAAGCAAACATAAAAAGGTAATCAGTTATAGTAAGCAAATAAGAATGGAATTCAGGTAGAAAATGCCAATTTAGTCTAAAGTCATAAAAATTGCAAGATCCCAAGTGCTGAGCAAATGCTTACAGGGAACATATGATCCAAATAGGAGGTGTAATTTAAGCATTCTCATTGCTGGTTTCACATGCTGCCCATGCAAATCAATAGTTATCACATTTTCTATACCCTTGTTTCTGCATATCACTATCGATAGCTTAATACAATTAAGAATACAAAAGGTAAGGGTGAAAAAGGGAAAGTTCTCTTGCTTGCTCTTTAAAGCGGTTCACCAACCTAGCTATAAATATGTCATGGCTTGCCTTTGCATCTGCCTTCTGAGCCAATTTATTTTGTTCTTTTCCCTAGCCAGACAAAGATTTAGTTAAATATTTATATAACAAGGCACAACAAACTAGGGTACCTGCAAACTTAAAGATAATCCACAGATACACCAACACACAGCAAAAGTAGTCCACATCCCACCAATTACCAAATCAGAAAATATAGGTCACAATTTCTAAACGGTTAATTTCCGAAAAATAAATGGACCCTGAAAAAGAATAGACAAGACATACAAGTATTCAGATCTATATTCCACGCTACCAAGCAAATACTGTACTAGGAACTAAACAATTAATGTAGTTAATCCTCCGTGTTATATCTTTTTTTTTGAATCAATCCACCGGATGCTAAACTTCAATCTATATTAAAGATATGGCTGAAAACAAGACATATTATACACAACCATCCCAATTTCCGAACAAGCAGGAATACAAAAAAGTGTCACATGCACATGTAAATTTTCACACAAAATTTCAACTATTATGCACAGAGAAGAATGAACCTGATCAGAAAGATATGCTGCATATGCTCGATCTCCTGTGGTATATGCTGCTGCAGCCTGCAGAATGATGTCACCCCTTTCATGTTCTTGAAATTGACGTATGAGCTCTAAAGCCAACTGTCTTAAAGATTGGGAAGTTATGTAAATCGTAGGAAAAGGTCAAATATGAACTTACTTTCTGATAATAAGATCTCATTGAATCCCAGTGCCGCTCTGCATCTTCCCTTAAAATGCAATAGTCATCTCCTTTAGCTACAAAACAAGAAAACTGATCAAGTAAATGAACTGATATGATTGGATAGCTTCAAGGAAATCACCAAATTGAAGAATATAAAGAGAGAGATAATCCAAAAGATGATAAAAGGGCAAATTGAATAAGAAAAAATTCATAGAAATTGTAATTATGTACTAAAACATCCCAAATACTATTAGCATCAATCATTTACACTTAATGCATAAGTTTCTATCACAAGAAACCTAAATCCTTGAGCAAAGCGAGTAGAAAAGAGCTATCCAAATTTTTATAAGAAAAATGGGATGTAATATGAACACAGATAGAGAGAGAGAGAGAGGAATAGCAGGTGGTGAGTTGTCTATATTTGTGTGGTAGGCAGTGTTTGAATAACCACCCAACTGCTGTCAATTTTATCAGCAATTACTTCTTCAACTTAGGTTAATATTTCTTATAAAGAGCATCTAAATTATTATTTGTTATTACTGCATAATGGAAATTGGTAGAAAACAACCATGACGTTCCTTCCATCAACATAACGATGCAAGATATGCTCAACTAAGCCAATATACTTGGTAACCACTCACAGGGCCCCACTTCATAACTACGGAAAACAAAGCAAAAGGAAAAATGGGTATACAACAGATTGATGAAAATTGCGCATCCATTACCATAACTCCTGAAGATCAAATAACCTGTCGAATAATAAAAAGGAAATGCGAGCCAAAGAATATGGTTTAAGAAGAGCCAGTACACCCAAGCAAAAGTAAAGTAATGAAAATTTGACATTGTGTACCATAAATATACTTCTGAGATTCGGCAACTCCTGGAAAAACATTAAATTCAGGTCCCAAGGACTGTATTTTCTTTACTACATTTCTCCAATTCATGACACCTTTGTTGTGTTCAGTGCTTTTGGGAATGTTAAACAGAGATACCAACACCTCTTGAGGAAGATTTGACATTACACTTTCAGAGCTAATAGGAGATTGAGCTTTAGAACTAGAGAGAACCTCCGCATAATTCCTAAAATCAAGAAACAAATAAGCTAAATACTAAGATCCTTGATTAAAAGGAATTGCAAGTTGGCATTAAAGGGACTGCAAAAGCAACCTATAATAGATTAAAAAATACTGTACCCAAAGAAAAAAAACTCTTGCAAATATTTAGACATTGATGGCACATAAAATACAATATATAAACAACTAACTCAACTATAAACCAACTAGAATGTAACTTATTACAGAACTTGAGAAGCATCTTTATGTACGTGTTATGAGCTACTTAAGATCATAATATTTTCTTATAATTTTTCATTATACACATGCACGCTTAAAAAACACTTAATAAGAAAAAGTGTCAATATCTTTTAGGGCATGAGACTGTTTGAGTAATAGGCAATCTAAACTTTCTTTTAAAAAAAAGAAAAGCATGAGTTCTCTTTTATTGATTTATTTGTATATGGGTGCACGCGTATGTGTATTATTTATTACAAAGCTCAAGTATTCTCGATCTCAGCTCATTTAGTGAACAAGCCGAGCTTGAGCTAAGATTTACAGCTCAGGCTCAGGCTAAAATTTAGTGCATTTCAATAGAAGGAATTCTGCATGTTAATGTTTGGCATTGGCTTACTATAAACTACTTAGTTCTATACACACACTGTTATGTTGTAATTTAAAGGTGGTAATTGTATATAATTTAATACAATCTAAATATTGTGAATTTGTGATCCACCTGCACCAAGACATAATCATTGACAATATTGAACCGCCAACTCAAATTTCTATCATCCCGGAGTTCTTCAACAGACTAAGTGATAGTTTAATACCATGATTAAAAGGACTAATAAATGTTGCTTATGTCATTGTAAGATCCTTTTTCAGAAGTTTTTTATTTTTATTTTAAGAGGGAGAGGAAGAAAAATTCATGACAATTTAAGAAAAATTTATAGTTATTAAATATTGTACATGAACTGGCAGTGGAGAATGAATCCACTGATATCATTTACCTGCAAAAAGATCCCAGGGACCATAAATTGTCAGATAATTCACCTTCAGATGTAAAAGATGTGCACTCTGATCTCCTATCTATCAACTGTAATAACATGTCAATGAATACTCTGTTCAGTATGAAAGCCAATATTGCAAATCTAGGATATATCAATTGAAAAGTAATACGAACTATATATGCTATATGGCACAATCCTAGTAACATAACCTCAAGACTGAGTTCTTTAGAAGAGAACACATGACCAGTTCAGTGGTACTGCACTATGGCTTAATGATTTTGTATGCCTAAGTGTGTATTGCTCACTTTGTGCAAGTATATTAATATCTTAAAATCACTGATGATCAAATGCAAAACATTTTCACTTTTGGATAGTTTATACTTAGTACTTTGAACAACAGTAACCGGCATTAGATGCATTGAATTAAAACAAAACATAGACAGAAAGGATGCTATAATGTGTTGAGTGTAATAAAGCAATGAAGAAACCTCCCATTTCCAAGCAAGCACAAGTTTCAAAATAAGGACCTCAATCTGCATGGTTAGAATGTTGTACCCAAAATTTGCATAGGTCAGTAAGGTCAAACATAGTCAACCAAGTCCAGTATGGTTATTACTCTAAGATTGTTAATGGGTTCAGTTGATGGTTTCACCCATCTGATTGGCAAGTGCTGTTTAAGTTTTAAAACAGAAACAGGCAAATTGCTTAGTGCAAACCCTCTTTAACAATACTAATACATCACCCCAAAAAATTAATAATAATAAGACTGCTTTCAACAGGTAATCCAGAAGAAAACAAACAAGGAATTTCTTTTGCCACTTTAATTGCATGTTCCAAGAGAACCATTTGTGCAAGAATGTTACAAGTACATGAATCTAGCCCAATCATACTAAATATGGATAATTAAAATAACAAAGTGAAATGTGATTCATCAGGAGACCAACAAAAAATAAACATTATTACAAGAGAAATTATCACTTACATTGTCAGAGTGGTCGGGAAGAAGTCTCATATTGTCAATATTATCTGCTGGGTCATCAGGATGTCTATCCTTCCTAGATTGCTGATAGGAGGACGCAGGCAAATCAAGCAACACATCCAAGGCCTGGACAATCATATTCAATCATCATACTACAAAATAGCATGATATTATTTGAATGGAGTAGCATTCTAAAACTCTAATAACGTTGCAAAAGAAGTTTCCACGACTCCATTACTACCCATCACCATAAAAGATCCTGCACCTCATGAAGCAGTGAGAAGTAAGAACAAAAAATAATTGCATCAATGAAAGCTCTATAACATAAATTGGCCCAGTATGAGTCTTTCCCCACTCATATTTAGTTCACTGCAAGTCTGCAACATCCAGTGTAAATCATGATAAATTCTTCTTTACGAAAGAAGACTTCATTAAGAGAGAAGAGGAATACAAAACAACAGGATAAGGCTATCCTCCTAAAGCAAACAAAAGCAGGGAGAGAAGAAAATAAAAAGAGTAATCCTCAGCTCCCTCAGCATATCTCATAAAGAGACCTCCTTCCATAAGCAGAAACCCATAAAGAAGCAGAGAAAAAGTACCCCTTCCAAATTCTCATAAATCTATTTTTACTGTGATCATATGTTTATAAAATTAAGAAGCAGAGAGATCTTCCCTATTCCAATGCACAAGTAAGTACCTCTGGTTAAAAGTTGTTCCAGTGTTACACTCTTAACTATATGCACTACATGCCAGCAGAAAGAGAACAACTCCACCTTACTTTTTCCTCCTTTCTTCAACCAAATCTCAAAAACAGGTGGATAAAAATGCTCTAGAGTAGGTAGAAAAACCCAGTGCTCACAAAGATTCCCAAAACAGCTTATCCTACGATTAACCAGATGATTCTTTTTTGTATTTCTCACTCCAAACCAAAAGAAATCTCATGATTTTGAGATTTTCTCAACTTTTGCCACCATCCCTTCCTACAGAAAGCTCAAAAATATGAGACTATATTCCCTTTTTATTTTTAGATATTTTCGCTTGGAAAGAAGAGAGATTGGGAATGCCACTTACTTCTATATACATCAATAGACAAGTCCATGACGATACTATACTACCATCAATGATCATTGAATCAATCAATAAAACCAGAAAACAAACAAATAATAAACAACAATTTACGGCAAACATTCCCAGTAACTACAGCCCCATTTTTTGTTATGCCTAATATCTACAGAGCAACTGATAACAGCAATTAACTGATTAAAAATATTAAAGTCAAATTTGTGTAATATGGAGAACACTACGAAGAAAATATCACGACCAAGTTTTAAGGAAGCCAGTGAAGTACAACTTCAAATCGGCAGTATACCTTTTCAATATTATATCCGCATTGACCTGCAAAGACAAATTCCCAGGTCATGCAATAAACCATAAGAAACTAATCCCCTGAATAAGGTATCATAATAAGAACAGCGTAAACGAGAACATATTATCTTGCTTGCTTGCATGAACAATGACTAGAAGGAGCATTATTGCGCTATATAAAAGAGTGGACAATTAAAAACCATATTATCAGGCATTTGACAAGTAGCAGCAGAAGACAACAGATTTGTAGTTCCAAAGACAACAACATATTATGGTAAGAAAATAGACAATAAATAATAGGGTCAAATGCATGAAACTTAAATATTTAAAGGGGCTACCCAAAAAAAAGGCAACCTCTAGTTTGTTTCCTACAATTAATTAATCTTAAACATCGTGATGTCATTGCTGCTTTCCGGCACTATCATAAGAGTTGAAAACAAAAAGAGCTGATTACTCACATAGGACATCTCTGACAGCAGCCAAGCTGACGTTGGAATCATTTCCGAGCATCGAGGATAGAAACTGTTCCGCCTCTTCCTTGTCAACAGCCCCATTGCTATAGTATCCCTTGGGCCTCGTCTGGTTCCGCCTCACATAATCCTTCCCCAAAACAGTAGAAACGGTACCCGTAGCTGCAATCATCTTCTTCTGCTTACCCCTTCTGAAACCATTGGTGCACTTGGTCATATCCTGAGCACAATTTGACTCCATAGACCACCCCTCAGAAGAACCCGAAGTTGAAGCCAAATCCAAAACTGAAACCGCACTCGAGGTCGAACTCGTAGAAGGATCTTCAGCGTTGTCCATCAAACCCCTCCTCAGAATCTCCGCGGCCTTGTCGGAATCACCCTCAGCATATCTATATACCAAAGCAGCTTCCTCCAGGGAAGACAAGGAGAACGCACCCACCAACCGCTCCAGCACTTTACGTTTTTGTTCTTCTTCTGCTTCAATGCCGCCTCCTCCTCCTCCTTTTCCATCACCCTTCTTCCCTTCTACATCTTTGCAGGTAGACTTGGGAGCTGAGGACCGCTTCTTCTTCTTCTTCGTGTTCTTCATCTTCCGAGAAGATCTACGCCAATAGAAGAACAAAGTCTACTAGGGTTCCGAAGAATTGAGATTCCAAATCCTGGGTGATAAAATATCAGGATAATTAGGGTTTCTGAAGCTGAAAGAAGAAAATTTCCAGAGGGAAAAGGAAGAGTTGCAGGGCTGTTCGTTGAGAGCTGAAAAAGATTTCATTCTCACACAATTTTAGGGAGGGACGGCATGCGAGAATCCACCCATATATTGGACGATCATTAAGGATGCGTTTGGGAATCAAAAAATATTGCTGGCTCATGATCCGCGACACCGTACCAATTTGCTGATCGCACAAACGCTACCTTTCCAATAAAATAACGGCCCACAGGCGTGGAAAGATCAAAGATGGATGTTCGAGTTGAAAAGAGTTCTCTTTTATGCGTGTCTCGTTTGATGGAAAGACTGGACTTTGGTGAAAACAAGGGAACTGTCTTTTTATTTTTTTAAAATCAATAATTTGTTTACTTTAATTTCAATAAAAATTATTAATTGGTTTCTTTATAAAAAATAAAATAAATAATGGCAAAAATATAGGTGTTTACATAAGTAAAATACAGTAAAACTTATCTCTACATTTTATGGCTTAAAAGTTTTTTTTATAATGAAAATGGGACAATGCCTAAATAAAAAAACTAACTCGATTTTTATAAAATTATCAAAAAATAAATATTATATATGATTTAAGGATTTTATTTTATTAAAATGTATTTTTTATTAATTTTTGTATATCTTGTGATTTATAAATGATATATTATATACATTAGTAATTTAAATCATTTTATTTATTCATGGACTTATTTTTATTATTTTTTAACTTTTTTTTTTTTGGTGAGAGTGGTACAAATTGAAAATAGCAAATTGCCAAAAGAAAAATCTTGACCCATGCCAACTCCCGGATCCTGTCCAAGTCAAAACCAAGTTAAGCACCGCTGGGCCGGTGGGAACTTTATCTTACAAAAACGTAATTTTTATTTAGATAATATAAAATATTTTGAATATTTGAATATATTTAGTATTAACTATTAAGATCTTCAAAATATTTAAAGGCTATTCTTTACTAAATATGAAATGCATTTCTATATTTTTATTTGTCGTTTTTTATAATTTTAAATTATCATATGAAATATGGTAATTTTAAATATTTTAATATATTATATTCTTAACTTTTATGTTAAAATATTTAAAAATAAAAAATATCAATATGACAAAAATTAGAAAAATATTTTTCTTACAAAAATTAATTCTAAAATTTAGTCAGTAATCACCGTTCATTCAATATCACTTACACCATCCCAATACATGATAATTAGGTACAAAAGCCTTTTGTGAAATTTTGTAAGAAATGATTTGTGTGAGAAAAACACTCATCCAAAAATTATCAATAGTACTATTTACACAAATTTCATTAGTAAATTATGCACAAGTTATCTAAATTTAAGAAACCCTACATATACTTTTTTTAGTTATCTCAATAGTTTAATATAATTTATAAATAAAATTTGTACAAGTGTGAGAAGTACTCATCCTTCAAACCAAAAATTGGTGTAGAAAGATAAACCCACTTATTTTATTCTTGATGTGTATTTGGTTGTAACTCAAGTGTCAAATAGGCAAATATGCGTGCCTACATACATAAAAGCACATCAAATTAAATTACTACTCCTAAATTTTTAAGAACTTACTAGTAACTTAGTACGGCTACAAGTTAGAAAAAGTACAACTAGGGGTAATACGTGGGACTTGGTGTGCAAAAAGCACCATCCTTTAAAATGAAAGAACACTTCAAGTGAAGATATATCTCTGCACTCTGCAGTCACCTTATTATGCGACAAGGGTTCTGGGGAAATGCAGTGAGATTTGGAGTAGCTATTAGGCCAATATCTCATGGTTTACCATCAACAGTTTGAATCGGTTCTTCCTGGACAGAATTCAGCAACAACTTTGTCTTGCTATTATTCTGCTCCATCTCTTTAGGAGAGCTTAGTAGATAGCACCCAGATTCCTGAATCTGACACATAATTATTGCTTTGGCAGCATCAAGAGATGCATAGAATTGTTCTTGATCAGGTGGCTTCCGAAAGCTCAACCCATCACCCCTTCTTTCTGGGTAGGGGAAGTCCTGCATCCTCCTTTTGTGCATCTCATCCTTAACCATCTGAAATCCAAAAAATATAAAAATATAAAAAGGAGGAAAACATCCTTACATTTGTAATTCCTTAGCTAAGAGAGAAGATGTCCTAAGAATGTGTGAATAAATATTCTCAACCCCCAGGACACAGCCGTTGCCTCTGACACAGACACACAACTGATTAGAAAACACAAACAATTAAGTCACTAGGTGCAGTCTAGTGGTCAGAAGTTTGAGCAGTTTGCAGGAGGTCTTAGGTTTAAACTTCCATGTCGCTATTTGTACCCAAAAAGAAAAGAAAACACAAACAAATCAAACGACATTTAGTGTCAAGTGGGCTGACATATACAATAAGTAATCTGCTAAAAACCAGACCAACTGGGGCACAAGCATATGATCAGTATTATCAATTGACAGCTGAAGAAACTTTCTTCTATTCTACCATGTCTTCAGACTTCAATTCTTCTTGATATTCACAACATTTGATGTTATTTCTTTCTGCCTTAAAATTGACTAAGACCATAATAACTTAAGAAAGGTATAGTTCAATCAGGTGTTTTAAATTAAGGTGATTTCTTCCCTGCAAACTTAGCACACTCTAAATCATAATCGAATCAATTGAGTGTTCTCAACTAATATTCAGTTGTATAACTTTCATTCATCGATAGGATAGTTCAATATTAACAATAAGTCAATCCCTAGAGAAATTTCTATGTGAACGTGGCCCAAAATGGACCATGCCAGAACATGGAAAATGAAGAGCACTTAAATTTTAAAATCTGAATTTTCAGCCCTTTGCAAAGCTGCGGATTCAAAATTTCTTGGGTGTTTGGCTTTCTCTTTTTAGATGGTATCCAGACAAGAATTTCTCCAATCCATGGCAGGCCCAGAATAATGCATTTTTCTTTTGAGGATACATAATTCCTGAAACTATGATATGTAAGTACATATTCACTTGTTTCCAGAAGTGCAATTTTCCCCACCAATTTTTCTGTGTCTAGATTGTCAGTTGATTAAATAGTTAAAAAATAAGAGCTATAGGAGTAACCATACTTTTTGGGACAGGCCTGGGGCTAAAGCACCCTGAGGTTCAATTGATCTTAACATTTTTCTCATTATGCTAATTTTTTGTCTCAATTAACTCTTCTTTTCCAAGCAAGGTAATATGTTGATAAATTAAAGAGATAAATGAAATAACAGAGATGAAATCATGTCAGTACCTTGATAAATCATTGATGGAAAGCGTAAAAAAAAATTATAACTTTAGCCTTCAAAGACTAAGATGATCATCTTAAGCTCAATTTACATACATAATAATGAGATATAAGCCTCTATGTTGTTTGACCAGGTGTGATACATCAAGAAATTAATAAGTAGTTAGGAAATTGTTATAGAAAAAATTTAGTGCACATAAATAACAAGTTGAAAGGGAAATTACAACATAAAAGTTTGAAGCCCATATTGACATATCAGTAGTTAAAGGTTCTTGATAGAACGAAATTGGACAGGAAAATAGGATATCTAGTACGATTAAAACATGGAAGAGATAATAACATATTTTCAGTTCCATATGTGCACTAAACAACAGTAAAATCCACTTTTTTTTATCTAAATATAAATTGCTTTTCATGACTTCATGGGCAAGCTTTTCATTCCCTATACTGCAGAATGATACCAAAGAAAAGAAAAGCAACAGCTACTATGACATGACAATACTAACAAAATCACATACTGCAATAAGTAGCTCAGATAGCAGACCCTAATATGGATTGCATGCCATAAAAAACAAGATAAAGATCCCCGTAATGTGGAACTTCCTGAACATCAATGTGACAAAATTTTGAGCATATAAACATAGCCAGCTCCTAGAGAAGTCAAATGTCTAAAGCTGAATAATACAGTACCACTTTGCCAGCAGTCTAAACGCGTCCTACTGCAATTAAGCTGTTTGTACAGTAAAACCATTCAATCTCGCCCCATTTACATTCCCCTCTCTATAGTCCACCTTACCATATTTTCAACTTTCCTTAGCAATTAGTATATTTGTTTCTACTAACAAACCTCTGAAAAGGAAACTGTAAACTATGAGCCAAATAGTAAAAAAGGAACATGTAGGTTCTCGGAGTTTAAATATGGATATTTTTTCTCATAGACATTGCAAGACAATGAATTGCGTATATATCGCAGCTCTGATCGAAGGTTACTATCTACAAATGCTTCAAACTAATCCATAACTTCTGGGACTTGGACTCCCTCTCAATTCATGTCCAACTAGCAAAACAACAGGCGTTCGTATTCTATGATTCACATTTCTCAAAATGTGCCTGAAACCCATCATCTCGGGGCCAAATTTCAGAATATCTAACATCTCAGCTAACATAAATGCACATTGACACACCAACAACAAGAGAAGCCACCTTAATCCCAAACATTAGGTTCTGCTATATGAGACAACCATCTATCTAGGATACATTCGCCCGGTAACAGCAGGAAAGTCAACACAATATTTGACGGAAATGATTCTGAGAAACGAACCTGAAATAACCTCATGTCAAGTTTGGGTGGGCCTAGTTGTGCCACAGTCAATGAACCAAAGAAGTTCCCTAGTAATGCAGCATCAGGCACAGCTAAACCTTGAACTAGCCCGGCAGCAAAACCACCTAAGAAACTGTCCCCGGCACCCGTCGGATCAACCTGATTCGCCGTAAATGGCGCAATTTGCATTTCCCCATCCTTCCAATACACTTTGCATCCATCCTTCCCATGCGTCACCACAACACAACACCGTTGCCTCGCCTCATCCAAATCAATGAAAAAGGCCTCATCGGCTGATGCTTTAAGAAACCCAATCCGTGGCAAAAGGTGCAAGAACCCACTATCCTTTAACCCAACAAGCTTCACGGTTCCATCAACGGCATCAAATGTTCGAATCAGAGCCTGAACATCAACAAACACTTTATTACAAATGTCAAGCATTCTCTCCAGAGTTTCGGGCAATATCTCCCCAGCCACCCCAACTGCCATTCCAAAATCGAACCCCGCTGCCGCCGGAAGATCCGAAGGCCTAATCGGGTTGCACGCACGAACACGTTTCAAGACCCGATCTTGGTGCCCAGCTGCGTCGATCTCGGAATCGAAATACGCGTGGAAGAGGGTAGTTTCAGAAGTGGGTATCACTGTCGGGCGATGATTGGGCGTGTAAGCAAAGTCTGGCCCAACCTTGGAAACCAATCGGTATGAGACGGAGAGGCTGTCGAGCACGGTGGAAATGAAGGAGGCGGCGCCACCCAGAGTCTCGCCGACGACGTGGCCATCGCGCATGAGGACGTCATGGCAGTAATTACCCACAATAAGGCCCCGGAGACTGGTATTCTGTGGGGCTTTGGTGTCTCTCCCCATGAGCAAGAAGAGGGCAAAGCGATTCAAAGGGTAATATGAGAGTGAGTATATGGGTCATGGGTAAGATCAAAATGGAAGCTTAGACTTGGGAAAGTCCATGAAAATAAGAAAATCAGAGACCGGATATCTATGAATGGAAAGAGAGTTAGAGAGGAACGAACTTCTGTGTTTCAGAACAAAATTGTAAGAACGTGGATGTGGGCATAGAAGAAGAGGACGCGCGCCAGAAATAGTTTGGTGGCAATGTACGTAGCTGCGAGAGCAGCACGCAAAATGATTTTTTGTTTTTAACCACGAGCCGCCGCGAGCTAAGATTCATCCATCCCATTCCTTTTCAAAAAATAATAACAATCAATATTAGTAGGTGCACATCAAAATATAAGAGTTAATTCTTTTTAATATTTTTAATAAATATAACATTATTTTAAAATAATAATAAAACAATGTATTTTTATGAGGTGATATCTATAATTTTTTCCGAATCTGAATGAATTAACTTAAAGTATATATATTTTTAAGTCAATATAATTGTTGAAATTTTAATTTTTCAAAAATATTTTTTTTTGTATGATAAGAATACTTTTAGATTAACTTGTCCATCCAGATCAATTTCTCCTTCCACAATTTTTTGTTTTTTATCAATCTCCTTAGGCAATTTTAAAAGGGCATATTCAATTATTCATAACAATGTGGGGGGCCGTTGGCTGAACTTGGTAAGAGGGAAAACCGACGGTCGCAATTGCATTAAATTGCAACCTTAGACAGGGAATATAAAGAGACTAATATTATTTGTAAATTATTTTTTTATATTTGCATTTTTAATTATTAATATATTATTATTATTATTATTTTATAATATATTAATAATTAAAAGTAAAGATATAAAAGAGGAATAACATTATTCTTAAATTACTGTTTGTTAATTGACATATAATTTAAAGTATTTTTGTTGTTTATAAAAAGAGTAAAGCAAACCTTGTATAGTTTTCAAAAGCGTTGGATCCATGCTTAACGTTGTATATTATTGTACTTAGTATTGAATCTACTAAAGGATCATATTTTATGAACCTAATTAAAAAATCACTTTATGGTTGTATCAGTAAATCTAGGTTTAACCCTATTAAAAACTTTAGGAATGATATAAATTTATATTTTGCTCTATAGCAGCAGGAGATTTATAGAATATCATACTAGAAACAAGAATTACACTGTTCCTAAATTCTTTCACTAATTAAAAGTGTCTTTTAAGCTACATTTAAAGATCGAGCGTTTTTTCTTATTCTTTTTTTATTAATTATTTTTAAAAAATTTTAAATTTTAAATTTTTTACTCTTTTATTTTTAATTATTTTTACCTTTTCTTTTATTTTTTTAATTTCTTTTTTTTGAATTTTTAAATTTTTTGATTATTTTCTTAAAAATTATTGAAAAAATAAGACACCTATATTTTTTAGTATAGCTTAACAAACCCGGTGATTAAATATAAGCATTTCATTGAAGATTGTCTTTTTGTTATAACCTTTTGACGACGATTACTACCATTGCTCTATAATGTGAAGATATGTATTATTATCTAAATTTTACTTTCGTCTCTGTAATGGCCATCGTTTAATAATGGGACACAATGGTGCGCTTGGAATGTGATTCTACTTTATCTGGACCCTTTGAAAAATAGCCTAGTCACTTGTCACTCAGCGGGCTATTATTATGCCCCGGAATGCAGTTCTGGTTCCAATTTGATGCCTTCGGATTCTTCCTGTTCTGTTTTCCCCCCTTTTCTTTTTCTTCTTTTTTTTTTTTCCGTTCCCTCGTTCTCTTTACAGATGCTCCATTTGGTCGGTTCATGCATTTTTAAAAACCAATGATGCAGCATAGAGAATACCAAATTTTACAGAATGTCAATACTGTCAGTCATTGCAAATATCGCTATAAGGCACCAAGAGTCTAACAAGAAAGACAAATAGGATTACACAGATTATTTACCATCTGATGATCTCTCGAAGCAGGAAAATACAAACAATTAATGCAGCCAAGACCATCAACCAGTTCGGATGCCACCCATAAAGGTCCTTGGATCAGGACAGCTTCCATTAAACTGAGCTTGTGAGAAATCAAAACCTGGGTTCTGCGGGAGGAAAAACGTATAAGGAAAAGTGTTCTAATGGCAGCAAAATCATCCCACTAAAACATAATCGCTACAATACGGTTCTCATTTGTAATTTGATTTACAATCTTTATCAGTTCCTTCAGACATTTATGAACTTCATCATTATTCCATTTTGATCTGGTGAATGAAAATAATTTCAGTGGCCAAAACAAAATGATGAAAATGTTGATAACCATAATTCAGAGTTCCCAATGCCAGGGAACTTTGAAATTATCTAATGTCATGAATGCACATTAAAAAATAGTTATTACATCTAATGCCAGAACTATCTGTGGGGTTCAGAACATCCTTCGGGGAAGCAATAGCATAACTGGAAAAGCATGGCAAGTCCAGCAACAGTTCGACTTCAATTTTTCAAACAAGCTCAGCATTTGTTGGTGAGACCAAACAGACAAGAGGCTTATATAAACTTTATCTTATAAGCAGAACTGTCATCTCAACATAAATTGTGTCTACCAAGATCAGCTACCCACAATAACTCCTCTTCCCCAAACATAACTAGTATGTGGTACTAAAAATTATATCTACTTATTATCAGCATTTAATAGTATCCTCTAATCAATGTGATACACAGCTCAAATAAAAGTCAATATCAACACACGCAAAACGTAGGCAAAAAACTGAGATTTTGTAATTGGTAGCCATGCTGGTTCTTAATTTTAAATAATCCCCCTCCCAAACCCACCAAAACAATATATCCAATGACATATCATCTGTTCCTAAATAACCACTTTGTGAGACGGAGGAAAACAATCTAACACCTAGACCAAAGCCATGGCTGTTCTAAGGCCAAACAGATGCAACATATGAATGCAATAGCATAATGACTAGTAGGACAAGAAACGCTCAGTACAAATAAAATATCTTTGATCCATGTGTAGATTACCCAAAAACTTTATTACCAAAATTGCTTGACATATAAATACCATGACAAGTTATTTTAATTAGCATTTGAGGATCCATATCAATAATTGTAGCTTAATAATAGTTAGGTAACATGTGAAAGAAAACTCTTAGACAGAAAACATTTACACTTTGAGAAAAGCCAAAATTTAGGCATTAGATAATAGATATATCAGCACACTCAGCACTTGATTTCCACTGCAGGAGGGATTGGTATAGCTATAAAGGAATAATTCAAGCAGAAGGCTTAAATGCCTACAAGAAATACATAAACAACATTAAAGCAACAGTAACCTATAGGGGGGAAGCAATAGGTTTCTTTTCCTTGTTAAAGCAGATAAAACCAATTACTTTTCTGCTAGAAATGCAAGGAATCCAACAAAAGAATGTGCATGGAAGTTAATTTTGCAACAGTTTCAAGTTGAATGTCATAGCAATATTTCCATTTTACCTATTCCAACACAAACAAAGCAAGCAAAGTCAAGATTAGATGGAAGAAACAGAGATTGAATTATCCATTACCATTTGACAATCATATACTAATACTCCAATTATATAATCGGCAAATAATCAGAATGTATCCATAACAATCTGGAACCTGATTATAAGCAATTAATCCACTTCCTCGTGAAGTGGTAACTGGCAGCACACTTAGTGTTACATAGCTGAAGGTGTCCTAATTAAAAGGCTCTCATGATTTTATCCAAGAGTTGAATGGCTTTAAATGACTGAATCACCACTATGGAGGAAAAGCAGCAGAGTGAATAATTCACAGTGTGAAAGAATGAACAGCTCTTTTAACACGTAGAAAACAGAAAGATGAACTGGTATCAAGTTGCAGGTAAAAAATGAGTGACTCTGAAATAAAATGTTCAGTTCAGACCATAGAAACAAAGGAGGCTGAACTTCATGTTAGGGATATTATTGATAGCAAACCAAATGATTTCAGAACCATAGTTCAGAAAAAGATTATGATGAAAATAAAATTCACCTCTTCTTGAAATCTCTGAAGCATTAAGCGCTTCTGCTCAAGATCAGTAGAGTAAGGGTCCAACTGACCCTGACCTAATATGGGAGAAGCCCACGTCTGACCTATATCTCTCTTCTGCAGAGTGATGTGCATTATGTCATCCTCTGCACGTCAAAATCCAAAATCAGTATAAACAGTATCAGGGAACTTAACCGTATCAATATCATATAAACATATTGTCTCATCAGCGACCTTGAAAACAGGCTACCTAAATTGATTCCAAGAACAAGTTACTAGCATCAGAAGAACATGACAAAATGGAAAATAATTTATATTAACAAATTTGAGCCAAAAAAAATGGTACATTGATGAGTACCAAACAAGAATTCGGGAAATTCTACACCTTTACCTAGTGTCCAGAACGAAGAATCCGTCTTCACTGGGCAAGTAAGATCGTGCTGAGACAGTATACAAAAAACCCAACCCTTTAGTGAGAAAAGAAGATTCCATATGAAAAGGGCAGAGCGGAAAGTATAAGACAATTATACTGACAAATCGGGAGGAAACCTGAAATGCGAATCTTAGCTTACATTGAGATATGGAGGATTGCCTTTGATGCCAACTTCGACGTGCTTCGACTGAATCTTGCAATAGAATTGCTTCGG
This sequence comes from Ceratonia siliqua, assembly GCA_034509205.1. Taxonomy (NCBI): domain Eukaryota; kingdom Viridiplantae; phylum Streptophyta; class Magnoliopsida; order Fabales; family Fabaceae; genus Ceratonia; species Ceratonia siliqua. Next base: position 2,720,666 of record JASKGM010000011.1, on the reverse strand, counting down.
ATGAACGTTAGGAGGTAGATTTATATAAATATTCACCTCATCTAGGGTTTGATCCCACTCGAAGACCTTCTGATCTAAATCAGACACAAGGATAGAATCGAAGATGGTTGAAGAAGAGAAACACAACAAAATTGAGAAATAGGGAGATGAAAGATACCGTTGTGGGTGAAACTGTGACGCTTTTCAGGGGCCAATTTCTCCGCCATTTTCTAGGGTTTGATGAGCTCAGCTTTCCCTCCTCTGTCTTGTTCTCCTGGTTCCACTTCCCCGCTAGGCTGGCTCGCGCGGTTTTTCGTAGTTTAGTTAGTTAGTCTTGAAACTTCTATCAATTTCCTGAACGCGGTCTTTGGGTTCGAGAATCGGGACCGCCGATCAATCGAATTTATTTATTAGTTTAGGTTAATATAAATTTTGTTCATATAATTTTACATAAATTTAATTTTAATTCTTATAATTTAAAATTTTTTACTTTAATTTTTATCATTAAGTATTTAACTAATATTATAAAGGTATTATTCACGTGAAAAAATTTATTACATATAAGGGTATCATTTAAGGGTAATTTGGCTTGTCAAAGGTTAATTAATTAATGAGTTAGATCAAAAAAGTTATTTCTTTAAAAAGCTTGTAAAATTTAACTTGGCCCAATATTATAGAGTTTTAAGACTAAACAAACCAACACATAAAAATATAAAAATATATTAAAATTTCATAATAAAATTAAATATAAATTATAAATTAATCATCTTCAATAATTATGTAAAATTTTCATACATAACAAAATACTATTAATCAATTATAGACTTAATTTTTACAAAGACAATACTATGAAATTAAAATCAAAATGGTTAATCAATCATCATTTATAATTATATTTAAATTTTACTTAAATAAATTTG
>JASKGM010000011.1:2682132-2704702 GCA_034509205.1 Ceratonia siliqua | reverse complement strand
ATTTAATCTTTTTGACTTGGATATCATTTTTCATTTTATAATAAATATTAAAATAATAAATATTATTAAATATGATTCTACATTCAAAGTATTAACACGTTTGAGAAGCAAAAACTAAAAAAGAAAGAAAATTTAAAAGGAATAACTAGATAAAGTAAAAAATATATATGTAGTGTGAATGGTAGGATTTGAACCCATGTCTTATTGGTCAAAATAAAATATTCTAACCACTAAGCTACAATCACATGTTTGTACTTAATCAGACAAAGTTTAAATTTTATAAATTGCTGTTGGCCTGCCGGCCCGGGCCAAAAAAGCCCAAATTATTTCGGGCTGAAATTTTTACAGCCCAGCCCTATTTTTTTTCGGTTTACATCGGGCTAGTCCATCGGGCTGGGCCCATTTTGCCAGCTCTACTCAGCATAATATGCCAAATCACACTTATTCCCTAACATTTCCCCTTAAACATAGGGGAGATTTGACATAATAGACTCCTTTACATTTCCCCTTAAACACAAGGGGTATATACACTTTTGACAGATCCAGTACATTCCTTTACACACAGTCTATCCCTCATTGGCCAGAAATTTGAGCTAGAGACAACTTTGGTTAGAATGTCAGCATTTAGATTCAAAGAAGGAACATGTTTAACTTCAATCTGTTTCTGCACAACCTTCTCCCTAACAAAGTAACTTAACATGTTTAGTTCTAGAGTGCAAAATAGGATTGGCAGCAAGCACAACACTTTGATTATCACACAGTACAAGAGGGACCTTTGTTGTGTGAATCTTGAGCTCAGACAACAAAGACTGGATCTAGGTTAATTCCGATACCACTGCTGCCAAACTTCTATACTCAACCTCTGTACTAGACCTTGAGACAGTAGGTTACTTTTTAGAAGACCAAGAAACCAAGTTCCCTCCAAAATACCTGAGATTGACTTCCTGTCTTCAACATCTGATACCCAATCAGCATCACAAAAGCCCTTTGTATGAGCAAACCATGATTTAATGTTCCACCTAGGTACCTAAGAATTTTCTTGTTGCTTTTCAATGTGCCTCACATTGTTGACTCTTAAATTGACAAACCTTGCCAACTGCAAAAGCCTTTTCAGGTTTTGTTATAGTGATGTACTGTAATGCACCAGTAATAGACTTATATAACTGTGGATCACTCATGGCTTCACTCCCCTATGATGTCATTTTAGCCCAGCAGTCATTGGTGTTGGTAATGGCTTGGCATGTTGCATCTTTACCTTGTGAAGTAAATCTTTGATATGCTTTGTTTGGGAGAGATGCACACCATTTGAAGTCTTTTGTACTTGAATACCAGGAAAATAATCCACCAAACCTAACTCTCTAAGAGAAAATTTCTGATTCAACCTGCAAATAAGACTCTTCACTTCTTCTTCATTACTGCCCACCACCAATATATCATCTACATATACCAAAATATTGAGTGTACTTTGGTTATTTACTTAATGAAGAGTAATTGATCACTCTTGGTTGAAGTGAAGCCAAAAGAAATCAATGCATGAGCAAGCCTCTTAAACCAATCTCTTGGAGCTTGCTTCAACTCGTACGAACTCAAACCCAAGTGGCTGTGTCATGTAGACTTCTTCTTCAAGTAAGCCATTCAAGAATGCATTCACATCTAATTGATGGATGTTCCAACCTTTGGTGATTGCAATAGAAAGTACAATTCTAATAGTAGTAGGCTTAATAACTAGGCTAAAAGTTTCCTTGAAATTAGAGCCTCTGTGTTGGTGGAACCCTTTAGCCACAAGTCTTACTTTGTATCTTTGCACTGTACCATTAGGATTCTCTTTTACTTACTACACCCATTTACAGCCTATAGCTCTCCTACCAATGGGAAAGGGAACAAGGCTCCAAGTTTGGTTCTTAATTAAAGCATTATACTCTTCACTCATTGCATTTTGCCAGTGGGGATCAGAAAGAGCTTCTTCTATTGTGTATGGTTCTTTTTCAACCAAGAAAACTCGTGGCTTGAAGGTACCAACCTTAGCACTTGTAACCATAATATGTGCTCCAAGCAAGCAATTGTGCAGCTAAGATGAGTCTGCTTTTAGTTGATCCTCAGAGTCAAGTGTAGATGGTACACCAGACTCATTATGTGTAGCCTTTGCAATAGCAGGCACGAAATTTAAATTTGTATCACTCGGATCAGATGCCATTAGAGGCAAGGCATTGTTGTCAGGTACTAAATTAATGTCAATCCAATGATCAACATCAGAACCACCATTAAAACCACTTTGGACAGGTGTTAGTAGTGGCAAACTAGTGTCAATAGGTACCACTAGCAAGGTAGTATTAGGTGAATTGGTAAAGTCTGAACAACTGTCAATTCTAGCATTCTGATTATTCTGAATTGAAGGAGGTATGACTAAAGGTATTGAAGCTGACACTTTAAACAAGCTAAGGGTGGAGTCAGGTGGAATACTGGGTTTGTTTTGAAAAGGAAAGCTGGATTCATCAAATAATACATTTCTGGACCAGTATATTCTACCTAAAGGATCAAGACACCTATACCCTTTATAGTTGTCACTATATCCCATAAAGGTGCATTGTATAGACCTAAAATCAATTTAAGTGAGCTTTGGCTAGTAGAGCTAAGCCATGTCGTACAATAATTCTATGATTTCTCTCTGTAGTCCCATTTTGGGGATGAGAATGAGGACAAGATATATGGTGAAAGATCTCATGTTCACTAAGAAAATGAGTGAATGATCTAAATTCCCCATCCCCATCTGATTGAACCATCTTAATTCTTACTCCAAGTTGGTTTTCCACTAACTGTTTGAAGTATTTAAAGGTTGGAAAAGCCTCAGATTTGGATTTTAACAAATAAACCCAAGTGTATTTAGAGAAAGCATCAATGAAACTAATGTAATAGGTGAACCCTCCAAAGGAAATAGTGGAGGATGATCCCCACAAGTCAGTGTGAATTAATTGCAATGGAGTGGTATATGAAGTTAGAGAAAGTAGATAGGGAAAATTCATAATTTTCCCTAAACAGCAAGCATCATAAAACAGAGAGGTACTACTCTTATTTATTGATGAAATATTACAATCTTTGAGCACTTGGTTCACTACTCGAAATGAAGGATAGCCTAACCTACAATGCCACTTATAAAACTGTAATACTTTTGTACAATTAGAATTAGTTGAACGTGAACTAACAGTAGATGTTAAAAGACTGGAATCAGACTCAGAAAAATTGGAATCAAGTGATCTTGAAGTATTTGAAGTGAAAATGAGTGAGACAGTAGCTGAATGACCTTGAGTGGAAAGGAAGGACAGAGGTTGAAGTTTATCAAAGACATATAGCCCTCCCTTAAGTGTTCCCTGGAGCAGGACAGCCTTGGTTTCCTAATTTTTAACAAGACACAAGTCAAGATGAAACTCAAAGAATACTTTGTTATCTTTGGCAAATTGAAACACACTTAACAAGTTTCTAGTTATGTTAGAAACATAAAGCAGTTTGTTCAAGGTAAGAAATTGTGATGTATATGGTGAAATAAAGACAGATTTTCCTATATGATTAACAGGGAAAGCATTATCATTGCCAACCAAGACTTGTTCCTTCCCTTGATATTCTTGCTTCATCATAAGATTATTGGAATTGGGTGTGATATAACTGGTAGCTCCAGAGTTTATATACCAGGGCTGCTCAAACATGTCATTAGGTATGTAACCTGAAGTAAGTTCAGTTGATATCAAATTTGCAATTGGATTCTGTTCAATGTGTAAATTGACATCAAGATCCCCTGGGGGATTTCTTTGTGTATTATGTGAATTTTGAAAACTATTTGAATAATTGTGACTTTGACACTGCTAGAAGCCATGTTGAAATCCATAGAGTAGAGGATCCAGAACCACAGCCAGAGTAATTGTTTGCAGAATAGTTATTTCCTTGAAAGTTGTTTCCTTGATAATAAGGTTGCTTGAAGCTACTGTTATAGCCACTATTATTGTACTGTTATGAAAAATTAACAAATCCTCCCTCGGCATCATTTTGCATAACCTGCTGTTGAGTACCTAGTGGTGGACCTTGGAATGTTTGGTCAAAACGATGATAACAGTAAGCCACTACATGTCCGATTTTGCCACATAGTTGGTACTGTGGTCTTGGTGCTCTACCACCTCTTCCCCGGCCTCTATATTAACCTCCATTTCCAATATATCTTCCTCTCTGATATTGTGGATAACTTCCTCTTTGAACATCATTATTAGTTAGAGTTATTTTCTGAATTGTGTGTTGCTGGAACTGGATCTTGCTCAACAAGATTAGCCGAGGCTATATCTAAACTCTTGGTATGCCTTTTTACCCTATGTTCTTGTGCTAACAGCAACATCTCAACATCCTCTACTATGTATTCGTTAATCCTCCAAGCAATCATTGTAACAAATGAATGATATTCTGCTAGTAGACCATTTAGAATTGCATCAATATGATTAGTCACTAGAACTGAGTAACCTACTGAAATAAAAGCATCCACACACTTTTTAATCTAAAGCAAATACTCTGTTATTGACAATGATTCCTTCCTAACACTTTGCAGCTGCATCCGAAGCAATTTAACTCTTGCTTTGGTTTGTGCACAAGCATTGGCTCAGTCATGGAAGATAACAACCAGAACATCAGAAGTTGGTCTTGTTGTTCCCATTCTGGATAAATGGAAGACAATCGGCACATTTCTTCATCTTTTGTGGTATGAAATTTTGATGGAATTGCTACTAGATTTTTGATAAACCTTCTGAGTTTGCGACCACATATCACTGTAGTGATTTGTTACTGCCATAGAAGATAATTATTCTCCTTCAACTTGGCAAAAAATGAATGATTGAAAGTGACTGGTTCAATGTTTCCTAGAACAAGCGATGAGGTCTTGTTCGCAGTTGCAGATTGATCTACAGTGAAATTCTCCATGGATGAAACCTAACACTCTAATAACATGCTAAGATCTTATATGAAGAGGAAACAGAAAGAGAGAGAAACTGTGAATCAAGGAAAATCTAGTTTATTCTATAACCTGAACGAGTACTCAAAGACTATATAACATAAGCTAACAACACAGTGACTAATGAACTATAACTAAGCAACTAACTAATAGAATGTTGACTCAGCATAATGTGCCAGATCACACTTATTCCCTAACAAACCCAAAGATAGACTGAGAAAAAAGATTCTAACAAAAACAAAACACATGAAAAAGAATAAACCTAACCAACAATGACAAAATATGACATAATTCCAAGAAATATATGTATGCTCTACTTTGTTCATAGTGCCTGTTTTGTAAAAAGCCAAGAACAAAGAAGAATAATCTTCTAAGAGAGAATAAATGTTAAAATTTAACGAAGTATAAGCTCCCAACTAGAAGGCATACTCATGTTAGCAAAACCTCACACAATTTGAAGGCAGAGCGGGATATGTTTCCATAAGCCCAAGCAACTGCCACAGAAATACATCTACAAGATCATTCTTGCAGTTAGATTCCAAAAAACAGAGCTTTGTAGACAAGATAGATCTTGGAGGAGGTAAGTCATTAAGGTGAAACTTAAACGTACAACAAAAACAACCCTATATGGTGTCATCTTACATGCCATCGATAAAGTTTAAACCTTGACGTAGCGACCGCTCAGGATTAAGCGAGTGGAAAGTAATAAAATATTCAAAAATGTTGAAATGTCACCTGAAAATAGTTTATCATTATCTGTGAGTGCAAACCAAGCTTTCCCCCATATATCACTCGTCCCCCGCGTTTCATTAGAAGTAACTGCGAATAAAAAAACCAAAGTTTAAACTCCTTAAGTGAAGCTTGTGCGTCATATTAGTTATCAGAGCAGTCAACTGACTAGAAAATAGTAATTAATGAACTAACTTCATCAAATGCTTCAAATATATCAATACTTGGTTGATGTATGGTGCAAACCACCGTTCTTCCTGTATCAACAGTGTTACGAACAGTTCGCATAACAATGGCAGCTGCACGTGCATCAAGTCCAGATGTAGGTTCATCCATAAAAATTATGGAAGGGTTCGCTACAAGCTCGACTGCAATTGTTAACCGTTTTCTCTGCTCTGTTGATAAGCCAGAACTGCCTGGCATGCCAACCAAAGCATATCTCAAAGTATCTAGCTCAACTAGGCTCATTACTTCTTCAACAAATTCCTGCAGAACATTTGAGTGAATCATATTAATTTGGGAAATAATTCAGCACAATCACATGTACAGCACATGAAGCAACTTACACGTCTTTTGTCTTTGCTGATTTCCTTTGGAAGGCGAAGAGATGAAGAAAACCATAGGGACTCCTCAACTGTCACTTGAGGAGAGTGTATATCATTTTGCTCAACATATCCTGATATTCTGGCAAATGTGCGTTGCTCTTTTGGGTAACCAGATATTCTGATGTCCCCCTCTATGTATCCTCCGGTCTTCCTGCCAGCTAGCACATCCATTAAAGTGGTCTTTCCTGCACCACTAGACCCCACTAAGGCTGTAAGGACCCCCGGCGAGAAAACTCCACTCACATTTGACAAGAGTTGCAACCTAGTTTCTGGTATGCCTTGCCTGCTTATCTCCTGATACAAACAAGTTAAATTAGAACCAGGTGATGGAATAGAGAACTCCCATTGGTTTCTGGTGTTTTTTCACATGTTTAACATCGTAATGCAGTTGATAGGAGCTAAAAAATCCCCACCTTTGGCATATCCACAAAATAATTGACATCATGAAATGTCATTGTCAATGGTTGAAATGGAAGAATCATTCCCTTCGTTTTACTGCCCTCTCCAGCAGACATGGTACTCGATTCGTATACCTGAATATTACTGACTGCATATAATTAATTGTTTGACATTTGTCAACACATTATCAGCTTTAATCTATTACAAGAAACAGATGTAGATGCAAGAAAATTATTCATGCAAATTTTGATTGGTCCATTACCATCTCCTGAAGAATTTTTCTCTAAGTCATCAAGAGGAACAAATGTCTTCGCTTTTCGAAGTGCTGTGGTATGAAATCATAAAAATTTAGAGGAGACAAAAGAGGAAAATGGAGAATAAGAAAAGAACATAGAACAAACATCTATGAAGAGAGAATCCACCGTCCAAGGGGAATGCCCATTATATTAAAAGAAAATGCATGCAAGAAAAAGGAAAAAGACAGGAAAAAAATTATTTTTCTAAACTTACGATTCAGATAGGCCAAGGCCAAAGTAACCATGTTGTTGAAAAAAATTGCATAGATGATTAAAACTCCAACACCAACCCAATACCAGTAATCGTCACTTGGTAAACTGTGCGACTGGAGGACATTGTAACCAACAGTATTGATCCCGCTTGCTGATTTCTACAAACAGGCCGTTTACGTAAGTCATAAATATTCTACAGCCATCTATTTGAGATGTTTTAACGATGTTTTCCATAAAACATGAATTAGTATCAGCTATCGAGTACAGAAAAACAAGATGAGAGTTTCATTAGTTAGCCTCAATAAAATATATACCTGCTCCCACCTTGTGGCAGAAAATTCATTAACGGAAATAGCGCGTTGTCCATAGGTAAGTGGTGACAACCAGTAGCCCCAAATCCACCATGGCTTAATCATTCCTGAAATAATTCAAATCAGTATCCGAAATTTATTTAACTTTTACCCAATAGATTGTGGCGTAGCGTACCTTTTGGGACAATGAATCCTCCCAGCAAGAATATAATAAGCAGGGCAGCTGCTCCAAATGTATTGGCAAGAACCATATCCCGTGCAATGGAAGCCATCATCCGGAAGAGACCTAATGCCATTTGGTGCACTAGAAAAAGTAAAAACGTGTACCGAAAAAACCTGAAATATTTAAAAGAACACAATGAGTACGAGGCTAAAAGAAACAAATCGCAGCAGAAAGAAGTAATGCATTTAAAAATACCTTCCAGCAGCAGGGGCAAATCCAACAGAATAGTATACAACTACACTCCATATAACAGCTTCAATAATGGAGTAAGGCACTCGAAGAATCCAACTGGTGAAAGACCAAGCCCAAGCAGGATAGAAGAAATTATCTCTTTGCTTATAAAAAACCGGAAGCCGAGATATCATGAGAGGTAGCTCAGAAAACCCATTAAACATCATGTGAACCAGCCCAAAAAATAGGGCAGAGAGATAAAGGTTTCCATAATTCTCATCCGTGGGATGTAATCTTGTTCGAAGAAATATCGTACATGTGACAAATCCAACAAAAGCAACCTGAAAACAAAAGAATATATAAATTTATACAATTATTGAGAAATTTTTATCAAAGCTTTAATTAAGTTCTCTGACGATTTAGTGTTAAACTCTATAGTTATGAGCATATGATTTCCAATTCGTACTGAGAACGCAAGTGGAAGGCGGGGGAGACAGTTACATTTAATCCCGAACTCTACTAATTGTAATAGAATAATGGAATATTTTCTACTGTGAAACGAAAAAAGAATTCAAAAACAAGTTAAAGCATCAAAATGTTATCAAGCATACCTGGCAAGTCCTAAAAATATAAAGGAACCTATGCCTGCTTATCAAGAGCACTTCTCGTGCAAAGCAAGCCTTAGATATCTCCCACTTTGATACAGCAAAATCAGTTCTGGCCAAAGCTGAAGGATGGCACCTTGATTTATCATATGGAACAGTATGTATGGATTCCATAGGCCTTCCAAATTTGGACTTTTTAAAGGCTTCCGCAATCTCATCAACTGAGATAAATTCATATGGTTTTGAAGGATCAGCCCAGTATTGAGCTTGATCCTTTTGAGAGGTCACCTGACCAAAAGAAAAAGAAGATAAGCAAGAAATTTAGCATTAGAGCATAAAAGTACGTTTGGAAGATATATATACCTCCTGAAGAAAGTCTGCAATCCCCTTACGAGGTGGAAGTTGGAAACCTACGGACTCAAAAAATTCGAGCACATCTTCTCGAGGGCCTTGATATACCACATGCCCTTCTGACAGTAGCACCAGATCATCAAACAGCTCAAATGTCTCAGGCGCAGGCTGAAGGAGAGCCATGAATACAGTAGCCTCCATCTGATGAACAAAATTCTTTATGCATTTTACTGTCTGGTATGTAGTAGTGCTATCAAGTCCAGTTGATATTTCATCCATAAAAAGAGTTTTTCTTGGTCCAACAATCATTTCTCCTAAAAATGTAATACTGTAGTGTCATTGATTGCTGTAACTGCGAGACTCAAATCAGTGTCATCTCAATTTTCTAACTCATCCAGTTCAGACACAATCATAGCATTTATGAAATTCTCGTTTTTGGATTATCTAGAAATTGCTCAAGGATCTCAAAAACAATAAATTAATGGGTTTTGTTAACTCTCAAGGAGGTCGAGCATTCTGACTCTCAGATGGGGATTTTGTCTAAAAATCAGTACAAAACTATACAGATCTAGACAAAATTTTAATCCAAAGGTCAGAAAGCTGAAGTAATTTCCTATATTAATATACTACAGTTCTGGCACTATTACCAAAGACTCCACCTCAGAACCAACAACACTATGACAATTTTGCTGTTGCACATACATAAATGTAGTTCTACATGAATTGTCATCTTTCCATGTTGTTAAAAAAAGAATCATAACTGAAATCTCCTTTTGTTAAAAAAGAATTTACAGCAGGGGAAAAAAAGTAAAAAGGGAAATAGACTAAAACAGAGCAGCTCTCTTTGCAGAGAAAAAACAATGCAGTAATATTCATCAACTTCCGAAATGGCTATGACATGTTCCAAATATTAAAGATGCCCAAGACAATTGCAGCTAATTTCTTGAAGTTCGGGAGAAAAAAACCTGTTGTAACTCTTTTTCTTTGGCCACCTGACACTCCCCTAAGCATTTCGTTGCCAACTATCGTCTCTGAACATATATCGAGACCAAGAACTCTCAAAACATAGTCTGTGGTCACACTGTGCTTTTTACCTCCAACGGATGATGCCTATGTAGTTAATTCAATTTCAAATATTAGACATTAGGACAGCCTAGAACAGGCACGTGCAGGCAGGCATGCATTAATTTTATACAATACTACAGCTTTAAGATGGCAAGTGGCAACCTTCATAAAGGCGTCAATTTCTGGACTAGGTCGTATGTTCCTTTCTTTCTCTAGGCGGTCCAGATCCTTGGTATATTCTGTAAGGAAACGATGAAAGGGAACGCGGAAGAAAAAGAGCAGTAAATTAAGTTGTTAGAATTGGTAAAGGAAAAAAAAAATACTCTCAAATTATATATTGGATACGCACTGTGCAATGGAAATTAAATTTTGAAATATAAAACCCATCAGCATAACACAGTTAATATACCTGCAAAACCTTCACTTGCACCTTGACATCTAGCAGCAAAATCAAACGTTTCTCGTACTGTCAGTTCTGCTATGTGATTATCTGTTTGGCTAATGTATGCAGAAGTCCTTTGAACACAGAACTCATCTAGCTCATGTCCATTGTATGTTATACTACCACTTTTCTGCGGGAGGAAAGGATAGAATAGTAAAAATTTAAAGAAGTTAAAATACAAACATATATATATATATATATATATGTATATATATGTAATAAAAAAAAAAGATGAGAACAGGTTTTTGATGAATGTTAGCGTATCAGACTATTATTCTGTTAAAGTTCATGCAATTGAGAGCTGGACCTCTCAGCAGTTGAACTGAGATAGAAATGCTCAAGCCTAATGTTTTCAAGTATAAAGTCGTAAGCCGAATCATTTTAGGCAACATGCCAACACCCAAAAGCCCTTATTAAACTAACAATTATTTTTAATAAAACTTTAATTCAATCGCTTAGAATTTCTTCTAAATGTATTCTTATCGTAAAGTTATAAGCAGGGATAAAAGGAGAAATAGCATCTCTGTAAAATACCTTCAATATAATTACCAGCTAAAATCATGTGGAAAAAAAAAAAGTCGCACAGATGCAAAATTCTGTAGTCCATGTGTAATGTATGTAAATGAGTCAAATGACTAATCCTCATAAGCTGCAAATAGTGGTTTAAATTGTTGAAAATAGTCAAATCATTTTTCTTTTTCCACTTCGATAGGTATAAGAATCGACCTATATGAGCTTTTGGCATATATTTAGTCATTTCGATGGTTAAAACACTGTTGGCATGTAATCCTACACATGCTAAATGCGTAAGCTAACTTTCTTACTTGTTGCACCTGAAATACATTGTTTGTCAAATACATGACCACATTATACAGAAAAAAGTATTCATAAATTCCACGTTCAAATTTCATTAGGAGCGGGTGGAATGGGACCTTTTGGGAAAGGGGAAGATTACAAAAAAAAAAGGTTTATTGGATACGTTAATTTTAAAGCACGCAATCGCCCACAAAAAACCATAATTATTCTAAATTTTGTAAAGTTCTAACGGGGTAATTTTTAACTTATTGCTAGATGCTTGTAATGCAAATCATCCTTAAAGAACAGTTAGTTACCTAAAGCTCCTATGCCATGTCTCATGATGAGGAGTGTTGCCATTCAATCTTTTGATTTAATACTGTTCTCTGACATCTTAAAATGCAGTAAATGAAATTAAATAATTATCTATGAAGAAAAATAGAGAACAGCACCTATTAATCATCTCTGAAAAAATTCAATGAATGAACTCTTAAAGCATCTTATAAACCTCTAATGTTATAAAAAAATAGATATAATAAACATTCGAAACAACAATAGAAAAAAGGAAAATTAAATGTTACCTCGTGCAGTAACAGCTATCTCATGCAGTATTGCTACCGCATGAGGTAGCATAACACTCTCGTTAAAAAAAGGGGGGTCCCCCCCCCCCCTTTTTTTTCTTTTTTTTAAATTTTTTTATTTTTTAAAATTAATTAAATATTTTTTATCTCATGTATTTTTTCAGAATTTTTTAAAATATTTTTAAATTTTTTCTTAAATTTTTTTACATTCTTTTTATTATTTATTCATAATTTTTTTACTATTCATTTGTAACTTAAAAAATTCTACAAAAAATACCAAAACATCTCAAAAAATTTTGAAAAAAATTTATGATATAAAAATTAATTAATTGATTTTTAAAAGTAAAAAAAATAAAAATATATATATAAAAAAAATATGATGCTGGACTAAAATTGAAAATTTATTATTCTTGCTATTAAAATGCAGCACCTAAAATTATAAGCTAAAACACTATATTTCTTTTGAACTTTTTTCTTTAAAAGTATGCGTCTATATTAGTGAATTAATATTCTTTAACAAAGAAAAGTCCATGCTTCCCATGTGTTAATTAATTAATAGACATACGTTCTAACCTCTAGGTTGCTATCAAGCTTCCCCGCAAGAGCTAAAAGCAGGGTAGATTTGCCCGATCCTGGAGGTCCCAATAGCAAAGTCATCCTACACAACAAAAGTCAAATACTGATTACAAACAGAGCACGCATGAAAGTCCTGAACTTTTCCGGTAAAGAACCTTCGCTTTTGATTGTTCACTGCTTTAATATCACCTATGTCCCAAATCCCAAGTCCCAACAATTATAACTTTCTTCCTTCACATTCATCGTACGTATTAGTTAATTACTAGATTCAGCTAAATCTGCCCCAAAAAAGTTTAGGTGCATGAGCGTTATAAATTCTTATAAAGCCATGTAGTTAGTTGTACACAATTGTAGAAGTACCATTAGTTAACCATATTGAAAATGGTATTTACTAAACTAAAACTTCATTCATTCATCATATATAGTTACTTTTAATTAGTAAATAGTTAACTAGAAATGACTTTATTCTGCCAAACTTTAAAAAAAAAACGAGTAAGGGAAAACCAGTAAGAAAAGAAACCTTACCTTCCAGGTTTGATGACGCCACTGATATTGTTCAAGATGATTAAAGAATGCCTTTTAGGTCGAAATATCCTCAATTTGGTTAGAATATTCTGGGCGCAACCACAACGAATAGGATCAGAGTGGATTAAATATGAATATTATTAGTTAGCAGTGATGATTTAAAAAGAAAGAAATACAAAATGAACCTCAAAAGCGTCCCGTGTGTAATTGATCAGAGTTGGCAGAGCTCTTGAACCAATTTGAACATCAGCCAAAACATTCAAGTTCCTGTACCTCACTTCAATCTTAGGCACCTCTAATTCAACCCTGTTGCAATGAATCAAAACAATTGAGTGAAAAACCAAAGGAAGACAGATCCATTTCATATAGGTATGTATCTCCAACCAATTCCAAAACGAGGTAAGAATCGTCGGAAAGAACAATTCAAAAATGGCAAAATATAAATACCTATCGAGACGTTCTTTGATGGCAGAAAGGAGTCTGTAATTGTCTTGATCATTGGTAGCTAAAGCCTGCTTGACTACTTGTTCACGGTGAGCGCGACTCAACTTCCTCACATCGATTAATCTCTCCAAACTGCCCCTATCCTCTGCCTCACCAGATCCCGAAGTTGATTGCCTGAGCAGGGCGAAGTTGGTCCGCCTCTGCGATGGCAACCTGGCGAGCGCCGCCCACCGAAGCTCCTCCTCGTCCTCCTCCAACGTCTCCGCGTTCGACGCCCTCGCGAAGCTCTCGCTCCCCACTGATCCTACTTCAAAATACTCGCTTCCATCAGGCGCCGGGGCCGCCATTCTCTCTCTCTCTCTCTCTTCTTCTTCTCTCTATCTCTCTTTCAGGGAGTGACCAGAAGAGTATGGAGAAAAATGGAAGAGTGAGTTTGTGTGCCTTATAGAAAGGGTGAAGGTGGAACTGGGAAGAGGAAGGGTGGCCTCGGTTCCTGCCGGGCTAATTTTAAAGAGAGTTGAAATAACAGAAAAGCCCTCGCGATTGGCGGCACGGAGGAAACTCCCGCTCTTGTAGCGGAGTTGGTTAGGATAGGAATTTTATTTATTTATTTTTTCGATTTGCTGATGGCAAATTCAGTTATAGTGTTTGTCCTGTTCTACGGATCTTTTACGATTGTCTACTACTCACACGTGTCATTTTCTGTTGAGAAACTCTTGTCCGCAATCTCAAAATTTGATTGTATAACTTTTTTTTTACTTGATTTTAATTGAATTTTTTTTATTTTTTAAGTTCAAAAAATTATATAATATTTTTTTAGGCTCAAATATTGTCTACTAAATTAATTCCGAATTAATCCTTACGCATATATCAAAATCTTTAACTATAATAAATTATGTTAAGTGTGCGTTTGACCATAATTTGAAAGAAAAACCTAACATTTTTACTTTTGAAGTTGTAGTTTAGTTGTTGTGATAAAACTCTCAATAAATATAAGGATGAGGAATCAAAATGGCGACGTTTTGAATGTCTAGTTCACGTTAAGCATATTAGAGACTCTGTCAACATTATCTCTTCCACTTATCTCTCCCGCAATTACACTTTATCTCAGTTTTAAATTTGTAGTTCCATGCACCAGCATATCTCTTATTCAAAGTGTATATACCTCACATGTACAATAAAGACATTTTTTCCCAGCAATGCCCATTTCTACCCGGACCCCCTCTTTTCTTTTTTTAATGCTTACAACAGATTGACTATCACATTACTTTTTGAGTCTCACGTCAGTCAACCGACAATTGACAAAAGAGGAAACTTTGGAATTCTTTTTTGTTTTTTCTTGTTGAAGTTTTAAAAAACTACGGTATTATTTTGATTAGTTAAGAAATTAGATTAAAAGAAAAATAATTATGGCTATGGAAATGGGTGCTTATCTTGGAAAAGTTTTATAAAATACAATGGAAATACACAAAGCTAATGAAGAATTAGTATTCCATATGATTTATCTCTAACATTTTTTATTTTTTTATTAATTTAATGCATATAAACTAGGTTTATCATAACTTTTTTTAGGAAAAATATATCATTATACTTTCACTTTAACTTTGACACTACTCAATAAGAGACTACAATGATACGAAAAAACATGAGATTTATAAAGTGTATTATTTGTGGAACAATATATTCACACATTTTATTTATAAATTATTAAAATAATTACATATAAGTTCAAAATATATATCACGCCCTAATTTTAAACAAGTAATCAATGTAGAGCACTATTATTTTGATAGTATCTTACAAACTTATACATATATTTATATGTAACCATAACAAAAATACAAATAAAAAAAAAATAGATATCAAATCAAGCAAGGTGAATAAGCCAAGCATAAGTCAAAATAGGCCTTCGCCAACACAAGTGACAACAATTATATGCGTAGACAATACATTACAACACAACCATGCAATTGCCTTAATTTAACTATCCAAGAACTTCACTAAGTTGCTCCTTTCGTCTTCCAATAAGTTTTTCAAGTAACCTGGTAGAAAAAACTAAGAGAATGAGTCATACACTTAATGAAATTGAAAAACATCCATCCAAGGGTACAAATTTAAAAATATAATAATATATATTTTTTACATAATAAGACAAAATAAAGTAAATATATTTACCCATGTACAGATGCAAATAAGAAAATATAGTTATAGTTGTGAAAACCAAATCTATATATTTATACTATAATCTAAAGTATATTGTTTCATTAGAGCTTATAGGAGGCTATATTTTCCAATTTATCATATTTATATGTGTCATTCTTTTGCTCTTATTTTAAAATTTAATTCTATTTAATTCAATAAACTAGAATTATAAATTACCAATTATATCTCATTTAATCAGTCTGATTAAATGAGATATAATTGGTAATTCATAATGCTATAATTTTAAAATTATTATTATTAATTATAATTATTGCTGAAAAATTTTCATTTAACAAACTAGTAATGAATTATTATATGATAGTAAACCTTAATGACACTCCTTAATTATATGATGAAAATTTGGTTGCTAAATTCCACCCCTCTCTCAACATAAAGGGTGTAATAAAAATCTTAATTGCACCATAATTAGAGCATTGTGATTAAACTTTATTTAAATGAAGAAAGAACACTAATTAATATTAAAAAGTATTGATAACTAATATTAAGTAATTATATTTTTTTAGAGAAAAGAATTTCTATTTGGGCTTCAATTATTTCAGAAAATCTTTTCAAATTTGAAATTTGCATATCATAATATATCAAACCTTAATTGACCCCTTAATTATATGATGAAATTTTGATGATTAAGTTCTATACTCTATTCTGAAGCAACCCGTTTCTTAGGACTGACAGGAGGCTGACATTTGTTACTCTCTCATGATTATATATGTCATTGTCTTACTCTTCTTTTAAAAATTTAATTCTATTTAATTCAATAAACTAGAATTATCGATTATCAATTATATCTCGTTTAACCAGTTTGATTAAATGAGATATAATTGACAATTCATAATGCTATAATTTTAAAATAATTATTATTATTATTAGTTATAATTATTGCTGAAATATTCCATTAAACTGACTGGTTATTAATTACTATATGATATCAAGCCTTAATTGTACCCCTTGATTATATGATAAAAATTTGGTTATTAAATTACACCCATTTCCCAATGTATATATTTGTGCCATGTAGTCAAGAATTACTATATGATATCAAACATTAATTGCACCCCTTAATTATATGATGAATATTTGGTTATTGAATTGCATCCCTCTCCCAACGTAAGGGGTGCAATAGCAATCCTAATTGCACCATAATTAGGGTATTATGATTAAACTTTATTTTAATGGAGAAAGAACGATAATTAATATTAAAATTTATTGATAATTAACATTAAGTAATTATATTTTTTTAGAAAAAAGAATCTCTATTTAGGTTTGAATTAATTTAAAAAATATTTTCAAATTTGAAATTTGCATCTCATAAGATATCACACCTTAATTGCACCCCTTAATTATATGATGAAATTTTGGTGATTAAATTCAAACAGCCTTCCCAACGTAAGGGAAGGTTATTTGATTGCACCCCTCTCCCAACATAAGGGGTGCAATAGAAAAATTATTAATACGCAATAAGTCCTCCTTCTCTTTCAAAATGGAAATCCTAATCATACTTTTCTTCTTCTCTCCATCTCTAATGTCGTTGAGAGAGGGATTTTGATTGAATTTGAATTCTTTTGCGGCTATAAAAGGGTGTCAAGGAGGAGTTAATGGAGAGGAATTAGAATATTGTGTTTTCGATATCCATAGTAAGGTAATCCCTCCCCCTTCCACAAATCTATGGGTGTTTTGCTTAGGGAATTTTCCTATAATTTTCTACTATGATAGCTATGTTCTAACTCCTTTGATTTTTCATTGCGATTTTAATTTGATTTATGGAAGCTTGATATCTTGGTATATGCTTTCTAAGAATAATTTTAATTTTAATTTTTTACTATTTATATTCATTTGTTTTTTTTTTTTGCCAAAAAACTCTATACCTTTTGAGGTTAGTGTCTCACTATGCATTTGATTCTCTAGAATTTTATATTATTTAGTGAAAATATGAAATATTCTGTTGAATTTTCATTTTTTAATATCCCAAAGAAAATGCTTTGCATTTATTTTGGTTAAGGAGAGTTGCAATTTTTCTTTATCTTTTGATGGAAGATTGTGTTGCATCGATCCAGCTATCTCAAGGGAGACCATTTTTCTTTTTTCTTTTTAATGGAAGATTGTGTTGCATTGAGATGCATAATAATTTCATACTTTTGCAGGTCCATGGCTTATTACATATTTTGAGTTTGGATGATAATGAGATAATTGAACTATAAAGAGACTGGCGTAGAAATAAGGAGAGAAGAGGAACTACTTCTAAATAGTCTTATTTAGAAACGAAAATGACTAACACAGGCAGGGACAGAACCAGAAAAAACAGCAAGGGGGCTTTAATAAAAAGTAAAATATCATAATATACCAAGCTACAAGGAATGAAGGAAAATACATACCAAAAGTGATACAATCATACATCAATCATAAAGATCATGCTCTTCAATTTTTTATTAGATAGAACTCATCCATAATCTCTTCAGTTGTGAAATTATTTGCAATCTCCTTTTCAATATACACAATAAAATTATCTGCAAGAAAACCATCCTCCATTTTGTTATGAAGTCTTGTGTTAATAAGCTTCATTGCTAAAAAAGCTCATTCCGTTGTTGCAGTTAAAATTGGAAGAGTCAACACCAAACGAATCGTCCTATCAACTAGGTGATAAATTGTGGACTTTCCTGAGAGTGATAATACTCTGCACAACTTAGAAAGTGTTGAAATATTTTAAAATTCAGAATACTTTAATACATCAAGCTCATAATGCTGCAATTGAATTCTCAAATGAGCTTTCTCTTGCTTAAAGAAATCTTTTGGATAGTACCTTCCAACCAAATTGCATATGTCATCAATTTTGAAAGATCTAAAAGCATTCTTAGGACTTAAAGATGAGCTAAGAAGGAGCAATTCCACAGTTTGATCACTAAATATATTATTCAACTCTTGTAATTGAAAGTCTATGGTAGCTGTAAATATGTCATATCTAAAATGATGCTTAATAGTTACAAAAGTGTCAACATTTTTGTGATGAGGCTTACCTCGAGCTCTTAAATATTGGGCATTCAAATAAGGAATATCAATATCATTACTAGCACAAAATGCTTTGACATCTTCAAGTAATAGCTCTCATCCATCATCCCTTAACTTTTGAATGAGTGATTCTGCAGTTGATACAAGATGCATAGCATTTGTAATATCTTAAGATTGTTGCTGCAGAACTTTACATAAAAGATTAGTTATTTCCATAATTTGTTTCATCAAGTGCAAAATGAAAACAACTTCAAATGATGTTAATGCTAATTAAGCTGCCTTTGCATCACCTCGTTGAGAATAATTTGCTCCTTCTTCAGAGATAATATTGATAACAGAGCATGTTGCTACATACATTCTTAACAAACTGCATATTGAATGAAAATGAGAACCCCATCGAGTATCTCCAGCTCTTTGTAAGGTACCAATATGATTTCCTCCTTTTTTAGTCTCAATTTCATTATTAAGAATCATATTTTGAATTTGTATTGCTTGGGCATCTTGTAGCTCATCATGCTGTTTGGAAGAACTAACAACAATGTTTATAATATATGTCAAACTTGCAAAGAATTGATGAACAACCTTAGCTTCTCTAAATGCTGTAACCAAAGCTAATTGTAATCATGAGCTATACATGAACATAATAAGCATAAGAACATTCTTTGAGAAATAGATATTGTAGCCCATTCCATTCACCGCGCATATTACTTACACCATCATAACATTGTCTCTGAATATTTTCAACATGAAGATCATGACGAGAAGTGATGGCACATACATCTTTTTTAAGAGTTGATGCCATGGTATCTTTGACATGTACAACATGAAAAAAAGGCTCTCGAACAAAGCCATCTTTATCAATAAATCTCAAAATAATAGTTATTTGCTCCATTTTTGCCTCATCCCGAGCTTCATCAATAATTATGCAAAACTTATCACCAATTTCTTCCCTAATGGCATTTCGGACTTTATTTGCAATAATTTGTAAAACTCCTTTTGAATTTTAGGAGATGTATATGTGGCATTTTGTGGAGCATTTTCTTGCACAAGACCAGTTACTTTGTCATTATAAGTTGCTAAAGCTTTAATAGCTCAATAAGATTGTCCCTATTTTTTGAATCAACACGTTTATCATTTCCTCTAAAAACACATGCTTGGAAAGTTAACCACCGAAAACTATCAATTGTAGCCTTGAGTCGCAATCGGTTATTTTCCGGTTCTTTTGATGCTTACTTTGCAAACATATTTTGAATATGTTGAGATTGATTCTTGAGATCCTCACAACAATTTACAGCCTTTTTATGTAAAGAATTAAGATTTTTTCCCACATGGCCTAGTAAAGGACAATTTATTCTATCATTGACTTTCTTCCATCTATTAAAGCCATGACTTGTAAATGCATCTGAACGTCCAAGTTCATTCTTGCCAAAAAGATAGCATGGTAGACAGTAAATAGCATCATTTTTAGGTGAGTACTCCAACCAAGATGAATGTGCATCATACCAAGAACCTTAAAATCAACGACAATTATTGCCTTCTCCAGAAAAAGGAAATTCTATATTCCTTGGTTGATAAGGACCAACCTTAAGATAAGCACGTCATATCTCCTCTCTTTGATTGAAATGAAACTCCCATATTTGTGGACGTAATCCAGGATCACGCTCTATATTAATAGCATTCATTTCTTCAAGTTGAATTCTTCTACATTTTGAAGGGCGTTCATCAATTATAGAAGTATGAGGAGGATCATCAAAGGTTGAGTTAACATTTGGAAGCAAAGAAGTAATAGGTTGCAATGAATCATAATTATTAGTATCTTTCTTCTTAAAGAAGGAAGAAAGAGTTTTTTGATATGTCATATTTCAACTGCATTACGATAATCAAATAAATAAATCAAGAAAAAAAATTAACTAATAGTTTATCATTTGTCACAAATATTCAATGATTTATTAATAATTTTTTATTAACCAATGATAGAAAAAGATTATCATCAAATATCAATGCTTTATTACTTTAAAGTTAAATTTTTCATGTAACAAAAATAAGGAAAAATCTGAAGAATCAATAAAAATATAAATATAGAATAGAAATTTGTAATAGTAAAATGGAAAAAAATGAATTAACTAAACTCATATATTAGATACATTAAATGTTGAAAGATAAACTATAGTTTATATTGGTTCTACTGACAAATCAAATGTAAAAGAAATAATTAGAATATTCAAACAAACAATTTGCAATGAAAAATCTCATGATAGAGTAAAAAAAAAAATAAAGGAGCCAACACATAACAACTATTACAATAGTATAAGAAACAAATTAGAGAGTAGAGACCAAACATAAAAATAAAAAATTTAGATGAAAAATCCTTTTGATGTGAAATTTTGGTAAGGACACCTTCAAAAGGCCATGATCAAACATAGGTAAAATCCTTTTAATTAAATGAATTTATCATATCTATAGCATTTATAAATTTTCATAATAAGAAATAGATGTAAGGGTTAATATTGCAACATTTAACATGTAAAAAATTATAAAAAGTAACTCGTGCCATGTAAATTAGAATTATACAAGCGTGGGGAAATATGTACCAAATATGTTTCATTTATTTCTTTCTGAACTAATATGATAAATTTCAATAACAAAATACTTTAAAGAATTTAAGAGCGTAATTAAATAGATATTACATATAATTATTAAAATGAGTATAACTTATAAGAAAAACGCATATAGTGGGTGTTTGGATGAGCTTTTATTTTTTAGCAGTTGTTGTAAATAAAAATGTTAATTTTAAAAAAAAGTAAGTATTTGGTGTTTGGATGTAATTATGTAAAGGTAATTTTAGTAAAAAAAGCATATTTGTGATGTTTGGATGTAAAAATGTAAAAGTACTTTTGTGAAGATAAAATTATTGAAAAAAATATGTAAAAATATTTTTTATATTGTGTTTAAATTTTAAAAATTAATTTTTTTGTTAAAATTAAATTTATAATTATAAAATATTATTAAGAATGGAAATATGTTAACAGTGTATAGGTATTTTTAACACTAAAATTTTCTCTTTCTTCCATTCAAAACTACTTTTAATTGCTTTTAGCTAAAAGCTAAAAAAATGAGCTTATAAAAATAGCTGTTTTTTAGTTTTTTTTTAACAAAAAACACTTTAATTTAAAAACAATTGTCAAACACAACTTTTAACCAAAAGCATTTTTTCTCAACAAAAAAAATACAACTTCTCCAAAAAAAAAGTTGCATCCAAACGAGCCAATAATCAAGATAGAACAATTTCATTCAACTTATTAACTTTGAACTTTAGTATACATTATCACTATTCTTGAGGACTTGGCTTTACCAAGCTAAGGATCAAAATTTGTCCCTCATTCTTGGAGATTCACTTGAGCTCAAACACCTTGGGGGAGTTTCATGAAGGTTTCATCAAGCCTGCATGCTTCCATTCGGGCAGAAGGGGAAGAAGCCGAGTGTTCTGGACTGCCCAAAGGAAGGAAGACGTCTAAAGGCTGCTGCGAGAAAACAGAGGCTTTTCCTAATTACTCTTAAATGAATTCTCTAGCAATTACCTGGAACAGGCAAGGAAATATCTGGCACAGGAACAAAATATCTGAGAAAATTGGAACCGGTTTACTGCTGAATACCAACAATTACTACAAGTAAAAAATAGGGGCCGCTATCTACAGCACGTTTTTAATGTAGGATACTCATGAATCATTTTATGTAAGTAACACTATTTTATATTTTTGCTATCCTTTTAATGAACATTAAGATATAAATAAGCCAGGATAGTACAAGAATTTAGAGTGGAGAAAATTTTCGTCAAAAAACACTCTTGCATACACATTTTACAAGGATAGAATCTATTAAAAATTAATATATATATATATATATATATAATAATAATAATAATAATAATAATAACTATGTCAATTTTGATTATTTTCTCCTGTTGGACAATGGTAGTTAGTTTTCAAACTAATTGGATAAATAGTCATAATGTTTCATCATAAAAGTTGTGTCTAT
>JASKGM010000011.1:2618771-2682032 GCA_034509205.1 Ceratonia siliqua | reverse complement strand
TATCTTTTTTTCTTACATAATTATGAAGGTTTTCAAATTTCATAAGTGGAGTTATTTAGATTATTTAAGGTCCCATGGATTTTTATATATTTTTTTTACATTTAATCCAATTCATAAAAAAATTATATTTAATTAGTTATATAAAAGTTTCCCAAGAAAGTTTTTGCCATACCAAACGTGGGAATATTTGAGGGTATTTTTGTAAAAAAACATAACATTCCTAGGAAAGTTGTACTTCAACCAAACATAGGAATCAAAGATTCCCGGAAAACATGAACTAACTTTTCCAAGAATGTTTAAGGCAAACCAAACGCATTTTACAATATTTCTGGTAATCATGATTTCCAAAAAACATGATTCCCAGAAAACATATTTCCCAAGAATGAAAAATGCCTGCCATACCAAACGCCCCTTAAGGACGTGATTTTGTGCAATCTGCACTTGTTAATGGGCGATGGGTCATGTTGGGTGTTGTTGTAGGTAAGGGTGGAAGTAGGCCAAACAGCCTATCAGGGGCCTATAGCCTAACCTACTGTAAGCTTGGCCTGGCCTGACTTATTTAGCAATATATGTTAGGTCAAGGCCTTTATATAAGCCTATTTTAATTAAATAGGACTGACCTTTAGGCCTACAGGCCGGCCTATATTTATTTTTATAATATAATATATATGTATTATATTTTTATATTTTTATATTTTTATATTTTATATATTTAAATATTTTTTTACAATTAAATTGCTAAAAAATAAGCATTGGTCTACATTTGGCCTTGTAGGCCAAGGCATACTTTTGGACTGATAAGCTAAGGCCTATTTTTGATCTCTTTTCTGACAT
The DNA here is from genome assembly GCA_034509205.1 of Ceratonia siliqua. Lineage (NCBI taxonomy): Eukaryota > Viridiplantae > Streptophyta > Magnoliopsida > Fabales > Fabaceae > Ceratonia > Ceratonia siliqua. The sequence goes on along the minus strand of JASKGM010000011.1, from coordinate 2,681,198 downwards.
GCCTAAATAGGTCAACAGGCCAGGTCAGGCTTACCAGATTTTCTAAACAAGTCAGGCCAAGCCTATTTTCTGGCCTATAGTAGGCCAATAGGACAAGCTTAGACTATGTCTTTACTATGCAAGCCCGGTCTATTTTAAGCAAAGCCTGGCCTGGCCTGACCTATTTCCACTCCTAGTTGTAGAGATGTTACTTCCATAAGTTTTCACATAAATATATATATAAAAAATTATTATAATTAGTATAGAAAAACTTATTTTAAAAGTAAATTATCCAAACACAATTTTTGTATGTTTTTAGATTTTAATATTAATTACAGAAGAAATTATCCAAATATATTTTTTAAATTTTCATTCTTAAAAACAGTTACTTTACAAAACTAATTTCAAAAACAATAAAACAAACCAGACATGTGTCTATTATCAAAGATTAAATAAGGTAATTTACCCAAACTTATTCTCTTCCAAGTTTCACCTAAATTATCATAGCACTGAGTCAACGCTGCGGTCTTCAAATTAATACTCAAACATAATTAAATTTTAATTTTCATATAAATAAAAAAAACACACCACCTCCACCTATCGTAATACTATATTTTTCAGGGAAAATTCCCTTCGTATACTCATCTGCATTTGCGCGTCGTGTAAATTCAGAGGAACCAAATCCAAATAAAATTCCCCTCCAAGCTGGAAACGTAACTTGAGCAGCAGTTGACGGCACACAGAGAGAAACCTAGCAGCAACTCATGCCCAAAACTAGGAATAAATATCGATTAGAAACGGGAACTTGAGCTCGCCCTAGTTTTTCTCCTTGTTCTCGTCGTGGTCTGGTAATTATTTCAGATTTCTTTTCGATGATTCAGAATTCTTTGATATTTTCCTCGTGTGAATAAATTCAATATCTCGAATTTGGGTTGTTTTTGTCCCTGATCGATGATCGTGTGGGGTGAGTTATTCCCTGGTTGAACGGCTTATAGTTAATATCGAATTTTCTGGTTTTGATGCACAGTTTGTTATCTGGAGGCATGGTTGTCCCTAGATTGTTTGAGAATCTATTGGTTGGATATTGTGTTTTATGGGTTACTCAATATTTTACTCATTTTAGAGACTGAAAATTTGTATTTTCCCACGATTTCTGTAATACGTAGTGGTTTAACATGGTGTTTACTTGACCTTTTGCCATTGGAGGCAGGATATTATCGTCATTTACTTAAGGTCTGATTTTTCTGTTTGGTTTTTACTTTGATTTAACTCTCAATGAAAGCTTTTGGCAACAACAAAAAATTGTCATTCAAGGCTAGATTTTGTATTTTAGCTTTATCTTGGTGATGTATGAAACGGAAATTGTACTTTGCCAACCTCTCAAATATTCAAAGCCAAAGTTTGTGCTCCTTACCTTTTCCCATGATTATAATCATGTTAGAGCTGAATGCTATTTACCTTCCTGAAGCCATTAACGCTAGGAATCATTTACATATTCTTACAAGTCCATGTTTACTGGGTGGGGTATAAGTAGTTTGCTTATATCCCTTTTGTTTTCCCTAAAATCTGCATGTTTAGTGATGTGTTTTTTTTCTTTATTTTGATGTATAATTTATATATTTAAATATTCTCTTTGAAAATGCCATGCTCAGGTTCTAAATATGGAGGGTGCGATATAGAAATTTCTAATTCTGTTCTGAGTTCCAAGTTTCATGCCTTTTGTAAGTATTGCATAGAAGATATTGAAGATGGCAAGCCAAAATTTTCAAATATATCATGAAAGACAAAGGCTACAGTATTGCCTCTTACATTGCCTGAACAATCTCTTTCAGGTGCCTATTCCTTAATTTTTTTCTCCTTTATATGTAGCCCTTTTCTGCTTCTTTGTTTGTTTCACAAGAAATGGTCGCAACCAAACTTCAAATCCTTGATTACTGAATTTCAAATGGGTAAGAAGTGTGTAATATAGATACCCATCACTTGCCCTTTGAAAATAAAATCCATTTGTTTGATGTTTCCGTAATATCATTTAGGAATTAGGATTGAAGAATATGGTTGATGTTTTTTCTCTTTGCAATTCCTATTGAATTTAATTCTTTATTTTAAAGATTTGCTAATTGCTTTTGTTTTTGGTTTTTGTATTGTTCCTTTTTCTCTAAACAGCAAAAGGATGCCTTTACTCGGGCAGGCTTGAATGCAGTTGCCGAAAAACTTGTATTTGATGAGCCAGAAAAAGCAGATTGGACAACGTTATCTGTTCTTTTTAAGCCCCATCATAATGTCTTGACTGGAAACTATGACATAAATGTTCTGATTGCGGCCTTAGAAGAGAAAAGGAAGAGCGTAGTCTGGCATGATCGTCGCAATGGAGCATCCTCTATTGATCTTGATGCACCTAGTGATACTTTAATGGGGGTTGTGCTTAATGTCTCAGTTAGGAGGTTTGTTGGCCTATGGAGAAGTAGACACTGGCTAACAGTGAGGAGGATTGCTGGGGATTGGTACAACTTGGACAGTGATCTTGCTGCCCCAGTACCCTTCAAAGATACTGAGGAAGTTAGGGAGTTCTTGGATTCTATCATTGGTAATGGTGGGGAGGTTTTGCTTGTCATGAATGAGAAAAAATCTTGAAAATTCAGTGTTAATTCTAGCTTTTGACTGTCTCTGTCGAATTGTTTATGTTTGTGTACAGTACTAGATTACAAATACTTCATTTTTTGGGTCTCTAATGTCGTGTTGTCTCTTCAAGTCTTAGACCTGTTGATAACAGGAAACCCATGTTAAGGCAATTCATTGATTCTGAAAGATCTTTCATAATAAGAAATAGTGGATGGAGCCATGGAGGTGCTAATATATTATCATTCGGCAGAACATAAGGTCAGCCCTGACAAATTTTAACTTGAATTTTCTTAGGTTGAATAATTTCTCGTCAATATCAAGGTTTCTTAATTGATTTCCTTAATTTAAGACTATATTGAGGGGCTTAATTGATTTCCTTGTTATAACTTGTAATTGTAGAACTTGTCAATAGACATAACTGAGAATTGAGATTATGTATATCAGCTTCAGGCAGATGCACTCATGTAAATTGACTGTTTGCACACATTGTGATTGTGGATAATTGAATGTTCTTAAATAGATACATTTTAAAGTAATATCGCATGTTTTTGCTGCAGTTTCTCTTCATGGAGAAAGCGCATTTGGGGCTTTCTTTTGCTAAGAATATAAGCTGTAGTTTGAATGGCTTGGATCTTATAGAACATCTGCTGTTGGGGACTGCATTGAGTTCATCCACTCCCCTTTTCTAGATCACATTCCCCAACCAGAAGATGCTATCAAGACTCTACCCATACTTATTGAGCCACTTTGGAACATACTCAATGAACGATTAAGGTCTGATGTGTTCAAATTTTTATACTCTTTCATGACTTAAAGTTCCGCATAATAGCAATGGAACAACCAAAAGTTATTCTGTAATTTCTATATACTGTATATTTATACGAAAAAAATCAGTTGGATGTTTTTTGATGGGCTTCTAACGGTTTAAATTTCATTTCCTCTAAAATAGTAATTTCGAATTTGAATGAACTGACATTGGGTTTTTTTCTTTTTAAATTAATTGACCTGTTAATAGGTAAATTATATTCACATTTTTTCCTTTGGAGCTATAGAGATTTGATTTAGATAATAGGGTAGTTCATTATTATCGCAATATCCATACTTAAATCCAAATAGGATTGGAATCTAAAGCCTCTGATTAAGATTGGATTATCTGATTTTTGAGCTATTATAAACCCTATATTTACATCGAAGACATTGATGACAGTGTAGCTGTATTTATAACCTTGTCGAATTGAATGATCATTTTACTTCATTGAGGGTTCATCACAAGCATGAAATCTGGTTAGCCGACCATTTTGCAACCGTTAACAGTGTTAAGGTTATCTGGACTCTGGATCCTACTTTTGAGTGAGTGAAAGTTTAAGCAGAAGATTCCATGTTCCAATCTGATTACTTTCAAATATAACAAAAAGGGTAATCCCAGGGACAAGGCCGCCAGTTCCTTACAATTACAAGATCAAAACTTAACGCAATTTAAAAACATTGGATGCGTCTATTTGATCAAGAATTTAGACCTGCTTCAATTTCATCTCACCTCTGCGACTTCCCAATAATTGATTGGAGTTTAGTAAATTAAGTTATATTATCTATACCAAAAGATTAAACTCGTCTTATCTTTAGCATTGCTAGGATCAGTAACGCTACTTGGGTCTTAAGCTACTTTCACGAGTTAAGATTCAATTACAATTATTTCTGAGGCTTCAAAATCAGGGCAGCCTAGCTTTGATTTGGGTTTCTCATTCATTATTGATATTGGCTGCAATATACTCTGCTTCGGCAGGGCTTCTGGTGCATAAGACAAGAACAGAGAGCACTATTCATCTTCTCTGGTTGTCCTCTCTCTAAATGAAGTGCAGTTTTTGCTTTTACACATTAAGTTTTGGATGAAGTTAACAGTGACCAGTTTAAATTTCAATTAATTGCCGAAACAAGTAAAAGAAACCAATATCACCATATAGCATCAGGTTTCAATTTGCCAAACAGATTGTACCTGGTTGGTAACTGACCCAAAATGAATAAAATTGTTCCATAAAGACAGATCCAGAAGAGTACATATAACTATGGGATCCATAATGGTCAAAAGATTGAAAGCATATTAGACAGCACAATAATGCATACATTTGAATTAGGTACTTGGAGAGAAAATGCTGCAAATGATCTCTTCATTTCTTGGCAAACAGCCCTCCAAAGCCGCCGTTCTTCTTCTGTGGTACTGCAACGGAGTTTTTCCGGCCACCGGTGGTACCTTCATTCTTTTCCTCCACTTTCTGGAGGATAGGATCAGTCTCAAGCAGCTGATCTTCCTTCTGCAAGCCTCCCAAAATCCAATCCAGAAGCCCTTTCTCCTCCTTGCTGCCACCTGCACCCTTTGCTGCAGTTGCTGCAAAGACTCTGCCGGTTGCCGGGGCAAATGACATGATCACGGAAGCCATCCTCCTAGCTTTGGACCTTAATCTACTGTACCTGCCTTACTGAGAAAAAAAATGGTGGATTTGAATATTAAAGAAAGCAGGGCAAGTGCCAATGATAATATATCTTTTGTGGCTGTTTGTTTCAAATGAACGTGGACCGTTGGATTAGGTTTTGAATGGCCACTAGGAACTGAGGAGCACGAGTTCTCCACAAGTGTCTTATCTTCATTGTTTCTAATTCTTTTGGTACCTAAATTTTACAGGAGCAATATGAGGGTTCATCCTCAGCTGCTGAGGTGAGGCTGTGAATTTGACGTGTGGCAACGCTGAAACCATTGCCCTTGGCTGCTCGACTGCTAGTGGCCACCTGATTTAATTTATTTTTTATTTTTTTAAAATAAATTAAATATACTTACACAGATATATTTAAGTTTAAACTTAAATTAATTTATTTATATATTTAATATTAATATATATTTTTATTTTATTATATAAAAAATATTTTCTCATATAAAATATGTTATGTAACAGAGAATTCTATATTTTAGTCCCTCGTTACATGCTAGTTATTTTTCAATCAGTCATGTTAACTTCTAACAACCTTGCTAACTTGTTACGTTAAATAATAAGGTGTAGCCTTAATTACTTATGTATTAATTTATTTACATACGGCCATTAGTTAATAGAAAAAATAGATTGTAATAAAGTTATGGTTCCTTGTTTATTGTGAAAAGAAACAGAGATCCGAAACAAATAAACGTTGATTTATGAAGGATTGGGAATATCTCTTGATTATTTGACTAGTGAGCTCAGAGAAAACAAAAACCGGTGATGAATGACTACCCAGCATGCCCAGACTCAAGAATAACATTAGGATTAGGCAAACATAAAGATCCAAGTCTGATTAGTAGCGCTGAGCGGTATTATACAACCACACACAAAGAGTGATGTAGGATCCACCTTCATATTGCTAAGCTCACTTCTATATGTGTGTGGCTAGATTGTATACTGTAGCAGTAAGTAAAATATTATTTCCTCTAAATACCTTAATTACACAATAATTTTTTTATTTTAAAAATTTACACAGTCCTCTTATATAAAATAATAACAAGTTATAATTAAATCTAATGTTTTAATTAATTTTAAAGTTGATTGTTATTTTTTAATCAAATGATTTTTTTTATATAATATAATTAAAATATTATTAATTTTATATAATATAATTAAAATATCTTTTTATTTCATTATTTTACTTTAATTTTTTTAATTTTATAATTTTTTGTTTGTTTTAAGAATATCATGACTTAAAAGAAGTTTCTTTTTTTTTAAACATATAATTATTTAAAAATGATTTTTTTTTTTGTTTTAAAAGTATCATTACTTGAAAAAGATTTTGTTTTGTTTTAAGAATATTATGACTTGACAAAATTTCTTTTTGTTTCAAAAATATCATTACTTGAAATTTTTCTAAAAAAATATATTTACTTAAAAAAAAATTATTTAAGAATATCATTACTTAAAAAAAATTCTTTTAATTTGGTTTTAAGAGTATCATTACTTGAAAAAAAAAAAGTTTAAGAGTAATTTTGTCATTGTACTTTATAATTTTAATTTCTTAATTTATTTTAAAAAATTTCTTAATAAGATTTTTTTAACGGTATTAAATTAAATGGAACTAAGTGTATATTTTTAAAATATTAAGAAGAAATTATAATTAAGACATAGAGAGAATATTATACTCTTTTTTTTAATGATGTCTAATATGTATTTTCTTCTCAAACTATATATAAATATATATGGGCTGTTTTTAACTTGCATTCGAAAATTATATACTAGTTTATTCATAACTATAATTGGATAGTCAAACAACTATTTTTTATGAGATATCAAAACCGTATGGTCCTCTCTAGCTTTTACACTTTTAGACTTCTACGTGAAAGTTGAATACAAGTATAGCAGCAAAGAGGCATTTTTATTTCTCAATTTTTAAATTAGTCTGTTTGAAAATTTTAATTTTCCAAACATATGTGGTTCCTAAAATTTTCAATGTAGCATAAATTAAAATAAATAAATGAAAATTTTTATTTGTTTCACAAAAATACATAAATTGAAATTAATTAATCATATTTTTAATCTAGATCACATATCCAAATAATAAAATTTGAATTAAATTTAAAACAACAATTATATGTCTAAATTCTGTACAAAATCCAAACAAAATTTAAAACTATGAATCAATTATAATTCCGATATAATTAGAATTGACATTATAAATCTTAGCGCTAATTTTGATTCAGAATCAAAAGGACCATTTAATGTAATCAATAAGAGTAGCTGAACAGTAGTTAAGCATAGTAAAAGTCTCAAATGAAAATTAATGAATCTATAAGTGCTATAAATATAGTTTTTTTTTTTTTGCTACAAAGCAAAATCAGTCTTTAAATTGCTCTTTTATACATAGAGCTAGCAAACGGGCTAACCCAACTCGACACGACCCAGCTCACCAGGCTGGTTGTCATTTTCAGGTAAGGCCAATTTAAATTTAGATTGGATTGACAGTGTACAAGCCCAGCTCAATCCTATATCAGCCCATCGAGTTTCGAGTCAGTTCAGTTCTAAAAAGAAAATAAAATAATATCATAATTAAAACATTTATTTATAATAAAAGATATTTATGTAAATATATAATAAGCATTTATAATTTTAGGCTTAAAGCACTTATAATAAAAGAAGGACAATGTCATAAGTTAACACGGTCAATGCCAAAACAGATTTTTATTTATTTCTTTTGATAATCTTATCTGTCATTATCAAACAACCCTTTAAAGAAACTTAATATAGTTATACCATCATTCAAATTGCTCACACAAGTACAACTTACTGGTTCATCCTTTACCAATTCATCCTGCCAATCCATCATGAATTATACCAATACCAATTAACTATAACTAGTAATCCTAAATCAATAACCCATTGAGAATAACATGCCAATATGAATATGCCTTTAAACTTCTAGGATAGCTAAGCCTTTCAACCAAAAAAGTGGAAAACAAAAAATAATGACATTGAAGACATGTACAATAGATTATTCAAGCAATGAAATACCTCTGGAGCCATCCAGCATGGGCTGCCCTTCAGAAAAAGATTATATGATTTCCTTGTTAGGTTATTAGCTGGAAACCTGGAAAACAAAACAGCAGAAAACAAAAATAATGACATTAACTTCTTGAATGTCTAGACTAACTTCATAACATTATTTCAAACTATCCTAAGTTGTCTATAGTTATGGTATTTCCTATGGTATTTCCAAACTATCCTATTATTATATGTGTTCCTTTAAAACCACGAAAGAGATATCAAATGACTAAATGAGCGAAGGCTATGCTAATGCACCCGACATCCACCAAGACATCATGCATTTGATGTTTGCTAGAACATAATGATGAAGATAAATCACAAAGATTTCCTAATTTTGGTTCAAAAATAATTCAAAATCATTATCTGGACAAGTCACTCAGACAAATTATTCAATTAACTTAATGCATATTAGGTAACATGATTTATATAATATAATTCCAATCATGGCAAATAGCAAATCACTTCTACCCGATAGTTAAAATTCTAGAAAGACCATTGTGGAGAAAATTGAATGTGTATTATTTTCTACATCAAGAGAGAACATATAGACAAGAAATCTCAACCAACTCATAAAGCACCGTAAAAACAGTTGATCCATTTTCCGCTGCCTCTTAATTTCCTTTACCTATCCTTTACCTACATTCTTGACTTAAGGATTTGGTGCATGATTTTCCACACTCCCCCTCAAGCTGGTGAATAGAGATCATTCATTCTCAGCTTGGACATAATAGCATTGAATTGTTGAGTGTTAAGTCCCTTTGTAAAAACGTCTGCTAGCTGTCTTTCAGTTGGAACAAAAGGTGTGCATATCAAGCCACTATCAAGTTTCTCCTTTATGAAGTGTCTATCAATTTCGATGTGCTTGGTTCTATCATGCTGCACTGGATTATGGGCAATGCTTATTGCAGATTTTTTGTCATAGTATAGCTTCATAGGTCCATTCCACTCAATCTTTAGGTCTTCAAGGATAATCTTTAGCCATAACAGCTCACAAATTCCTTGAGCCATTGCTCAAAATTTAGCCTCTGCACTTGATCTGGCCACAACATTTTGTTTCTTACTTCTCCACGTCACAAGATTGCCTCCTAGGAATGTACAATATCCTTATGTAGATCTTCTATCCATAGGAGACCCGTCTGCATCCGTGTATGCCTCTAGATTCAAGTCAAGATTTCGTTTAAACAAAATTCCTTTTTCCTGGATTAGCCTTTAAGTAGTGTAGTACTCGATAGACAGCTTGTAAATGAGCTTCCCTAGGGTCATGATAAACTGACTGGTTACACTAACTGAATATGCAATATTAAGTCTTGTATGAGATAAGTATATTAACTTTCCAACCAATCTCTGGTACATTTCCCTATCAACCGCAGGATCTTCAGTAGCTTCCCGATTTTATGGTTTGGATCTACAGGAGTTAATGTCGGTTTGCAAGCTGACTTTCTTGTCTCCCTTAGAAGATCTGTAACATACTTCTATTGAGAGATAAAAATGCCTTGCTTTGAGTGAGCCACCTCAATTCCAAGAAAGTATTTTAATCTTCCCAACTCTTTTATCTCAAATTCTTTGACCAAGCACTCCTTTATTGCTAGTTTCTCATTTTCTTCACTTCCCGTTATTATTATATCATCAACATATACTAGCAATATTATTACTCCCCCTGTCTCAGAATGTTTAACAAAGAGTGTATGGTCCCCCTGACTTTGCCTATATCCCATAGAAATCATTACCTTTGTAAATCTTCCAAATCAGGCTCTTGGTGACTGTTTAAGGCCATAAAGAGCCTTTTTTAACCTGCAAACTTTATTCCTTCCAAAGTTTTCACTAAATCCAGGAGGGATGCTCATATATATCTCTTCTTCTAAGTCACCATGTAAGAAAGCATTTTTAACATCAAACTGTTGCAATTCTCATCCAAAATGAGCTGCTAAGGATAAGAGAATTCTTACAGTGTTTAGTTTTGCCACTGGGGCAAAGGTCTCCTGATAGTCTACCCATATGTTTGAGTGTACCCTTTTACTACAAGTCTTGCCTTGTATCTTTCTAAGGATCCATCTGATTTATACTTTACAGTAAACACCCATTTACACCCCACCGGTTTCTTTCCATTTGGCATATCAACCAGTTCCCAAGTTTTATTTTTCTCTAGTGCATCCATTTCCACTTTCATAGCTTTCCTCCACTCCTTATGAGATAAGGCCTCAGATAAGATATTGGGTATGAAAATAGTGTTTAAACTAGTGAAAAAAGCTTGGTGAGATGGTGAGAAGTTTTGGAATGATACTGAGTAAGACAAAGGGTAAAGAGGTCTTTTTGTACACTCTCGGTTTCCTTTTCTTTGTGCAATAGGAAGTGAAAGTTCAATATTTGAAATTTCTGGTTCACTAGGATCACTTTGAGAGAGGGGCTCAGAATGTGTGTTTACCTCATTTATAAAATTCAGATTGGAATCTTGAACCTGTATCAGATCAGAAGGGGTGGCTTTCTTCCTTGAATACACCTTTCCATTCTAGACATCAGTATTTTCCATAGGGTCAAACTCAGTTACGGAGTTAGGTTGGTCAGAGTCAATTACGGATGATGGACTAGGGAAAGATGACAAGTCAAAAAATTCCTTATCTTCAATGTATACTGACTCTCCCAGAAGATAAGGTTGAGAAAAATAAGGTTTGCCTTCAGCAAATGTAACATCAACAGAGGTATAAAACTTTCTGGTGGGGGGATGATAACATTTGTACCCCTTCGAGTGGGAGAATATCCGACAAAGATGCATTTGGTGGCAAGAGAATCAAGCTTGCCTCGTTGATGACTATGAATATGAACGTAAGAAGTAGACCCAAATATCCTACGGGTAAGGTTATTAGTGGTCCTAATGTCTGGATAGAATGTAGAAAGCGTGTCCATAGGACTTTTAGAATCAAGAACACGAGAGGGCAATCAGTTTATCATATAGGTAGATGTGAGAACAGCTTCCCCCCAATAAGATTTTGGTACATTTTGATGAAAGAGGAGTGCCCTGGTAGTATTTAAAAGATGCCCATTCTTCCTCTCTGCTACCCCATTTTGTTGAGGAGTATGAACATAGGACGACTCATGGATAATACCCTCTTTTTGAAAATTTGGGGATAGTATTTGATTCAAATAATCTTTTGCATTGTCAGAACGAAACCTCTTAATTTTTGTACCGAATTAAGTTTGTATCATGGAGAGAAAGTTGGGTAAGATATGACTCACATCAGATTTATTTTTTAGGAGAAATAACCAAGTGACCCTTGTGCAATCATCTATAAAGGAGACAAACCACTGGGAACCAGATATATTTGGAACAGGAGAAGGACCCCAAATATCACTATGAATTAACTAAAAAGGAGCACTACTTCTCTTGTTAATAATAGGAAAAGTAACACGAGTATGTTTAGCAAACTCACATACATCACAATGGAAATTGCTTATGTCCACTCATTTGAACAATGAAGGAAACATAATTTTAAGGGTTGTAAACGAAGGATGACCCCAACGAAAATGATGACGTCAGATAGCCTCTTGATTGGATGAAGCTAAGAAAGACACATGAGAACTGTTACTAATAATAGAGGAATGGAAAGGTGGCTCCAAGTAATAAAGTCCCTCTTGTTCCTTGGGAAGTCCAATCCTCCTCCCCGAACTTTGATCTTGAAACTCACAATAAGAAGGGTAAAAAATGACAGTGCAATTCATGTCTTTAGTCAACTTTTAGACGGACACCAAATTATTGGATAGTTTTGGGATATGGAGAACATTTTTTAAAATAAATGAAGGAGTAATTTGGATATCCCCTATACCTGTTATAGTTGCAAATGAACCATTGGCCACATTAATTTTTCTATTGCTAGGACAAGGTGTATAGGTGCTAAATTTTGGTGATGAATTGGTCATGTGGTCAGTAGCCCCAGAGTCTATAACCCATGAATCCAAGGGTGTATTCAGAGGAGATTTTATTGAGGTATTAAAACTAAGAGAATTTATGTTACCTGAGAGAGCCAATGAGCACGTACCAGATGGTTTCTCAAGAGTACCCAATAATCCTCTCAGCTTATCCAACTCTGCATTATTAAGGCCACTTGATTCCTACATATTTGATTGATTATCTTGGGTAGTCATGTGAGCCTATCCTTGAGTTTTTCCTTTAGTCCCCCAGTCTTTGCTTGGTGGTTTTCCATGTAGTTTCCAACAACGGTCTTGAGTGTGACGCGGTTTCTTACAGTATGTACACCATAAATTATCCTGATTGTTTCGGACTTGTCCTTTTCCTGGTTCTGACTTCCTCTGATCCCTGGTTGGAGAATGTTGGTCTATGGCAGAAATTAATGCTGCTTGATCAGCCTTCGAGACTAAGGTTGATGCCTCTACTGTTTGTGGTTCCAGCATTACATTTCTTCGACTCTCCTCTGCTCGGATTATTGAAATGGCTTCGTTTAGGGAAGGAACTTCATCCTTTCCTAGAATTTGGACCCTTACTTGATCAAATTCAGAATTTAATCCAGCAAGGAAATCATACACCCTATCTTTTTCTAAAAATTCCTTCACAATAGCAACACAATCATGACATTTAAGTTGAATAATTCAGTAATGATTTAATTCTTGCCATAGACTTTTCAAGATGTTAGCATATTCAGTGATAGATTTACCTCCCTACTTTATGGATCCAGTTTTGACCTTGATCTCATATATCTGCGCAGCATCTTTCACTTTGGAGTAAGTCTGTTGAACAGCTTCCCAAACATCTTTTGCTGTTGGTAAAAACAAGCATGTATCACTGATATTAGGTAGCATAGAGTTCCAAAGTCAGGACATAATCAAGGCATCCTCTTCATCCCAAGCTTCATATTCAGGAGTGCCTTTCTTAGGGCCTGTTCCTAGTAAATGACTGAGTTTTCTTTTGCCTTTTAAGAGAGTCTTAACTAGCTGAGACCACTTCAGATAGTTACTCTCATTAAGACGATAAGATGAGTGAATGTTCTGGAGTTCTCCCACAGTAGACCGATACTTGTTTTCCATTAAAATAGACTGATTTTCCTCTAGATGAAGGGCTCAAACAGAAGAGGAATCAGGAATAATCTCGGTCATGATGGTAGTTGGCAATTGAGGCTGGACAAGTGGCTATGAAGGCCACGAAAAAGTGGGTCGAAATATAAGTTCCAAATTTCCTTTTTTGGGGGTCAAAAAATGATATTTGAAAATTTTAGGGTAAATTTGAAATTTCAAAAAGTTTTAGGGTGAAATTGAAATTTTAGAAATATTTGGGGTAAAAATGAAATTTCAGAAAGATATTGGGGCAAAATTAAAATTTTAGAAAGTTTTAGGGTAAATAAAATTTCAAAAAGTTTTGGGGTAAGAATGAAATTTCCAAAACTTCCTTCGGTTGCTAACGTGGCAGATGACATGGAAGATGACGTGGCATTGAGTCTGACGTGGCAGCTGACGTGGTCGTCTTCAACCTTCGGCTGGAGCGTGCGGCGCGTGAATTAGACACGCAGTCCTCTGCTTGGCGCGTGTGTAATGATCCTGGCTCTGTTAAACAACCGGAAAAACTTGTCATGCTCGTCTCAGCACAAGAAATCTGATGGAAATTTCAGAATCTTTGATAATGCTACTTTTCCGGATTCGAGTTTGAAGAATCATGGCTCTGTTCTTCAAACTGTCGCCAACAGTTGAGAACCTACCAGAACCCAAGTTTCTAGAACAAGACAGACGGCAATGAAGGCCAAACTGTCAAAAAAATCGCCCAAGGAAGAAGGAGGGCTCTGATATCATGTGGAGAAAATTGAATGTGTATTATTTTCTACATCAAGAGAGAATATATATACAAGAAATCTCAACCAACTCATAAAGCACCGTAAAAACAGTTGATCCATTTTCCTCTGCCTCTTAATTTCCTTTACCTACATTCTTGACTTAAGGATTTGGTGCATGATTTTCCACAACCATAAATAATATGTCTAAATGCACGAATTACCTTTTGCAATCCCTCATTGAGATCTTCCAGTTCTAGCTGCTTACTTTGTCTATTTGAATATTTAATCTTATCCAGCTTCTGGAAGCCATTTTTGGATGGGAAAAGAAAACACAAATCGATCGTAAAATATCTCAATAAAACACAAAAACAAAAGAAAAGTGTAGTGGAATTGGAGAGTTCATATTCAACTAGTATTAGACTAGCATTTTATCTTCTATAACTTCAAAATAATTGAGTTAGATAGAAATTTCATATTCAGTTATTCACAACACTCCAAATTAAAAAGATAAATTGACACAAAAAGAAAGTAGAATAAATGAGAATCTTCGCTATGTATGAAAAGGAGAAAGATGACTTCAACCTTCAAGGCTTCAACTATTGTTTCAAAGTACTAAAATGAAAAAGATAGAACAAAGTTATTAAGATTGAGTCATTACCTCAAGTCTGAAACAGATTGAAAGGCTCAAATGGCTTCAAGAGGCAAGAATCACAACGAATGGGTAAGTGAAGGAGGCAACGGCGGTAGGCGACGTCAGGAGGTGACAGCCGATGGCGAGTAGCAGGACACTGAGTGCGATGATGCCAATGAGATATGAGGGGTCCCTTAACTCTAAACTTAGGGCAGGAGGGGAGGGGAAACTGGAAAGGGGGAATTTAGTGTTAGCCTGTTAGCTCCAAAACATTGTTGTTTTGGAGGATACTTTTTTTTTTGGTTGGCCTGACGGGTTGGTCGGGCCTATATTTTTTGAAACCAACCTTAGTATTTTTTAGGCTATTTTAGGCTAGCCCATCGGGTTAGGCTCATTTTGCCAGATCTATTTGTACGTATCAATGGAACAAAGAATACAAGGTAAGAATATAATATATCAACTATACAATAATAACAACTTTGACTGTGCTTTGCTGTTGTGAAATAACCATCAATTAAAATCTACTATAAAGTACTTAAATACTTTGTTATTATATGCCTAGTAATTTTTATATCTTGTCTCTTGTGCTCAAAAATTATTTTGTCACAACTTTTTTGTGGGCAAAAAGCTGCATAGATGAACAAAATTAGAAGATAGATGCACTAAAATCTCCTGAATTGAAGGATCCCATGAAAATGTAAACCAAACAAAAGTTTCCTTAAAAAGGTGAACAAAATTGGTACAGTTCTACGGCTAACCATTTGTTAAGGGAATGATCAAACACTTGTTTACTACTGACCATAATTTGGGGAAATTTGACTTCTTTTCTCTCTCTTATTCCTTCTTTAGCTTTCCACTTTACTGGAGGATTCTATGAACCCAGAAGGAAATCAAACTGGTGCTGCCTTTTTGGTTATTCTCAGCAAGAACGTCAGTAACATTTGCTAATTCCCCATTCAATAGCTTCCTATTACAAGAGCATCCTTAATCATTTTGTACCTTTTTCTCCCATGTCAGAAAATCCGATTCTCTTTACATATTTCTTCAATGGGGATTTGTTACAAACACGTTAGTCCAGTTTAACTGTTACTATATGATTATAATGACTCGTTTTCAAACAGATCATGGCTAAAATGTCTCCTATTTGAGTATTATATTGTTGGGTTTTGGCTAATATTAACCCACCATATCAAAGCATTTCAGTTTGTACTTTGTACATGTAGAGAATAAAGATGGGTTTGAATGCAAAAGAGATTCAACTTCGTTTGTGCAGAGTGTTTCAGGTTTCAATTGACACTATTTACATATTTATTCGAAGGCATCCACTGGTCTCGAGTGCTTTCTTAGTCCTATTCATCTTATATGTATTCCTTTCTTATATTTACAGCTTTTTGGTTTATTTGTCCCCATTTATTGTGTGCACTGCCATTTTTATTAGAATCTTTTGGAGTTCTGAGCAACCCCAACTCAGGTATGTCAAAAGAGAGGCAAGAACAGGAGAGAAGAAAAGGAATGAAAAAAAGCATCCAAGGGTACCCAAGTATGGGAGACGTGACATGGTTTTTGAAAGAAGCTATACTTTCTCACCACAACAACCAACAAATAGAAGGCGACCTTTCAGAGAGAGGAAATGGGGTCTGCATGGTGGTATAGAAGAAAAAGCCAAGACTTCATCAACAGCTTATAATAATGATTTTACTAATTCAGTTTCTGGGAGAAACACACAGAACAAAGAAGTTAATAGACAACCCTTACGTTCTGAACCCTCAATGCGTGACCTGTTGATGGATTATGATTTAGAAGAATTGAAAAGCAGATTTGATGGTTTTGGTGGTTCTGAGTTAGAGACAGAAAACATAGAGGATGGAGATGATGAGGATGAAGAAACACAAGACGATAGGAATATTAAAGCTGTAGAATGGACTGAAAATGATCAGAAAAATCTCTTAGATCTTGGATTTTCAGAGATAGAAAGAAACAGAAGGCTGGAGACTCTCGTAGCCAGAAGAAGAGCGAGCAAACATTTGAAAATGCAAATTGAGAAAGGTCTTGCTGATACAAAGAATGTTAATCCAGGTCAAATTCCACCTCCGTTTGTTACAAGAAACAACCTTATTGAAACTCCAAAGGAATTCGAAGACGTTGATGGATTAGAAATGCCTAGTTCTGCCCCATCTGTTTTGCGACTATCAAGAAACATATTTGGCCTTGCCTATCATCCTTCTGAAGAGAAACCTATTTTCATGGAAGATGCTTCTGGTCAAGAATTAACAGAAGGACACCAGAAGGACATATTCTGCAGGAATGAATGCTTTAGTTTAGGCTCCTCTTTCCCATTAGAACCCTTACTTACTAATGGAAGGAAGGTTTCCAAGAGGCTGGGATACGACAAATTCAGAAGGGTTCCAGGTATGAACCACTTTCTTCTCATTCTCGTTCTTATTCTCTCTCTCTGACTCTGAGTAACATCTTTTCAGTTATAAAAAGAGAAAACTTGAGGTAATATTTGCTTATGAAACTTGAATATGTTTTACTATTGCAGGTAAGGGACATCATGACTGGCTAATTGAACAAATGTTCTCCAAAGCAGATAATAATATGCAACTTTCAGGAAGTAATTTTGACAGTGATCATAGTGGACTTAATCCTCCCAAACCACAAAGCAATAGAGAGGAAACAACATATCAAGTGGACAGAAAAAATGAAACTGACATGGTTGACGAGAAAGGGAAGGAATGGGAGAATGCTCATGCAACAAAGTCATCTTTAGATCATAGAAGTACTCAAAATGATCAAAATATCTCAAGTGTTGAAAAAGCTGAGGTTTCAGAGAAACGAGAATCAAGAGTTCAAAAGCCTCGTGAAAAGTTCAACAATTTTTCAATATCTAATAGCACTTCTATAAATGAATCTTTGCTCGACTCATTTTCATCTCCAATTGAAAAGCACCGTGAAAATATGTCGTCTAGGCGCATTTGTAATACCCCAACTTATTCCATAGCTTCTGACTTACAAGTAGAGGTTTCAGAAATTGGTTCACCAACACTGACAGCTGATGGCACCAATACGACCACGGATGGAGAATCTGAAATATATGATGGGGACAATGAAAAAGACGTTACATCTGGCAGTGAAGATATGTGGGGAAACTCAGTCCATTCAAGAGAAGTACATGGAATTAGTGATGAGGATATTGCGGAAGTAAACAGTAAGTCGAAGGACACTACTTTACCTATGCCTTTACAGGAAATAGATGAAGAAAATTCAGCTGATGTAAGTTCAATGTCATCAACATCTGATATACCTGGAGACACGCCAACTTATCCAATTAATCATAGTTTTAACATTTTTTATAATATGAAAGAACCAGTGGTGGAGAATGAAGCAAGTCAGCCTTTGAAGTCTTCATATGTGTCGTCATCTCAAAAGCAGTTCATAGATAGCTCTATGGATAGTGCACCTCGTGGAACACATTCAGAAAAACCAGAGGTAAATGATATTGGTCTATTACGCAATAATGGGTGATAAGAATATCCTTTTCATTTTTAAATCTTCTGTTATTCAACAGGGACGGCGTAACCCGTTAGAGAATTTTACAAATGAGGCACAAGATGTTAATGACGTGAATAATTCAGCAGCCACTGAAAAAGATGACACAGATAACATAATAAGGAATCAAGATCCTGGTCCATCTAATTTTCGGCAAGAATCAATTAATCAAGTCACTGTTAACTCAAATTCAGGATTTTCACTAAGGTCCGTATTAGCAGAGAAGACCCTGACAGATAATGTTTCTTCATCTGCTTCTGATCAACAGATTCATATACTTGTTCCACAATCTAATATGGAGAATATGGAACAAACAACTTCAATTAGTGAACTTACTTCTCAAGCCATGCCTCTCAATTTGCAGCCTTCGATAAATGATCCAACTGTTCAATCACATAATGGTGATTTCAATTATTCTCAGGTTTGAATTCTAGTAACAAATTATTTTTCCTTTTCTTTTCTCAAAATTAAGAGATCAAAAAATCATTGACACATCAGAGATCAAAATAGCAAGAAGGAAGATATAATGGTCTTTTAGTGCAATCTCCTTTATTAGGCATTTTATATATATTCCAATAAGTTTTCCATGTGCATATTGAATTCTTATTCTTTTTTTGTAACCATAGTTATCAGCAATCACACACACCCACTGTATCTAATAAATCCTAAGCAATGAAATTTGAAATATATTAATAGATTAGCCAATACACTTACATTGTAAATCTTTCTTGTGAAACTGAACAGGTAACCCCGAATTCGTTAATGCTAGAATCTTTCTCACAAGTTCACAAAGAGAATGAAGGCGAATCCCAAATATTGAAGAGACAAAAAGCTACAATGGAACCATCTAGCAATGCTAAAACAGAGGATTCAAGATCTGCAAAAGATTCCGAAGGAAAACAAGACGGTTTGTATGAGAAAGAAGCCATAGCCTCATCCGGATCAGTAGGGAACAGTCACAAGCTAAGTGAAACAACACATTCTGAAGAACCTAGCAAGCTGCTTCAACTTGAGGATTCCAAGCCATCAAAGCCAGATAAGCAAAAGGATAGCTTGGAAGAAGTAAGTAATTTGCAGAGTCAATCAAAGACGTTAGTTGAAAATGATATGGAGAAAGGCGAAGTTACAATTGTTAACAACACTAAGGACTCGCCACAACCAATGGTCAATAAAGTAACTAATTTAAGTTCCATTGAAGATACTGAAGAAAAATCTAACAAAGTCAACAAGAGGGAAGCGATTGAACAAGAACTGAACAAGAAGGAAGCCATGATTCCATCCAGATCAGTAGGGGATAGCGACAAGGTTATCAAAACAGCAAACATGGAAAATCCTGGAGAAGTAATCCAGCTTGAGGATGCCAAAGTGGTAGAGCCAGGTAAACAAAATGATAATTCAAACAAATTGGGGTCTTTCCAAAGTGAGTCAAAGGAGCTGGTTGAAGATGACATGGAAAAGGATAAAACAGCAAGCAGTGAGATTAAGGACTTGCAGCCGCAGCCAATGGTCTCCAAACCAACCATTCCCAGCAAAGAAGCAAATGATAAACTTGCAGAGGATTCATGAAGGGTTGTACCTTGGCAAGCGTTAAAGTTCACTATTCCTAGGAGTTGAACTACACCGAGAAAAGTGATAAAAGAAAAAAAAAAAAGTAAGTGAAGTTTCACCAATTGGTTCTTTTTCATCATCAAAATCAGAAATTCTAAACTTGCCAAAATAGAAATTCAGAAGACCAGCTTAAAGCTGCACATACACTTAACCAGTTTTCGCTCAATGGATGCTTTCCATGAGTTCCCTAGAAGTAGAAGTTTAGAAAACAATTCTATTAGTCACAACAGGCTCATATTCACCACGTAGAAAGTAAGAAACAAATAAGAACATGCAACTTTTTTTGATGGAATTATTTATCAACAGGCCCAGATACATCAAATGATCGTCACCATTTTATTCAGGGCTTCTAATATTTCATCTTGTCGTCAATGAAAAATGAAAGAAGACCGTTCTTTTATCATTATTTTTCTTTGTAGTTTGAGATTATCAGAACAAAAAACATAACCAAGTTACCCTTTGTCTCTTTATATTCCCTCCCCTTCAACTATTTATTTGTAAAATAATCAGTATATACATAAAATAATTAGATTATGTAAGATAATTAACAGTTACATCATTATAAATTTAACGGAAGTTAGATGAAGGGATCAAATTGAAAGTTTAAAAAAACTATGAGAACAATGTTTTTTAAATTGAAAATTTTGTATAATAAGGAGATGTAATTAAGCCTAATTAAAATTGTTAAATTTAACACCTAATTAAATAATAGGGTTATAATTTGTCTAAATTATGATAATTGAACGTGAAATATGTAACAATTAATAAATTAGAAAAAATATTACAATGACAAATAAAAATATGAGTAAAAAAATATAAATTTATCTTAATTTTAAAATAGAGTAAAGTAAGCTTACTTCCATTTAGGTTTATTTAAATGATACTCTACTTTAATTTTTTTTCAAATGTTACACTATACTCCATTAATTGATTAACAATAGTTGTGCTAATGAAATATTTTATTAAAATTAAAGGAAGCTAAATTTGATTTATTAAAATTAATTTTTAAGAAATTAAAATGTGGAACAGCAAAATAAAATAAAAAAGATCAAATAAAAAGGTTCAATAATATTTGATTGTATATGATTCAATGTTTTGAGAATCAGACCGAACCAAAAAATCAGAAATAATCCGCTGCTGGTTCAATCAACCCCCTAAAAATAGGAGATCAATGAAGGATCGACAGTGTTATTTAATATAAGAAGAAGAAGAAGAAGATCGACGGTGTTATCCTCTAGTTAGAAGGTGGAGATTGACAGCATTACCAGAGAGATCGACGACCTTACCCTCTGGTTAGAAGAAGAAGAAGAAGTGAACAGTTGCCAGAGTATTGACTCTTCGTCATCAGTGATGGAATTGGAAGATGAAACTGAGAAGAAGAAGGATGATGTTTTTGTGTAGATGGAATTATGGAAAAGGAAGGGAGAAGAGGGGAGAAGCTTCAGGAGACAAAGAAGAAAGTCAGAATCCGTCGGGAGAAAGAGAAAGTAAGGAGAAGAAAGTCAAATCCATTTGTTTTTTTTTATTCTTGTGTATTTTTATTTGTTTTCTCATTTATATTCTTTCTATTTTTATATTTATTATCATTTATTATTCATTTTTATTTTTATTATCTTGATATTTGGATCAAATTTATAATTTTAAATTAAATTATTTAAAATATAAATTTATTGTATTTTTTATTTTTTTTTTGTAATTTTGAATTTTGATGTTATCTAACTGAAGTAGAAGGATCAATGGTGTTATCTAACAAAAGAAGAAGATTGACGATGTTACCCTCTAGTTTGAAGAAAAAGAAGAATGTGGAGATTGACAATGTTACCAGAAAGATTGACGGCCTTACCCTTTGGTTAGAAGAAGAAGAAGAAGTGAATAGTTGTTGGTCGTCAATGACGGAATTGGAAGATGAACCTGAGAGGAAGAAGGATGATGTTTTTGTATAGAAGGAATTATGGAAAAAGAAGGAGAAGAGGGGAGAAGCTTTGGAAGACAAAGAAGAAAGTCAGAAACCTTCAGGAGAAAGGGAAAGTTAGGAGAAGAAAGTCAAACCCATTTGTATTCCTTTTTTTTTTAATTTTGTATTCTTTTTTTAAATTTTGTAATTTTGTTTATTTTTATTTTTTTTCTCATTTGTATTCTTTTTATTTTATATTTATTTTTATTTTTATTATCTTAGTGTTTGGATCAAATTTATAACTTCAAATTAAATTATCCAAAACATATTTATTGTAATTTTTTATTTTTTTTATTGTAATTTTTAAATTTTGAATTTTGAATTTTAAATTTTGAATATTTTTATTTTTTGATTGAGGATGTTATATTGACGATTAAATATTATGTCTAGAAAATTGTGGATTTATTGTAGTTGTAATAAAATTATTCAATGATGTTTTAAGTATATTAGTGTTTATTAATTAATTATTTTTATTTATTTATTTAATTATTAATTATTATATATAATATATTACACTATATATAATATATAAATAAAAAAATATTTTTTAATTCATACTAATTCGACTACGATCAGACTAATAACCCTTGACCTGTTATCTCTATCGATTCAATCATCAGTCTAATTTTTTAAACATATATATATATATATATATATATATATATATATAATTTGAAGAGAACAAAAACAATGTTTACCAAAATTAAAGATTAAGCTTTGAGTCTAGTAATTTAGTTAAATTTAATGATAATTGTCTTGGTGACTTATTTTTGTTATGCCTTTTATGGTTAAATATTAAAAATTATGTATGATGACTAACTTTTATATTTAAATTTATCATCTTCCTATTTTTATTTCTCTTCTTTTGGTGTTTTTAAAATTTAGGGGATATTTAAAATTGATAGAAACAAAAAATAAAAGTTAATTAAAGATTTCATATCATTTATTTTTAAGATATTTATGTTATTTTACATAATAAATTTATTATTTTTTGTTTCTATCAAGTTTTTTAATTATATAACTAACTCATGTTAATTAAAACCATTAACTTTAATACTTAATTAAACAGTGAGAGGTAATTTAACTAAATTATGATATTTTAGGATATAATGTGCTACAATTAATAGATTAGAGATGAGATTACAATAGCAACTAAAAATTAAAATAAAAAAAATACAAAATCCCCTAATATTTAATTTGCATCACCCGTTATTATTTTATTCAATAATTATTCAGTGATATTTTTTTCATGAATGTATTCCTAAATTCTTGTTTTCTCTTGTGCATTTATCGCCCGTTATTATTTTATTCAATAATTATTTAATGATATTTTTTTCACGAATGTATTCCTAAATTCTTGTTTTCTCTTGTGCATTTTTCACATAATATGAAAGTTATATTTCTGTACCCAGTGATATAAAATACATCCATTCCTAACATTTTGGAGACCTTTTGATTTGGTCAATTGTTTTTTTCTTTTCAATTTACCTATTTTACATAGGGATGACAATTTGGGTGGGTATTTTCGATACCCAATGATATCCCACTAAAATAAATATTTGACATCTAATAAATAAGGAATAGTGGTTAAGGTTTAGGTATCAAAATTAGATACCTGAAACAGTTTTATCAAATTCAATATCCGTTTGATATCAATGGATGGATAGGGTAGTTGATATCCGTATATTATAATTATAATAATTGAAACAATTTAGATATTTACATATAAAATGTGTTGTATTATATAGTATACACTATGTTCATTACTTAATTTATGTTAGATTAATACTTTTTATATAATAATTAGAGTAACTAACAATTAAAAAATGTTAAAATTTTAAAATTATCTTACAAATTGCACTATCGAAGGTAAATATGAGTATTGAGTATTTTAAGGTATGTTTGGAATTATTTTTATTTTATTATTTTTTAAATAATTTTTGATAATAACTCTAAAATATAGTATTATAAAACAAAAACAAAAAACTTGTTTAGGTAAAAATATTTTTCATTAGTTATTTTTCGTATTTTTTAGAAAACAGATAAAAAAAAATAAGTCAAAACACAAAAAACTTGCTTCCTATTTTTTGTTTTCTAGTATTTTTTTCAGAAACAATTTTTAAAAAATAATTTATGAAAACAATTTTCTTTGTTCTCATAAAACAAAAAAATTATTTTTTAAAATTATTCTAAACAGGCCCTTAGATATCCTTTACTTAATACCCAATACCCGATACTTATTATCCAATACCAAATGCCCTAATCTTTAAATGAGTTTTTAGGTATTTAGGATATTTTGAATATTTTAGATATCGAGTATTTCGGGTGCAAGTATTGAAAATGTAAAAATTTTGATATTCAAATAGGGTACATGTATTATATATGCATTCGGATTCGGATGCAAATATTGAAAAAATGACTAGGTACCCATCCATGGCCATTCCTAACTTCACATGCCAATGTTTTTTTAAATATAAAATTAAATTAAAGGTTAATTAAACTATTCCTATTTATAGTTTAAGCACATTTTTAATTTCTATTAATACATATATTTTTTATAATTGAGTTCCTAGAATTGCAAAATGGCTCATTCAAGTTGGCCAACCACGAGTTTGCCTTCTAAGTCAAGTTGGCTCTTTTTTATTACAAGCTTGCTTATAGCCATCTCGACCCACTTTTAAAATTATTTTTTAGATACCTTACTCATTTCTTTACAAGTTTCTCTTGACCCTACTCCAAATCTTGCTATTATGTTCTCTATAATGCTACTTATGATCAAGTATCATCAAATACACTAAACTAAACCTTATAAATTAAAAATGAACTAAAAAAATCACAAAATTTAGGATTCCAAGCATATTTATTAAAACCAGACCTTTAAGCATACTAATTAATAATAAAAATTCAAAATATTTTTATTAACTTTTAATACATTGAAAACGTAATCTTTTACATTATAAAATTTGTTATAGAATAAAATTGATATAATTTGATAAGATGATTTAATATTAAATTTATTATAATTTTTTAGTTGAAAATATTCATAGAATCCTCCTAAATTTTGATCCTTTTGCAAACCGCCACTATTAATTTTAAAATTCAAAAAAGAGACACCTAAACCATGTAAAAGAGTGAAATAAACCCTTTAACCCGTTAAAAACTTAATGGGGTCCAAATGATACATGCAAAGGTCATGCCTCCCCTCCACGTGTCATTATATAATTGGTCAAACTTAAAAAAATTATAAATATAAAATATTTACTATAGTCTTTTCTCACTCTTTCCTTTCCCTCCTTCCAATGCATAGCCCCAACAACACATTATCGGTTATTTTTCGAATTGTGAGAAGCAAAGAATCCAGCATTGAAGGATTTAGATAGATTTAAAGGGTGATAGGAAGTGTTAGCATTGGTGAGCTGGCTATGATAAGGGGCATTATTTTGATGAATCATTAGTTAGTTAATAAGTGTTGGTGATTAACTTAGTAGTTAAGAACTCAACAAGAAGAAGAAAAGAGGCACAAAGGATTTGGAAATTTAGAACATCGATTCATTCACATTTAGCAACATATATTATGCATAAAACTATAAGCCAACCTAAACATCACAGGCAACAAGCCTATAGAACAGAAGCTACAAAAGGCAGCATACATAAGACTAGATAAAAGACAAACTGACCAAGAAAGGTCAACATACCAGAATTAACTAAAGAAAGTAAATAAGACAGTCTAATCTTATCTAAAAGAGGAGCCTCAACACATAAGACAAAAGCTTCAATTACTTCAACACTCATCCCTGAAGCTTTTGCATGTAACTCCCAACAACTGCCTGAAGTACTCAAATTTGAGTTTGGCAAGGGATTTGGTAAGAACATATGCAATTTGCACTTCAGAATTGCAATGTTGTAACTTAATAACCTTTATCTTCTACTGAGCAACCACCTCTTATTTTTTTGAGTTCCAACAAAACATACCAAATCCAAGTGAAAAACAATACCCACTAGTGCTCTTCATATCATGTGTGCTTCCAGCCCAATCACTATCCACAAATCCTTGCTGTTTTGCACTTCCACCTACTTTGTATCAAATTCCAAAATCAATTGTACCCTTTAAATATAAGCAATCTTTTCCAAGCAGAGAAATGATTAGTAGGGCTTTACATGAACCTTGATAAAGGGCTAGCTAAGAATATCAAATCTAGCCTATTTACAGTCAAGTATAGAAGGCTGCCAATGAGACTTCTATTGTTTGAAGTTTCTTCCTTTACTGCAACATCTTCCTTGCTTAATTTCAAATTCACCATTAGAGGTGTGTCTACAGGTTTGCAATTTGACATTTTGAATTTGTTGGGTATCTCTTTAGCAAACTTTCCTTGACTTAAGAAAATTCCCTTCTTACATTGATGCACTTCTAGTCCAAGAAAGTAGTTAAGTTCACCAAGGTCTAATATATCAAAGTGATCTTCCATTTCCTTTTTGAACTTTGCCAATTCATTCTCATCATTTCTAGTTACTAAGAGATCATTAACATATAGTGAAATAATCAAGTTTCCACCCTTAGATAGTTGCCTCACATAAAGAGTATTGTCATTTTCACTTATTTTAAAGTTCTTGATACAAAGATAATTATTTATCCTGCTATACTAGGCTCTTGGGGCTTGTTTAAGCCTATATAGAGCTTTGTGCAACCTATATACCTTCTCTTCACTCATTTCTACAACAAATCCTTCAGGTTGGGTGACATAGATTTCTTCCTCAACCCTGCCATTTAGGAAAGCTGACTTTGCATCCAAATGCCATAGTTTCTACATGTGATCAGCAAGAGCAATTAATAATCTAATAGTATCCATCCTTGCCACAGGAGCAAAAGTATTAAAGTAATCAATAACAAATTTCTAAGAACAGCCCTTCACCATTAATCTTGCTTTGCACTTACAAATGTTACTATGAGGATCCATTTTTACCTTGAATACCCACTTAACTCCTATTGCTTGTTTACCTTCTGGTTTTGTCACTAACTCCCAAGTATTTGCCTTTTCAATCATTCAAAGTTCCTGTTGCATGGCCTCCCCCATGGCTTGCTTTCTTTCACTTCCACATAACACTCAGGTTCAAGAATGATACTGTTGCATCTTTGATAAATTTCTAAAACTAGTCTGGTTCCTCTTATTGCATAATCCTCATCCAACTCTTCTTCGTGGTTGTCAGTCATCTCATCAAGTCTTTGAGTTTAAGAAGTATTAATAGTTGAATCATCTTTCCATTCCCAGTTTGGATTCTCATCAATTTTCACAATTCCTGCTAATTAATACTTGCTTGGTTTCCGAAATGAGAATCAATGTAACCTTTAGATAAGGAACTGTACCCAATTAGTATTCCTCTCATTGCTTTCTCTTCTAGCATATTCCTCTTACAGCTTGGAATGTGAACAAAACAAAGTGATCTAAACAATCTTAGGTGGTTGACTAAAGGCTTTGTCTTATACCATGCTTTAATTGGAGTTTTATCCTCTAGCACTTTGGTGGGTAGTCTGTTCTAGAAATAAATTGCTGTGTTGGCAGCTTCAACCCACAAGTTTTTTGGTAAACTTTTATCATGAATCATGCATCTAACCATCTCTAAAATTGACCTTTTTTTCCTCTCTGCCACCCCATTTTTGTTGGGGTGTATAAACAGTAATTACTTGATGCTTAATTCCTTGTATCTCACAGTATTCACCTCCATTGTCTGATCTCAAAACTTTGAGTTTATGACCACTTTGTGCTTCAGCTTCTGTTTTAAATTTCATAAACACTAAAAATACCTCACTCTTCTCTTTGAGAAAGTAAATCCAAGTCATTCTGGAAAAATCATTTATGAATAAGAGAAATACCTGCTGCCATTTAAGGAGATTTTTGGAAGGGGTTCACACACATCACTGTGCACTAATTGGAGCTTCTCTTTGGCTCTCCAGGTTAAAGAATTTGGAAAGGGATTCCTCTTTTGCTTTCCCATTTGGCACTGTTGACAGACTTTAGTTTCTTCTTCAATGTAGGGAGGTCCAAGACTATCTCCTTCTTTTGTGCTAGTTGCATGGCTTTCAGATTATAGTGTCCTAGCCTCTTATGCCAAATCCTACTTTCTGATTCAGCACTTTCTACATTGCAGCATTGCTTATCAAAGAAGTTCTACTTAACTAGAAAGCACCTTTTTTACTTCTCAGTTTCTAGTAGCTTCTGTCCTGCATTGTCATAAACTGTGTAACCAACATCCTTGAATATTAAGGAATGTCTTTTTTGAAGCATTTGACTAACACTTAGAAGATTTTGATCCAAGCTTAGTACAAATTACACTTCGGAAATAAGCTTTATGCCAGAGGGAGTCTTTATACCCACTGTGCCTTTCCCTTCAATTTTGAGCATTTCTCTATTTCCTATTTTCACAGTATCACTCATTGGTTTTAAGCTTGTGAATATCTTGGAATCATCTGTCATATGTTGAGTGCACCCACTATCAAGAAACAATTTCCATCATCCTTCATATCATCATTAGTTTTAACCATAAATAATAGCTCCTCTTTATTATCTACTTTAGTTACATTTGCTTAGTGTGGTTCTACATCTTCTAATTTGTGTTGTTGTTTCAACCTACATGCCTTTTCCATATGCCTATTTCTTTTGCAATATCTACATCTAATAGATAACCCTGATTTATTCTTATACCACCAGTCCACCTCCTTATGATTAGTTCTTTTGCAGTGACTACATGGAGGATATCTCTCATAGGTTCTCTCTTACTTCCCTTTTTCTCTTTATTGTCTGTCATCACTGTCCTTCTTGTCTTCTTTCTCCTTGTGCTTCATCACAAGGGCCTTTTCTGAAGTATATTCTTATATGTAGGTCCTTCTCAATTCCTAAACTTGAAGGGCGTTTATAAGTTCAGAAAAAGAAAGTTGAGAAATATCTTTGGATTCCTCTAAAGAAAAATTTTTGGCTTTAAATCGTTATGGTAAGCTGACCAGTACCTTTTCCACTAGTCTTTGCTCACTAAGCTTTTCACCCATCAATCCGATTCGATTTACAGTATTCAACATTCTTGAAGAGCATTCTTTTACTGTTTCAGACTCCTTCATTTTCAGCAGTTCAAACTCACGCCTCAGATTTAGCATCTACATTTGCCTTGTTCTTGAGCTTCCATGAAACTCTTCCTTGAGAGCGTCCCATGCTTCCTTGGTCATTTCACAAGACATTATTCTCATGAATAAATCCTCTATAACTGCCTGATGAATGCATGAAAGAGCTTTGTATCTCTTGCTTACTTCTTCTCTATGTTAGGTTCTCTTCCAATCTCGACTACTTCCCAAAGGTTAAGAGCTCTAAGATAAGTTTTCATCTTCACTGCCAAGAAAATAGCTGGTGAATAGAATGATGAGCTACTAGATGCCATAGACGATCACACAACTCCTGTATCAGTGTGCTCTAATACCACTTGTTGGTGATGAACTTAGTAGTTAATAACTCAACAAGAAGAAGAAAAAAGGCACAAAGGATTTGAAACCATAGAACATCAATTCATTCACATTTAGTAACATATATTATGCATAAAACTATAAGCCAACCTAAACATCATAGGCTACAAGCCTATAGAACATAAGTTATAAAAGGCAGCATACATAAGACTAGATAACAGACAAACTGACTAAGAAAGGTCAACACACCAAAATTAACTAAAGAAATTAAATTAGACAGTCTAGTCCTATCTAGCAGAGGATAACAAAAAGTAACATAGTTATCACGTGACTAAGCCTTAACACATAGGATAAAAGCTTCAATTACTTCAATACTATTAGTTTCTGTTGTATGAATTGTGATTAGTCTGTTAGAATACTTTTTGTGATAAAGTGTCGTATACATGAGTCTTGAGTAATGAATCAGTGTATCTTCCATCATATTCTCTCATTTCTTCTTGCTTTCATATTCTTCTCATTCTTTCTCTAAAATCTATCATGGTATTCGAGCCTTGAAGCTTAACTAGGGATATTCAGCCACTCTTGTACTGCAAATCCATATTTGGAAACAAAACATTCAAATTTTACTTTTACAAATTTCAATCACTTTGTCCCTATCAAACTAGAAGATTCAAATTACCTGTTATGGGGACTGCAAGTCACAACAATGATATATGAAGAACTTGGGCAATTCTCTCAAGCATAACTAGTTTGGGAGTAGCAAAACTAGTTCTTGGTGTCATGGCTCTTATCTTCCATGTCTAAATTTATGCTACCGGCTGCGAATTTTCACATTTGGTAGGGGAAAACATTGAAGCTCATTTTATGTCCCAAACAAAAGCTACAGTGAAAATGCTAAAAATACAATTGCAGAATATTAAGAAAGATTCACTTTTTGGAAATTACTACTTGCTTAAAATAAAAATAGTGTACAGATTCTCTTATTACAACAGGACACACAATCGCAATTTTAGATCATATGGATGTAATTTTGGATGGGTTATCTTTAAAGTTTGACTCCTTTATTACAATGAGTTCTTCTCGATCAATAATCCTATAGTTAAAGAAGTAGAAACACTTTCGCTAGCACAAGAACATAGGTTTCAGAGGTATTCCAAAATTATGGATACATCCTCAATTCATCTTGTTGTATAGTTTAATTTTCATCCCAAATCTAAAGATAGGAGATGCGTGTCTCTGAATTATGTCAATGGAAAAAGCATAGGTGGTTTTACGCAATTTCAAAGAGGCAGAAATGAAAATCTTATAGAGGAAGAGGTAAAGGTCCTAGTGGTTTTCCTAAGCCACAGTGCCAATTGTGGTAAAATAAGCCATGGTGTGTCACGGTGTTAGCTTAGATTTGATCATTCTTCTCAAGGTATCTCTCCATGCCAATAGAAAGGTTTTCAAAACATTAGAGGGCTTAACTTAGGTGGTTTCTCTTCTTGCCATCAAGGAGCTCAGGGTAATCATGGAGGTTTCATGGTTGGTCACACTTAATATTCTTAAGAAGTAGCAACTACACCCACTTCTCACATGGCAACAACTCCTTATTCTACCAAGATAATGTATTTGAAAAAGAGTGATAATAGATTTTGGTGCTACCAAACCACATAACACCTTTACTTCTCTATATAAAGGCAAAGAGATAGTGCTTGTTGGTAACTATAACAGTTTAACAATTAATCATATAGCACATTCAATTTTCACTTCACCTTTACTTCTCAATTACTTTCTTCACGTAACTTACTTTATGTGCCTAATATTACAAGAAATATCTTGCGTGTTTCCTAATTTGCTCGTGATGACAATCTATTCTATGAGTTTCACCCTCACTCTTGTGTTAACAATAAAGCAACCAAGGTTGTAATTCTCAAGGGAACAATTAAAGGAGGTCTATATGTCTTTGAAAAACTTCACACTCATTCTGGATTTTCCTTGTCTCCTCAAGGCAACTTAGCTTCTACTTCTAAATCTTTGTCTACTTCAATAAATAAAATTCATATTGGTTTAAGTCCAAAAAGTAACTTGAGTCATTGTTCCGATTGTAATTTTTCTTATCATCTCGTTCAAATTCTTATTCTACTGCTCTCATTTGTACAAATAGCTCTCAGTTTCACATATGGCATTGTAAACTGGGTCACCCTTTCTTCATGGTGGTGAACTAAGTCCTTAAAAGTTGTAACATTCCTTCTATTTATAAAAATTACTCAATTTTGTGTGATTTATGTTGGTTAGGCAAAATTCACGACATTGAGAAGGAGGGTTATGATGAGGTGGTATTAGTTTGATGATTCATCAGTTAGTTAGTAAGGAGTTAATTTCTGTTGTATGAATTGTTACTACTTTTTGTTCTAAGGTGTTGTACACGAGTATTGAGTAATGAATTTGTGTATCTTCCATTCTATTCTCTCCTTTCTTCTTGCTTTTGTGTTCTTTTCATTCTTTGTCTAAAATTATCAAAGGGAAAATAAAAGAAAATAGATGAAGGAAATGAAAGATTGAGACTGTTATAGACCTAGGTAAGTTAGAGCCAAAAAGAATCCACCATTACGGAGCTTTCCATATGGCTTCAAGCATTTTCGTTTTCAAGTCAACAACTAAAACTTAAAGCTCTAGTTCTTCAAGCTAAGCTTGCTTCTGTTTCTATTCTAAACCCCTTTACAGAAACTTGTTAACCCCATGGTTTCTTTAAAGAAAGAGACCTCAAGTGTTCAATATTGTCAGTTGAATTTCAATTATAAACAAAGATGTAATAAAAATAAACAACAGTAAACTTGCCAATGATAAAGTGAATGGTCTAATTCTTTACACGCATGAATGTACTTGGAGCATTAGAAATGCCAAATTGCATAACAAGCCATTCATTCAAGCCTCTCTTGTTTTGAAAGTCATTTTCCATTCACCTCTTGGCATAATTCTAAGTTGGTGATAGCCAATTCTAAGATCAATATTAGAGAACACTTGCACACCAGCTAACATGTCAAACATATCATCAATTCTTGGTATTGGAAACTGCTTTAATTGTAATTTGATTAGGTGTCTGTCTATCAATACACATTCGCCAAGAGCCATCCTTTTTTGGTGTCAAGAGGGCAAGAACAACACAAGGACTTAAGCTTTCCCTGATGTAACCTTTATTCAATAAATCCATCACTTTACAATTAAGCTCTTCATGTACCTTTAGACTCATCCAATTGTGCACTTTGTTGGGTAGAACAACAACTAGAATTAAATCAATTTAGTGTTGAATTTCCCTCAAATGAGGAAGTCTACTAGGTAGCACTTTAGGTGTGACATTACTGAATTCTTCTAAGAGAATCTTAGCCTATCTAGGAAACTCATTCGGCTTCACTTCCCCCTTAGCCACCAAAACATAGACCACTCCATTTTTTTACAGCATGCTTTTCAAGTTGTGATAAAGTAAGTAATGTGTTTCCCTCTCCTTTTATAAACTATTTGGATTAGAGATATTTTTACATGGCAAAAGAATAATTTCAATCATTCCCTCAACAAATGTATAAGTAATTTTCTTACCATCATGAATAGCACCCTTATAATATTGCCAAGCCCTACCCAAGAGTATATGTCTGATATCCATAGGAGTCATGTGACATTAAACCTCATCATGATAATTTTTACCGATAGAAAAAGAAACAAGGAATTTCTTATCAATCTTTACTCCATTATCCTTCTTTATCCATGAGAGTGTATATAGTTAAGGGTGTGGCATAACTTTGAGCTTGAGCTTGTCTACCAACTCTTAAGAAACAAAGTTTTCAAAGCTACCCTCATCAATGACTAGCAAACGTACCTTTCCATGAGATATATATCTTGTTCTAAAAATGTTATGTTGCAACCACTCTTGGTTGTTGTCTTACTTAAGGGATGCAAGAACCTTTTGAATCACCAAGCATTTGCCATTTTCTGGTTCAATCTCCTTACATTTAGGATTGCCATCATCATCATACTTTGGTTTAGTTTCTTTAATGTGCTTATCATCTTCTTCATTCAATAATCCTACACGAGCATCACCCCTTCACTTTAGACAATGTCACAACGTGACGGCCAGCGAAATAGCCATCGCTTTATGACTTTGGGCGTGTAAGGGAAAACGCAGAGAAAATGAAAGTCGCCACCAATTAATTAAAAGGATAATTGGGATCCTAAAAAATAAATAAAGAACTGACCCTTGAAACCAGAGGAAGGGTTCGGGAGTCTAATTACGTGTAGGGAAGGTGTTAGGCACCCTACAACTTCCGTTCCTAAGGACGGTTACCCTAAATAGTTTGTGCTTAATGATTTTAATTTATTTAAGATTACCCCTTTTTATTAATAAAATAATGATGTAAAAAATTGGAAAAAGAAATAACTAGACCTGCCTTACCAAGTAAGTGCCTACGTACCCCGAAAAGGATCGAGGTCAACGTAGTTCGGAATAACTTGGATATTTGATTAAGTGAGATGTGTGATCTCAGACTAGGTAATATCAGGTCATTAGGGGAATATAAAATTACACTTAAAGCCCAAGAAAAGAATTAGGAATGGACATCGGGAAGGATATGGCTCCACTGAATGCCCAACAGAATTGAGACTTTGGGAAACCAAAATTTCATTAAAAGTCTATGAAGAACAGAACTTCGAAGAAGATAAACTTCTACTGAAAGTTCATTAAACGTTAAGTCTATAGAATTTATGAAAGTAATATGGTGATAAAGGTATTTGGAAGAAATGATGGTCAAAATATGGATTAATTCCCTTTTCATCTCAATGGATCTTTGAAATCCATACTTAAATTCTAGACTTTGGTTTAAGATTAATTCCATGGGCCTTGGACCCCTATTGATTCGATTGTTCCATATAACTCAATTGGAGTTCCTTTGTATTTTGGAGTTAAGGCATTGGGCCTTGGACCTCTTATCGAAGTAATTCAAATGGGTTATTTAGATCTTACGTTAATTCACTAAGGCTTTAGCAGCCTTAAATATGTTTTTTTAGTTACTTGGATTGTTTCCCGCAACGCTTTAACTGGGCCTTTGAAACCCAAGCTAGCCTTAAGGAGATAATATTATGATCCCAGGGTGTTGTTTAACTATATTTGATTGGCCGTTAATATCCTGGTACCCATTCAGCAACCTATTTAACAACTAACAATACTATACCTTAATATAGGCAATGAGACATCAATTTACTTCATGCAAATAGTTAAAAGTATTTAAGCAACTAGCAATTTATATACCTGCGCTGGGAGCCTACTTGTTTAAACGCTGATTATGTATTATTAAAACCACAGTGTATGCTTGAATTAAACTGAGGGTAATGTCTTCCCAATAAATCAGTGGCATCAACTAGAAAAAAAAGGCATACTACATATGATTCAATCCAAACGAAAAAGGCAGATCATGCATTGTTCAAGGAGATAAAAATGGATCACAAACTACTGAGATGCTAACCTAGGGTTTAGATTTATTATCCTCAGAGGATGAAGGCCGATTAGTTTTTCACTAAATTTATTTTACAGCACAGAACTGGCATTCTTCCAAATTAGGCCTAAAATTTCCCAAACGTTCACCATAAAATTCTATTAGAAAATTGATAAGTCCAAATGGGTATAAGGAGCATTCATTATGGTGAAATTCCCTCTTCAGATTGAAATCGAATATGACGCTTTATGTGATCTATAAGATAACTTCCAGACCTCTAAAGGATATGTATTCCAGCATGTGACTACCAAATCAGATTCTTAAAGTGCAACTAAACCCAACAGAGTACAATGGGTTCAAATTAATAACCCTACGTTAGGTTCCAAGCCAGACCGAATGGCAGAAGAGAAGAAGTAAGAAAGAGAAAGAACAAAAAGAAAACAATTTATGCAAAATTGGAACGAGAGGTTCACTATCTAACAATCAATTAGTTCACAGCCGAGTACCCCAAACAGAATTGAACCTGGAATTGAACTAATAATATAAATTCCTGATTTGGATCTAAAAGACATATCAGACCTAAATCATCCCCTCTCCAAAATGTAATTAGGTTGAAATCGAATCCAAAATTAAACTTGCTATCAAAACCAACCATCACAAAGTCCAAACGAATCCTAGCAAATTGATTTTAATCCACCAATATGACACCAGTAGTATAAGCATTCATCGCCAAATTACATCTTATCATGAACATAATCAGAAAAGAAGACATTCCTTATAAAAAAAAACACACCTTCCTCTGAATTTCGCCTCGTGCTATCTATGCCTAGGATCCAGTTAACCCACTAAGCCATCTTTAGTGATACTGGCTGCTCCCATCAGTAAGGTCCCCCCGTGACTTCTTCAACTGGTCTTCTTGGATCCCTCTCTATTTCAGAAGCTTTCTGCTTGGCTCCCGGTTGGTTCTCCCGTTTTCTATTTTTCTCTGTCGCCTCCGGTTTTGCTTCCAGGAATTCCCCAAATTCCCCTTCTCTCTCGGTGATTCTCCCCGATGGTTTCGAAGGAGACCCCCCCTTTTGAAACGCTAAATTTCCATCTTTTAAATTCCCGATTCCCTTCCAATTTGCCCATTTTCTCGGTTTCAATTTTTCCTTTTTAGGAAGATTGGTTTCGGTTTCGCCCCATTGTTTGCTATCTGTCTCCGTGATTCTCTGATTTGCATATTTCCTCCCCAATCTCAAGATTTTCGCCTCCTGCTGTCAAGACTAAACTGCCCATTCTCCAAAAATTCTTGTGATTTATAGCCATCAGAATAAAGTCCTGCTATCCCAAAGCAAATCCCGTGAATCAGAGCAGCAAACCAACCGAGCAGAGGTGATGGCGTGAAGACACAGCAGAGGAGATGCGGAGGAATGGGTGTTGTGCTGGCGCTGCGTGATGTGCGTAGGAGATGGAGTGAGATTGCACGGAGAGGAGGAGATGAGAATTAGTGGAGAGGCGCCATTTTGGGGATTTTAAGCTTAAGGGGAACCGGACCAGGTCAGTGGGTTGGGTTACCCAGTTTGGCATGGTGGGCTGAGTGCTGTGTTATTGGACTGGCCCAAGTGTTGTGGGCTGAATCAAAAATATGTTATTTTTCCAAAAATGGCCTTTTGGCCCCCTTTTTTTTCTTCTGTTTTTTCATTTTTTTTCTTTATTTGTCATTCATTTTTTTATCTCTCTTCTTTTTTTTTCTTTTTTTAATTAATTAATAATTTTTTAATTTTATCTTCTTTTCTTATCTATATATATTTTTAATTTTCTTTTTATTTTCCTGATTTCAAATTAAAAAAAAAAATTTTTTGCTGCTGGACAAAATCTAGTGTTTACAGACAATCTTTGATTGGCTACACTTAAAACAAGTAGCAGTTTTAGATTTATGAAAAGCCAAATTATTTTCCCTTGTACTGTCTCCCTTCTTAAAAGCATTCTTATTAGAGCATTCAACTTTTGGTGGATAGAAATCTTGAATATCAACAAATTTCTTAGCTCCACACCTTGCCAATTTTTACTCAACCCTTAAGGCTAGTTGATAAACATCATTTAGCCTCCATAGTTGTTTTATCTCCACCTCATTTTTAATGAACAACTTCAGAACATTGACATAGCTGGCAACAAGTTGGTTTTCTAACTCTTAAGTTTTACTTCTAGTCATCAATTTGTAAAATTCCTCCGTATAATCAATGACACTTCTATTTCCTTGCTGCAAAGTATTAAATTGCATAAAAATACTTTGATAAAAATTTATAGGAAGAAAATTCTCATGCAATCTTGTTTTCATCTTCTCCCAAGAAGCAATCTTTGATTCCCCTTTCTACATTTTCATCTCTTGCATCTTATCTCACCAAGTAGACGCATAAACGCAAAGCCTTGTTGCAACAAGCTTTACTTTCTAGCTTTTGGGAATTTCCTGTACTCAAAGTTTTCCACAGCACTAAGCCAGTATAGGAACTCCTCTGATTGTATACAACCATGAAATTTTTGCAAATCAACATTAATAGTTGTTTATGACCACATAAACCATCCTAAGAAGTTTTGTCTTTGCCTATTGGGAAAAGGATTCACATACTCTTAGTCGTCACTAGAATAACCATGGCTGCAACCTCGTTCACACCTAATTTTCTGATGCTCAAGATGTAGGGTCAACTCCTTAACTTGTCTCCGAAGCGTCTGAATTTCGGCATTGCATTCATTACTCATATTCTCCATTGCTGGGTTACTTCTTCCATGTCCACCTCTTCCTCTCCTTGCCGCCATGAAAAACTAAGGAACAAAGGCCAAGAGTGTAATTCAAACTCTTATACCAAATGATGAGAGAGAAACTAATGGGCTAAATGAACTCAAACGAGATGCTAAAATATGTGTTCACAAAGTTGGAAAATAAGATAGAAAATAGATAATATATATTCTCAATTCTTGTAAATAAACATTCAAAGAAATTTGTTCCCCTTTAATTCTCCTCATAAGAAATTTATAAGCCAACAATATCCCAAATATCAAAGAAAATAAAATTAGAAACCACAACTTTCAAGTTGCACTTTCCAAGGGGGGCCAATTAAAACAACACACCTTTTGTTCTGCCTACTCCGTCATCTTTCTCTCAAGCCTCACCAAACATTGGACTTCGCTTACTCCTCCATCCGTTTCATTGCAAGATCAGTTTCACCTTCTATGATCCTCCGTCTTATCGATGTCGATGACATCGGCATAGTCTAGCTATGCCGCCTTGGGAGCAATGCTGATGAATTCGATAACAATGAGCAAGAAGATGATTTGTCCTGCATCTATGCCATGAAGGTCATTGACAAAGAAGCAATAGCATTGAAGAAGAGGGCGCAAAGAGCAGAGATAGAGAAGAAGATTTTGAAGATGGTAGACTACCCTTTCCTCCCCACACTCTACACTGAGTTTGAGGCTAACCTGATTAAAAGCCTGTAATTTGCTTTTTTGAAACTTGACATGGAAGATAACAACTCAATACCACTCATGCTGTTCTCACGTGCTTTGAGTTGGAGGAAACTAATGATGTGGAAGTGATATGGCCCGAGCTCACGAGGTGGCATGTGATGGAATGTTGAGGCAAAAAAAAAAAAGGCTGGAATAGTGAGCCAGGCCACGTAGATAATTTTTAGTCACATTAGCATTCCTATAAATAGTGTTAACTCAAACATGAATGGCAGGGACCAAATCGAAAGAACTTGAAAGTGTAAGGGCCAAATTAAGTGAAATTAAAGTATATAGACCAAAT
Organism: Ceratonia siliqua; assembly: GCA_034509205.1. Classification (NCBI taxonomy): domain Eukaryota; kingdom Viridiplantae; phylum Streptophyta; class Magnoliopsida; order Fabales; family Fabaceae; genus Ceratonia; species Ceratonia siliqua. The sequence goes on along the minus strand of JASKGM010000011.1, from coordinate 2,642,842 downwards.
TAAAAATTGAGTAAAATTTTAGAGACAAAAAATTAGATTAACTTAATATTAACAACACAAACCATTTGAAACCGATCAATTTGGAAGCGTTTGAGAACCCATCCTAATTCCTAACCTACCCTACTCCATAAATGAAAACACATTCAAGCAATAGTTTGGGTCTTTTCTCATCTTACTCCATTCTCCCAAACAATCCTTAAGTTTTAAAATTTTAAATTAAATTAAATGAAATTTTGTTAACTATTTTAGAAATAATATTCATAAAATAATTTTTTGTTTTTTATTTTCAAATTAAAAATTGTTTAAAAACTATTTTCAAAAACTGAAAAAGAAAAAGTGAAAAACAGAATACACGCACAATTCTTTTTCTTTTTTCTTTTCTTCTCTTTCCAAGTGATAAGGAGTGGATAAGCATGCAATTTACTCAGTCAGCAGTCGTGTAACATATCTCCCAAAACACTGTTCTGTTTGGATATTAGAGGAGTAGTGGACTATACAAACTTCCCTCTATCCCCAAAATCGACTGCACCTCTTCGAAAGCAGATTTTTGGGGGATGCTTATGGCCAATTTCTGTTCCATAGTTGTTGGGTTTGAATCTGTATCTGATATTTGGTCTGGCTGACATTCGGATATGTAAAATCTTGGTATTCTGGTATTTGTTTCGGTTGTTTGTTCTGATTTGCAAAATTTAGAGTAAAGGTTGGTTCCTTTCTCTGTTTTGTTTCTGATTATGCCTCTGATATACCCATATTTTGAATCTCATGTCTCATATTTGGGTTCAGGTTAAGTTTCACTGATTTTCTGATCAATTTTGTTGTTTAGGTTTATTTTGTTTGAACTTTGGTTCTAATTTGTTTCTCAGATTTGGGTTATTCCTACTTGAGTTCTATTAGTGCAACTTTCTGATTGATTCTAGTTGGGCGAGCTGCATTTCTTCAAACTTTGGGTTTTTGGTTCTGATCTCTGGTTTAATTTTTGGTTCTCGTTTAGTGTTGTTTTAATTCTGGTCTGTTTATTTTTTCTTTCTGATGGTGTTTAGGCTGATTTATTTGGTGCAGTTAACTTATTCGATATAATGCCTAAAAAAGGGTTTGTTGATTCACTCTACATTGGTTTTGTTTTAACTCCCTGTTACCGGTTACTGGGTTCTTGGTTTCTGATTTGGTTCAATCCTTAGTGTGGGTGCGTTTTATTCTGCCTATGATTTTAGTCCTGACTCTCGTTTTATCTGTATCTCAATTTAGGCTATGTTGTGATCCTTTTAGTTTTCATTTTGATATGGGTACACTTTCATTTTCCTACATGTTCCCAGTTGCCATCTTTGGTTTGTCTAAAGGGTAGTTGCTATTCTATTTGGAGCAATTCTGATCTCTTTTGGATGTGTGTTTATTGTTTTGCTTGTTCCAGATTTCAGTTCATGAAAGGGGCAACTCTCATAATACATCTCTTTTGTCCTGGTTTCAAGTTTTATCTAGTTTGGGCATCAAATATCATTTAGCTGCTATCCAGCTTTCAATTGGACAATAAGCGTCCATGGAAAACTCTGCTTCAGCTACTGTATCTCTATCTCTGCACCTTCACTGTTTCCCTCCAAACGCCATAACCAAAACCAAGTGTAACAGTTTTCGGGTCTCCAAGTTCAGAGTTTCCACCCAATCTCTCTCAGTTTCTTGCGAAGCACCTGCAACCTATCACTATGAAGAATGCACATTCTCCACCAAAAAGGTGAAACTTTTTGCAGAAAAAGATGCTTTTCCATCATCATTACCCCTCCACAGCAAAAACCCACGTTCCATTTACAAGGACGTTAAGAAATTCGCTAGGCAGAACCAGCTCCGAAAGGCTCTCACCATCTTGGACTACATGGACCAATGGGGTATCCCAGTCAACCCCACAACATTCTCTTCCCTTATTGCTGCTTGTATTCGCACCAAGTCACTGGCCGAGGGAAGAGAAATTCACACGCATATTCGGATTAATGGGCTTGAAAAGAACGAATTTTTACGCACAAAACTTGTCCATATGTACACGTCTTGCGGCTCCATGGAAGATGCTAAACAATTGTTTGAAGAGTGCTCCTGTTGGAGTGTATATCCATGGAATGCCTTGCTCAGAGGAACTGTGATTTCTGGCAGGCAGAAATACCCTGATGTGCTTTCAACTTATTCAAAAATGCGCGCATTGGGGATTGAGTTGAATGTATACTCTTTCTCCAGCGTCATCAAAAGCTTTGCAGGTGCATCTGCTCTTTTCCAAGGTTTGAAGACTCATGCCCTATTAATTAAGAATGGGTTAGTTGATAGTTCAATTCTTCGGACGAGCTTAATTGATTTTTATTTTAAGTGTGGCAAGAGTAGGCTTGCCCACCTCGTTTTTGAGGAAACTCTTGAGAGAGATGTTGTTGTATGGGGAGCAATGATTGCTGGTTTTGCTCACAACAGGTTGCACAGGGAAGCATTGGAGTATGTAAGGTGGATGGTAGAGGAAGGAATAAAGCCAAATTCAGTTATAATGACAATTATTCTTCCTGCCATTGGGGAAGTTTGTGCTCGAAGACAAGGCCAGGAGGTTCATGCTTATGTAGTGAAGACAAAAGCATACTCTAAGCAAGTACCAATTCAATCTGCATTAATTGATATGTATTGCAAGTGTGGGGACCTGAGTTCAGGAAGACAAGTTTTTTATAGCTCAATGGAGAGAAATATCATTTGTTGGACTGCTCTGATGTCAGGTTATGCCTCCAATGGGAGACTTGAGCAGGCTTTAAGATCCACAATTTGGATGCAGCAAGAAGGGTTCAGGCCTGATATTGTCACAGTTGCCACTGTTCTTCCAATATGTGCGGAGTTAAGGGCTCTGAAACAAGGGAAGGAGATTCACGCATATGCTTTGAAAAATTGGTTTCTGCCTAATGTATCTATAGTTTCTTCATTGATGGTAATGTACTCCAAGTGCCGCATGATTGAGTATTCTATGAAACTATTTGAGCGTATGGAACACAGAAACGTGATTTTGTGGACAGCCATGATTGATTCACACGTAGAAAATGGGAATCTATATGAAGCACTTGATGTGATCAGGTCAATGCAATTGTCAAAGCACAGGCCAGACTCAGTTGCGATGGCAAGGATGCTAAGTGTTTGTGGTAAACTAGAACTTATAAGGCTTGGGAAGGAGATTCATGGCCAGGTCTTGAAAAGGGATCTTGCATCAGTCCATTTTGTTTCTGCTGAACTCATCAATATGTATGGGACTTGTGGAGTTGTTAATAAGGCAAAGTTGGTGTTTGATGCAGTCCCTGTTAAGGGTTCAATGACATGGACTGCACTTATAAAGGCCTATGGTTATAATGAATTGTGTCAAGATGCCATTGACCTTTTTTATCAGATGAGATCAAAAGGTTTCTCTCCAAACCACTTCACTTTCGAAGCAGTTCTATCTATATGCGACAGAGCTGGATTTGTTGATGATGCTTGTAGTATCTTCAGTTTAATGTCTAGTAGATATAAGATTGAAGCATCTAAGGAACACTGTAATATAATGATCCGACTTCTTACCCGTTATGGTCGACTAGAAGAGGCTCTGAGATATCTAGAAATGAGTTCTTTCTTATAGCAGGGGCCATATGATCTCTTCTTTTTGGAAGATTTATAAATTGTTAAAATTCTTGATTTGTTTTTAATTAATCACAAGCAACACACTATAGTGACATTGTACAGACATTATTTTTACAAAAGGTCTAATTTGTAAATTGTGTATTATTTTCTTAGTATCCACCGTCTAGTATCATTTGCTGTAATTAATTTTTAGATATTTGAAAAAACTACTCACTGATCTAACGGTAAAAAAAAATTGTGCTTTTTTCTTTTGAAGAAGGAGTTGATGGATTTTACTGTGCTCATTTTTGGGCACCAAAATCCTACTTATGTTGTGTGTTCTTATATCCATTATGCCGGTTAAATAGTAAAAGTATTCACTTACATTTGTATGATGTTACCGAAAAGGAGATATAACTACTTGCAATACTTGAGAGTCTTACTTATTATATAAATCATATTAAAAATTAACTACTCTATAATAAAATTAATTTGTTAATTTTAATTAATCATTAAAATATATATAAAAAATAAATTAATGTACACGATAGTGGTATTAATTTTTAGAAATCTATGAAAAAGTGAATTGATAGGCATGAATTGTTATCATACACTTTTTTATCTATGCATTATATGTTTGTAATCAGTGCACTTGGTATCTATATGTTTGTACATTTAGGTAATATGGAAATGAATCCGTGTAGTTGTGAGTGGGTTCAAGTAATTCTAGATGATCACGATTGCAGATAAAATAAATTATTTCAAAACGTGTGCAGGAGAAAAAAGGAGTTAAATCATGATCGTCCAACACGCGTTGAATGAGCACAATTTAACGGGACACATGGGATCTCGATTCCTTTCATATCTACAACTTAAAAATTTTATGATAAAAAATAGAATTTGTGTAATTAATCAATATCTATTTAAAAATTTAAAACTAAATATTGTATTTTAATAAGTAGTTATTTGAGTTTTAAACTATTTAATTTTTCTAAATTTTAAATAAAATAGAACGTGAATTCACATGTAAGTGCATCCTCAACCCAATTTTTATATATATTAATAGAAAATAATTTATATAAAACATAATATATAATATTTTTACGTGAAAATAAAAATAAAAAATTCTAATTAATTAAATTACGATAAAATATATCATATAAGATAATATTAATTTTTATTTAAAAAATTTATTAAATATAGTATAACTTTAAATTTTAAATTAACGTTGGATTTAGACTTCAATTTAAAATTTAAAATTGGAATCAACCAGTTCAGTGTAAAAAAATAAGTTAAATTATTCAATAATACCTTATAGTTTTTAGAAAATTTTAATTAGTTCCCTATAGTTTAAAAATATATAATTAATTCTTATAGGTTTAATTTTTTTCAATTAAATCTCTACTGTTAGTCATTCATTTGTACACTATTTTCTGCTGACGTAACACAGTGTGCACACATGACATATCCTTACTTTCTATATCGGCATACGTATACATAATATGATCCTTATAACTTCATTAAATTTTCAAATAGGTCCCTATACGCTAAATTTTAAATCATTCACCTTAAATTCTAAGCCTGTACTAAACCCTAAACCTTAAAACTCAATCCTAAATTCTAAACCCTAACCCACCCATTATAAGGACAACATAGTAATTTAGCCCTTTGGTTTTTTTCAACATCAAATATCATTTAGCTGCTATCCAGCTTTTAATTAGACAACAACATCTATGAAACACTCAGTTTCAGCTACTGCATCTTTATCTCTGCACTTTGCTGTTTCCCTCCTAACGCCATAACCAATACCAATTACCACGTGTAACAGTTTTCAGGTCTTCAAGTTCAAAGTTTCCACTAAATCTCTTTTAGTTTCTTGCGAAGCACCTACAACCCATCACTATGACGAATGCAAATTCTCCACCAAAAAGGTGAAACTTTTTCTATAAATGATGCTTTTTTGTCATCCTTACCCCTAACAAATTTAGAGCAAATATTAAAATGGTATTTAAAAGAGATGGAACTTTTGCAATTAGTAGTTTGAGATATTTTATTCAAAGTTAATGAGCTGCCTTTTTAGGCTTATAGACTTCTAACATTGTTTACTCATGTACACCACTAAACCATTTAGTCTATCTCAACTAAAGTCTATGAACAAACTAACAAAATATGAACAAACAGAAAAACAAAAAACAATCCAGTTTAATTTTGACTCTTTCAACTTATGTTAGACCCCATGAGTATTTTGGAAAGAAAGGAAATGAGTAATTATAAAAAAGGGACAAGGGTACTTGTAAGAGAAGTTGTAAAAGCAGTTACTCAGGTAAAAGCAATTATTCAAAGAGTTACATGGGGAGAAACGAATAAATTAGAGAGGAATGAGAGAAGGGAGGCATGCAGAATTTGAGAATAGAATGAGGGAGACTCCTAACTTCTCGAATTGCTAGGATTTGGAGTGATCATCCACTAGAAGTGTTGGAGTTATCTACTTATGAGTAATCTGTTTAATTTATTTTCTTATTATATGTTCTAGTTTGTCATTCAAGAGACCACCATTTTAGTGTTGTGTTATTGCATCAGTTAACTATTGTTTTCTTGGGTTTTCTATAATTTCATGGGTTTCCAACAAATTGGTATCAGAGTATAAGATTCAAATGGAAGGGAGAATGGAAGAACATAGGTGTGAAATATGAGAATAAGGCATGACATGAGGGTAATCCATGAAATTATAGTGGACATTAGAGTATACATGGCAGAGATAAAAGCAAAGAGGAAATTCGAGGAAGCCAAGGAGATTAAATCGAAGGCTAAAGAAACTTTAGAGAGGGAGACGTTCATGTGGGTTCTTGGCTTTAACAATGGAGGGTGTGGCATGGCGACGACTTGGGAGGATGGTGGAGGCCAGGAGACACCAATTACGGTGGGTGCCAAGCCTAGGCAGTTACTAGCGAGTGTAGACAAAGAAGTGAAGGGAATGTTCTGCCCGTAGAAGGAATCTAAGAGAAACGAGTTGTGGAGTTGAAGGTTGCTGTTGAACTGCCGTTGAAGAAAGCAAAATCATCATTGAAGGAGGAAGTGGAACTACACCTAATGGGCACTGGTTGCTGGGTTGGAGATGGAAATTAGGGTTGTAGTAAAATTAATTGGGCCTAAAACAGAGAATAACAAAGTTGGGTAATAGGAAATGCAAGAGTTGAATTAGGAAATTCATATGATAACTTCAGCCCAAAAGATAGAAGAAAAAAATGGGTAATAGAAGTACATTTGGGTTAAGGAATTAGGCCAAAATAGGTTAATACTTATAAATCAATGAGATCTATGAGGGTTAATAGGTCCAAACCTACTAGTTAGAGCAAAAGTGATGGCAAGGAGTAAAACAATTGCTAAAGCCAACTTCAACAGTGGTTTCGTTGCTTCCTTTGCACCTGGTGCCCCTAACACTCATAATTTCTCATCAAACTCAATTTTTGTCTCAAGATTTGTCAACTCCACAGCAGGAAACTACTGTTCTTGTAGACATTTACCCTCTTGCACCTTTACCTAAGTTGATTTCACAGCACAACATTTCAACACTTTTCACCATCATTTTCAATTTCAACTGGGCAAACTGCATTACAATCCTTTTCTGTACCGACTGGTCATTTCACACAGCAAGGTTCTCCCCTACAACCAGTCATCCTGCATATCATAATTTTATTTCCTCTGAAATAATAGTAGAAGGACATGAGAGTGGCTAAGGGTATTGGAGATGGAAAAGCTATATCAATACATGTAACAGAAATATAATTTCACCTTGAGGACAATGTGAAAGTGTGGGGGCTAATGTTAGACCCTTGGGGTATTTTGGAAAGAAAGGAAATGAGCAGTTATAAAAAAAAGGACAATGGCAGTTGTAGGGAAAGTTGTAAAAGCAGTTAGTTAGGTAAAAACAATTATTCATGGAGTTACAAAATGAGATATGAATAAATTGGAAAGGAATGAGAGTTGGGAGGCATGCAGAATTTGGGAATGGAATAAGAGATGCCCCTAGCTTTTAAAATTGCTAGAATTTGGAGTGACCGGCCACTAGAAGCATTAGAGTTATCTACTTATAAGTTATTTATTTAATTTCTTTTCTTGTTATTTGTTATAATTTGTAATTCAAGATACTACTGTGCTGTATTGCTATAATTATGTTTTCAGTGTGTGATTAGACTTTGTCTTGTGTTGTATTTCTAGATAGTGGCATATATAATACCATAAACCACCATTTCAGTGCTGTGTTATTACATCAGTTAGCTACTGTTTTCTTGGGTTTTCTACAATGTCATGGATTCCAACAAATTATAAGCTAAAAGACTTATTTGACCTCAACAACTAAAGAAACTATTTTGAATCATTTTCAACACTCCCCCTTGATTCAAAATTACACAAATCAAGGCATAACCTAAAGTAATTATGTTTTGCTTGAGGAAGTGACCTTTTCAAAATATCTGCTGCTTGTTCACTTGTCTTGCAATGCTTTAAGACTATTGATTATTTTGTAACTAACTCCCAGATGAAGTGATGTTGAATGTCTATGTTCTTTAATCTTCAAAGAAAGACAGGATTCTTTTCATTGCAATTGCCGATATATTGTCATAGAAAACTTCAGTTGCTATCTTTTGCTTTTGATCTTATTTACAAGTAATTTTCTTGCCATAATGCTTGACATGCTGAACATGCTGCAGCAGCTCTGCTTCAGATATGACAATGTTGATTACTTTTTTGAACTCCAAGTAATAGCTCCTGAACCAAGGTTGAAACAAATTCCTGATATGCTCTTCTTATCATCAAAAGAACTTCCTAGTCACTATCTAAAAAATCAAATAACTTGAAGTTTGAACTATGTGAATACCAAAGTCCAAAATTTGTTATTCTAGCAATGTATGCAAAATTTTCTTAGTTGCTACAAGATGATGTTTTGTTGGATTATGCATATATTTTGAAATGACTCCAACATAAAAAGAAATATCAAGACGAGTATGAATCATCAGATTAAGCCACCAACTAAACTTTTAAAAAATCTTTCATATGCTTTTTCTGCTCCATCATAAAGCTGCAATTGTTCCTTCGTATTCATGGGAGTGGCAGTCATCTTGCAGTTAAGCATATTAAATCTTTTGAGTAAGCTAATAACATCCTTCCTTTGTGAATTATTTCATATCCTTGTTTCACTTCTAGGCCAAGAAAGTAACGCAATATACCTAAATCTGTCATTTCAAACTTTTTCATCATGCTAGCTTTAAATTCACATATACAAGAATAAGATGACTTCATATAAATCATATAATCAACATAGAAACAAACCAGCAAAAAGATCATTCATTCCATACTTTTTTTTATGTAAAGAGTGGGCTCATTCTCACTTCTTTCACACCCATTTTGTCTAAAGTATGAGTCAATTTTGCTATACCATGCTTGTCAGGGCCTGCTTTAGCCCATGAAGAGCTTTCTTCAATTTGTACACTTTGTCTTCTTCACCTTCAACTACGAGCCCATATGGTTGAGCTACATAAACTTTCTCATCCAAATCACCATTTAGGAATGTAGATTTTACATCAAATTGATAAACACAACATTTTGATAGACCCCCATACAATTTACTTATTAGAGGCACAAGAAAGGAAGTCATTAAACTGCAGTTGGTTTTTTCGTTTGTGTGTTTAAGGCTATTTTGTTGTTTTGTTATTTGCGCTGATGTCATTTAGTTGTTTTTCTTATGTTACTCTACCGTTTTGGGTATGTTGGTTGTTTATTGTAGGTAGTTGTAATGTAGGGGGTATTGAAGAGAAGTTTATGTGTAGGAGTGCAGAGGACCTCTCGAAAGTCCTCACTATCTAGTTACTCTACTATTTGTTACCGCTTTATTCAACCAGCATTTAATCAGTTGAAAGAAGCCATGGTTACAGCTCCGGTGTTGGCATTACCAGATTTTTCCCATTCCTTTGTAATTGTGATGCATGCTTTAGGGTATGGTTTAGGGGCTGTGCTTATGCAAAGTAAACGCCCTATAGCTTTTTATAGTCACACCCTTCCCCCTCAGGCTTAATGGAAATTTTTATATGAAAGAGAATTGATGACAATAGTGTTCCCTATCCAGAAATAGTGACCTTATTTACTAGGGAGAAGATTCACAGTCCACACCAACCAACAAAGTCTCAAGTTTTTATTAGAACAATGCCTAGTGAATACTGAGCACTAGAAATTGTTATCCAAATTATTGGGATATGACCTTGACATTCAGTTCCAACCAGGGCTAGAAAATAAGGTCATGGATGCTTTGTCCCGCAAAACCCCTAGTCACAACTTACAAGTGTTGACTGTTCAGGAACCTTGGGATATATCAGAATTGAAGCAACATGTTGATGATGAGAATTCCAACCAAAATTGTTTTTGTTGGGCTGATTAATCAACAACCAGGCCAACTTACTATATCCCGCCACAAATTTTTGATAGTATCCAGTAAACTCCAAAAACCCACGTAATTCACGTAAGTTTGTTAGGGTCGACCAATCTAGCATGGCAGCCACCTTGCTCTAGTCAGCCACCACACCCTCTTCAGAAATTATGTGGCCTAGATATTCAAGTTGATATTGCCCAAATTTACACCTCTTTGAGTTAGCAAATAAGTGATGCTGTCTTAATACTCCCAATACCGATTGGGGATGATTTTCATGTTCCCCCATGGTCGTACTATAGACCAATATGTCGTCAAAAAAGACTAACACAAATTTTCTTAAGAATGGCTTGAACACTTCATTCATCAAGACTTGAAATGTAGGTGAGGCGTTAATTAACCCGAACGACATCACTAAAAACCCATAGTGACCCTCATAAGTGCGAAAAGCCGTCTTCGGAATATCACAAGCCTTCATTTTAATTTGGTGGTACTCAGAGTTTAAATCTATTTTAGAAAAGATTGCTGCCCATTCGTCTAACAATTCATCAATGACTGATATGGGGAATTTATCTAGAACAGTTACCTTATTAAGTGTACTAATCTACGCAAAATTGTCAACTTCAATTCTTTTTGCGGACCAAGAGAATGAGGCTAGAAAAAGGACTTGTCTTACTTTGGATGATACCAGCACTCAACATTTCCCCCACCAGCTTTTTAATTTCATCCTTTTCCACTTGGGGATACCGACAAGGGTGCACATTAACTAGTGAAGTTCCCTCTTGCAAAACGATGGCATGATCTCAACTACAACTAGGTGGAAGACTAGTGGGTAGTTGGAAGACATCTAAATACTCATGTAACACTCCTTCCAATGCTGTGGGGTTTTCCCTCTGCTCCTCATTAACTGTTAAATTATTTAGCTTAACAAGTACCCCTTCGCCCTCCTTCTGAAATGCCTTTATCATCTCCTTAAATGATACTCTTGACTTACACAATCCCAGGTCTCATTGCAATGTGACATCTACCTCTCCTAACTTGAATTGAATGGTTAGTGTGTGCTAATCCACATTCATCTTTCCCAAAGTAACTAACCATTGCATCCCCAAAATAATATCTAACCTGCTAAGTTCTAAAGGTAAGAAGTCTTCTACAATCTCCACCTCCTATAAAGACAATATCAACCCCTTACAAATACCTTTACCCTTCACTGATAGCTTGGTCCCCATTGTCACCCCATAACCAGCCATAGACTCCAATGGTAATTGCAGCTTTTTTATCAAGTTAGTGGATATGAAATTGTGGGTGGTACCACAATCAATCAAGACCACTACTTTATGTTGTCTTACCCTACCTTTTAACTTCATGGCCTTGGCGTCGGTGAGACCCAATATAGAATTCAAAAACAGTTTAATAATGTCACCAATTTCTTCAAGTTGTTCCTCATATCTTTCACCCTCGAGTTCCTCTCATTCCTCATCCTCTACCACCAGCACTTGTAATTCTTTGTTTTTGTATCGATGACCCCAGTGATACTTTTCTTCACACCTGTAACAAATCCTTTTTTCTCTTTTCTCCTTCATCTCAGAATCCGTGAGTCTTTTAAAAGGTTTTTTGGTATGATGATAGGGCCCCTTATCCTGGGGGGATCTCTAGTAGTGACCGGTACAACAGTGCGCTGTGGTAACTAGGGATTAAGTATGGTACTCCTTCCCCCTAGGTTGGTGATGACCCAAGAAGGTTTCATCACCCAATTTCGTTCTTCAATCCGTTAAGCTAACTCCATGATTCGATTCAATCCCTCTGGTTGCAGCATTCGGACTTCTGCCCTAATATTAGGCTTCAAAGTCTTCACTATCTAGTTACTCTACTCTTTGTTTCTACTTTGTTCGTTGTTTCTAGTTTTCTCTGCTAGTTGTGATTCTGTAGTGCTTTTCAGCATATTGTTTATTAATAAACATCTGGTATTTCCTATGGGTATCTCTGTTTTGGTTAGTATGTTGCTGGAATTTGTGTTTGTGACCAAAATTCATATCAAAGTGGTATTAGAGTAGTGGAATCCCAAAGATGGCTGGAAAGAAGATGCAGAAGAGGTTGGGTGTTGTCAAAGAACAAGTGGGCATGGTGAGAGACATCGTGCAACAACATATTAACGCAATCAGGGAGGAATTGCAGAAGATACCAGCCTTGGAACGTCATTCAGAGTTGGTTCTGACTAAGCTGGATCAATTGTTGCATAGACTTACCTTAACAAGAAGAAATTTTAGATCATCCATAATGGCATCTTGGTCTTCTAATTATTAGTCTACCACATATACCACAATTGAGAGTGTACCATAATGAATTAAGGGAAGAAGATCCCTCCCATACAATAAATGAAAATGAGTTAACTATGCAACTATGTGAAAGGAGGTGTTATACCAGAATTTTGCCCATGAAAGCCATTTATCCAATTGGGAGGGCTTGCCCTTGTAATAAAATAACACAAGTGAAACTCAATGCAGCAATTCACAACCTTAGTTTACCCATCAGTTTGAGGGTAGTGGGCTGTTCTCCGCTTCAACATTATACCTTGCAACTTAAAAAACTCAATCCAAAACATGCTGAGAAAAATCTTGTCACAGTCAGACACAATGGATTGGGGAATACCATGTAAGTTAACCACTTCTCTAATGAAAACAACAGCCACAGTTTATGCATTATATGGATGATGGAGAGCAATAAAATGTGCATACTTACTTAATCGATCCACTACCATGAAGATTGAGTTATACCCTTCGGATCTAGGCAGACCCTCGATGAAATCCATGGATAAATCCTCCCAAATTTGCTTTGGAACTAGTAAAGGTCATAATGGACATGCTGGGGAGAGGGCCAAGTGTTTATTATGTTGACAAATTGCACATTGGCCAACATATTTCACCACATCTTTTCTCATACCCACCCAATACCATTGTGCTGCTAATCGTTGATAAGTCTGGTGAAGCCCAAAATGCCCCCTACAGGGCTATCATGAAAAACCTGAAGTAGGATGTGCGTGAAATATGACTTCCGAGGCACCACCATACGACCCTTAAAAATTAGGTATCCTTCTTCCAAAGTAAATGTTGCTGGTCGATCAGGCCCCTAGGTTATTGCTCGTTTAATCAAGCTCAGATTTAGATCAACATCAACCAGTTGCTTCAGTTATGACATATCCCAAGGTTCCTGAACACTCAACACTTGCAAACTGAGATTAGGGGTCTTGCGGGATAAAGCATCCGTGGTCGATTTTAGGCATAAGACCTAATGCCATAGGATCTACTACTACCCCAAACATTCTCATCAAATGGCATGACATTCCAGCTTGTGATGCCACATGGAAGGCCTACACCACTATCCGATTACAGTTTCCTAACTTTCACCTTGAGAACAAAGTGAATCTTTGGGTGGCAGGTATTGATAGAGCCCCCATACAATTCACTTATTAGAGGCACAAGAAGGGAAGTCATTAAACTGTAGTTGGTTTTGTCGTTTGATTGTTTAGGGCTGTTTTGTTGTTTTGTTATTTGGGGTACTATCGTTTAGTTGTTTTTCTTATGTAACTTCGCCATTTTGGGTGTGTGGGTTGTTTATTATTGGCAGCTGTCATGTGGGGGGTATTGAAGAGAAGTTTATGTGTGGGAGTGCAAGGGACCTCTCGAAAGTTCTCACTATCTAGTTACTCTATTGTTTGTTACTACTTTGTTTGTTGTTTGTAGTTTTCTGTGTGCTAGTTGTGATTCTATAGTACTTTTCGGCACTTTCTTGATCAATAGACATCTGGCATTTCCTATGGGTATCTCTGTTTTGGTTAGTGTGTTGCTGGAATTTGTGTTTATGATCGGAATTCATATCACATTTCAATTATGTAGCCAATGCTAAGAGAGTTCTTACAGTTTCATATTGAACAATTGGAGAGAATGTTTTTTCAAAATTGATGCCATAATGTTGTGAATACCTTTTTGCTACTAATCGGAACTTGTGTTTTTGTATGCTTCCATCTGCATGGTACTTTTTCTGGAACACCCATTTGAGTCCAATAACACTTTTGCCACTTGGAAGATCCACCAAGTCCCATGTTGCATTCATCTTAATTGCCTTAAGCTCTTCATACATTGCATTCCTCCACTCCCTTTTTGCTACTACTTCTTCAAAAATAGTTTGATCTGCAGCAAACAATGAAAATGTACTGGTTTCATAAATTTCTGTTAGTGATATGAACTTTCTTGGAAGAGTTTCATCTGAAGAGTTTTTTATGCTGCTGTTAAAATTATTGGGAGACAAATCTGGTGTAAGAGCTTGATCTGCTTCTCATGGAACAACTCCATTTTTAGTTATAATTTATGTGTGTTTCCATCATTGATTTTTTTATTTCCAGCTCGAATCTTCATCAAATACCTTGTTTATGCTAATAATTACCTTGCAATTTGTTAGGTTATATAATCGAAATGCTTTGGTTTGAGAACAATAATAAATGAAAATACATTTTTGAGACTCTTCGTCAAGCTTCTAATGATCTTGAGAATTTATCAAAGCATAAGCAATATAGCCAAAAATTCTTAAATGATTCACCTAAGGTTTGCTACTCTTCCATGCTTCAAATGGTGTTTGATACGAAACGACCATTGTAGGAGAAATGTTCAACAAGTAAATTGTTGTAGTGATTGCTTTAAGCCCAAAGCTAATTTAGAAGTTTTTTACCTTTTAGCAAGCTTTTAGCCATCTTTACGATCATTTGATTCTTTAGTTCACCTATTCCATTTTGCTCCGATGTGTAGGGTGCTATCAATTCCTTGTGAATTCCATGTTCTTCACAAAAAAGATCAAATTCATGACATACAAATTCACTGCCTTTATCTGTACAGAGAACCTTAATGTTGTTGCCACTTTGCTTTATCTATACGGAAAACCTTGATGTTGTTGCCATTTGCTTTATCTGTACTGAGAACCTTGATGTTGTTGCCACTTTGCTTTACAACCAATGATTCGAATTTGCTAAAATTTTCAAATGTTTCATATTTAAACTTCAAGATATATACCTAACTCATGCGACTATAATCATCTGTGAATAAAAGAAAATATCGACTCCCACCAAATGATTCAATATGTGTGTGTGTGTGGGGAACCTACTGCATTAAAATGGAATGAAAGCATAATTAAGCTACCTTTAGGAACGGTTCAAATTAAAAGATACCTTTTTCTATGCATGATTCTATAAGTTAGAGAAGTTACTTTGTTTTCAAACTAAGTGGGGAGATTGTTGGAAATAATTTGAAAACAGAAGTAAAATGTACTGAAAAAAATAGTTTTTCAAATATTGATGTTTTGAAAAAAAAACAATGTCAAAAGACTAAACGGTTGATCGTTTATGAACAAAAATCGACCATTGTCTAGAGATTGCTATTTCTATTATTCCAAAGACTAAAAATCAACAGTTTGTGATAATAGTTGACCATTAGCTATTTTTTTTCTTGAAAATATAAGATTTCATAGACTAATAGTCGACTGATCAATTCTGAAACTTCAAAACTGGAAATCATTGACAGTTAAAGTGATTGTTGGTATAAAGTCATGTTGATTCACACACACAAAAATTCAGAAAGCATTGAATGAGCAAGATATATGATGGTTCAATAGATTTTAAAAACTTTATTGGTTCAATTATGATTGGAAAAGCATGTGGGTTCAAGAAAGTCACTATATAAAAATAACTGAACTTAACTCAAAAGTGAGAGACATTAGAATTTCCTTCAAACAAAGACTTCTCTGTTTTCTTTAAAAGTTGCTCAAGAGAGATTTTTAGAATTTTTGGCTATAAATCTCTAGGGTCTTTGGACTACTCTTAGGGGTGATTTGCTTTAACCTTGTAGCAACTAGTGAAGACAAATATCACCCTGTTCTATTCATTCAAAACCTACTTTTCCTGACGCCATATTCTTTGTTATTTTATGATATTTACCAAGAACTTCAACACTACCTTTATCACAACTCACAAAAGTTACTAGCGATTTTAAAAGTTACTCTCAACTTTTTTTATTTAATAGTTGCTTCAATAAACATATTGAGAATGGTTGTACATGACTATCTTATAACTAGCATTATTCTAAATGGTATTAAAATCGTTTTCAAAATTAAAAGTTACGAGTTCAAACTCCATCAAAGCAAAATGAACTAAAAAAAATTTTTATTTTGTTTCAATTTTATTTTTCATTAATAAAGGTTATAAAAAAAGGTTTAATTACTATTTTGATTTCTTAATTTTAATTTTCGATCCATTTAGTCCTTTATCTTACTTTCGTTTTACTTTGTTCATCTATCTTTTTAAACATTTTAAATACGCCTCAAATCATTAGTTTTGTCAATCCAATTAACGAGGTGTTGGGGTAAATGTCTGTTTTTATTAAGGAGGTTACTACCCTACCGCCCACGTTAGTGGGCGGTAGGGCATTATATATATATATATTTTTATATTTTTTTTGATTTTTTGTTTTAATTTTTTTTACTTTTTAAAATTAATTAATTAAGTTTTATATCATATATTTTTTTTCAGAATTTTTAAAGATGTTTTTGTATTTTTTGTAGAATTTTTTAAGTCACAAATGAATAGTAAAAAAAATTATAGATGAATAGTAACAGAGATATAAAAAAAATTCAAGAAAAAATTGAAAAACATTTTAAAAAATTCTGAAAAAATTATATAAGATAAAAAATACTTAATTATTTTTAAAAAATAAAAAAAATTCTAAAAAAAAACTTAAAAAATAGAAAAAGTAAAAAAAAAAAATGGGGTGGGGGGTAGCCTAGTCAAACCCTTTTATTAACTAAGTTGAAAAAATTAATGATTTAGAAGAACGTTTAGATAGTTGAAGGATATCTAAAGTGGAACAAAACAAAATTAAAGAATTAAAGGATATCCAAATTGAAGTTAAGAGACAAAAATAATAATTTATCCTTGATAAAGAATAGCTTTAACCATCGGATCAGACCCTGCCAATGTCACAGTAAGAACGACCGTCAGCTGGGCGTAGGTCCATTTGACTTACAAGCCTGTTATAGTTCACGTTTAAATGCTGAACGAAGACTACTTGGCCGACCAACTACCTTCGCTTCCCGCTATAATAGACACGGAAATAAGTTAAAGACTCACACTCTCCTGAGAAACGTTTCAGATATCTACCTTCTTCGAATACGTTTCGTCTTTGTCTGTTGAGTTCGTGCTTTCTTCTGCGTCCGTAGCCGACAGACAAGTGGAGATGAGCAGACTGGAGGACATGGATTGCGTGTACAAGAACCCCAATGAACCCACTGAAGCTCGTGTCAAAGACATTCTTTCCCGAATGACTCTAAAGGAGAAGATTGGTCAAATGACCCAAATCGAGCGCGCTGTTGCCGACCCTTCCGCCATTAAAGACCTCTCCATTGGTACCCTTTTCTCTCGCTATTTCTCATTCAAACTTCAAAGCTATGTTTTTTTTTTCTTTTTAATTCTTAATTTTATGGCTGTTGCCAGCCCTTCCGCCATCAAAGACCTCTCATTGGTACCCTTTTCCCTCACTGTCTCTCATTCAAACTTCAAAGCTATTTTCTTTTTATGGCTGTTGGACCCTTTTCTGCCTTTGATATTTCTCTCCCTTTTCTTTGAAGGGAGTATACTCAGTGCTGGAGGCAGTGCGCCTTTTGAAAACGCACTGTCGTCAGATTGGGCTGATATGGTGGATGGATTTCAAAAGTCAGCTCTCGAGTCGCGACTAGGGATACCGCTCATATATGGCATTGATGCAGTTCATGGAAATAATAGTATCTACGGTGCCACTATATTTCCTCACAATGTTGCCCTCGGAGCTTCTAGGTTGTTGTTTGCTTTTAAACTTCATTAGCAGTCTTTAATGTTTGTCACAGTGACAAGCTGTTGCGAAGCAAAGTAATTTGAAGTTCGAATATTCTTTAAATACAGAACAGGGAAAAGGGGGAGAATACAGTTCCTTATTTCACCAGTATTGGTGATGTAACAGCTTGCTTAATACATTAAATTGCAACGCATTTGAACTAATTAGAACTGCTATTTTTCTGAGAAATTAGTTTCAATCTCACTGGTGGGTGTTTGTAGAGATGCAGATTTAGCTCGAAGAATTGGAGCTGCAACAGCACTTGAAGTTAGAGCAAGTGGAATTCACTATACTTTTGCTCCTTGTGTAGCAGTAAGACATCAAATTAACCAGTCATTCTATCTTCTTAATTAATTACGGGAATAAATACATAATATATGTTACGTGTAGCAATGCCTGAATAATTAATAGTTTCTTCTGATTATAATGCACATAATTGTTATTATTTACCAAATGAGTTATGACTTGTGACTACTTTCTGTTGCACTCTTTCTTCTTTGTTGTGCATGGTCATGTTCTCTTGGTGAACTCATTATGTTCTTGGTAGATACATCACTTACTGAGAATACTGGACAGTTGCAACTCAGGAATTTGATCCATTGTCATACATTGTAGTTCTCAAAGTATTTCATGATTAAATGGATCTGAATATTTTGCTGACATGGAAAAAGGCAGATCTGCATTGTTATGTCTTTCAGAAAAGATTTACAGCTTGTTCTTTATTAGTTACAAAAAGGAGTTAAAGATGATTAAGATATGTGTATGTCTTGTTCCATATTTCTTTCATTATTTCTGTCTAAACAATAGATAAATTGCATCTCACCTGGATGAATTAACGGACAGGTCTGCAAAGACCCCAGATGGGGAAGATGCTATGAGAGTTACAGTGAAGACACTGAGATAGTCAGAAAGATGACCTCCATTGTTTCAGGTTTGCAGGGCCTGCCTCCACAAGGATGTCAACATGGCTACCCATTTGTGGCTGGAAGGTAGAAAGAAACTTTTAATATAATTTCTAATAAAATATTTTTTATAAAAATATTGACTGCTTAAATATCTATCATTGTCTCAATAAAAATCGATACAGAAGATTGACAGCAGGAAGAATTTTTTTTTTTTCTTCTTTTGTTTTTGTTTTTCAATTTGTAGTCTTTCAATATGATTTTTCCAAGATTGACTTGCATTCTGAATAGTATATTTTCCACTTCAAACTTATCTTTATTTATGGCGAAAAATTAAAATATGATTTTCCTAAAAAAATTAAATTATGATTTTCCTGAAGTTTTCATGCTATTTTTATTTTGTTAGATATTTCGCAGTTTGGGTACTTTCCTATTTGTTCATTCTGCTCATGGTTAGATTACCATTATTAAGGAAAATTCACCATCTAAGTGTTCATATATCTTTCTTTATCAAAATCGTTATTATATATCTTTTCTCTTTTGGCCATTGTTATCATATATCTAATATATACTTCAGGAACAATGTTATTGCCTGTGCAAAGCACTTTGTTGGAGATGGAGGTACTGAGAAAGGAAAAAATGAGGGAAATACGGTATTATCATATGAAGACTTGGAGAGAATCCACATGGCTCCTTATTTGGACTGCATTTCTCAGGGAGTTTCAACCATCATGGCATCTTATTCAAGTTGGAATGGACAAAAACTCCATTCTGACCATTTTCTTCTTACTGAAGTTTTAAAAGAAAAGCTAGGTTTTAAGGTAAAACAACCATGATAATTTTTGTTTTATTGCTAGCTAAACAGTCAAGTTGCTTTGTCATCAATATACTCTAAAATATGTTACCCTGGTTTATTTATTGTTTCCCATTATATTAGCAGCTGTAACAGTATCTTAGGAATAAATACTAAAGGCATTTCTGCATTTTCTGTTTTGTCTTTCTTGTCCAAAGAGAGCTCCTCTCAGTTTAATTATTTAATGAAAGATGTAATAAGATATTACAATAACCTGGCTGAAATTGTTTTTTATTTTCATTTGTTTCTGGATTGAATATAACATCATTCCTCTGCAATAGGGCTTTGTAGTTTCTGATTGGGAGGGACTTGACCGACTTTGCCAACCTCATGGGTCGGATTATCGTTACTGCATCTCATCAGCTGTTAATGCTGGAATTGACATGGTATAGATCTTCAATTCTGAGAAACCTTTATCTTGGGTTGCTTTTTTTTCTTTTTTTCGTCTTCATTCATTCAAGAAAATACGCAGGTGATGGTGGCTCTTAGATATGAACTATTTGTAGAAGAGTTAACCTCCTTAGTTGAATCAGGGGAAGTACCAATAGCCAGAATTGATGATGCTGTTGAGCGAATATTGAGAGTGAAGTTTGCTGCTGGTCTTTTTGAATTTCCTTTGACTGACAGATCTTTACTAGATATAGTTGGTTCCAAGGTAAGCAAAATTCAGCACATTTTTAACCTCTCTTTCACAAGTGTAGGCTGACTTCTCATTTCTAGAATTAGCATACTTCCAAATCTAATCAGGCTGTTTGTATTGACTTAATCTTAGTTTTTTATTCATAATTTAAAGATTATATGTAGCCCCTCAATTGTACTTGTTTTGCATCTCACTGAATTAGAAAGATTAGTTTCTCTAGTTCCTTGTGGTTGATGTTGGTTTTTAGGTTTTAATATTATTAATATCCTTAGCAAGTTTTTAAATATTTGATCCTTACATGTTAATGATTGAATTTGCTTTATCTTGGATTTCCTTTTCCTATTTTCATTTTGCTTTTGCGGAAATATTTCAATGTGCAAGAATGGCACTTTCAGTCAGACTCGATTCTGTTCCATGTCTTTTACAGTTTCACACAAGCTTTAGTTTCATTTTTGAGATATCAACATCACTAAAGCGTATAGTATAAAGTATTGATATGCATATATATACTTTTTAAAAAATCAAAGCGATGGATTGAGAATTAATTCTTCTTCCTATATGGTTCTCTTCTGATCCATCTCCGCTAATTTCATTCAAATTTTGTTTCACCATCACACTATTTCTGCAGCCACATAGAGATCTGGCACGTGAAGCAGTTCAAAAGTCCTTGGTTCTGTTAAAAAATGGAAAGTATCCTAGCAAACCTTTTCTTCCACTAAATAGAAATGCCAAGAGAATTCTTGTTGCTGGAACCCATGCTGATGATATTGGGTATCAATGTGGAGGCTGGACTAAAACTTGGAATGGATGTAGTGGGCGGATTACAGTTGGTATGCCTTATTTTTTGTTGCATTTCCAAAGCTAAGTAAAATCAAAGATATACCTTTTTTGCTTCTGATCAGTAATGTAATAGGTTATATTTTATGCTGCTTGGGAAGAGCTATTGATTGTGATTATCTCATAAATACTGAAATTCATTTCCTTCATCCTCTCCCAAGTCTCAAGTGTGGCTTTTCCGTCTCTTAAATGGTAATGCATATATATGGGGGTGAGAGAGAGATCCTATTACATCTTTAATTAATGCTAATGCTTATTTTCCTACTTTATACCATTCTCTTATTTTCTTGTTACACATGGTTGCTACATTTATAGTTTGCATACCATTTTAGGGACAACACTCTTGGATGCTGTTAAGGAAGCTGTGGGAGTTGAAACAGAAGTTATTTATGAGAAGTTTCCATCAAAAGATACCATAGAACGCAATGAAATCTCTATTGCAATTGTAGCTGTTGGTGAAGGTCCCTATGCTGAATCAGTAGGCGACAATTCAGAGCTTGTAATCCCCTTCAATGGAGCTGACATTATAAGCCTAATTGCTGACAAAATACCAACACTGGTTATTCTGATATCTGGAAGACCCTTAGTCTTAGAGCCAGAACTGTTGGAAAAGATAGATGCTCTTGTTGCTGCTTGGTTACCTGGTACTGAAGGACAGGGAATCACAGATGTTATCTTTGGGGATCATGACTTCAAGGGTCAACTACCAGTCACATGGTTCAGAAGAGTGGAACATCTTGATCAACCAGCTGATGGAATTAAGTTACGTGACCCCTTATTTCCTCTTGGCTTCGGGCTGACATATACTAAGGAGAGTTTACAAGACCGAGCACTTGGGTAGCCAAGACTTGATACGGGCAGTTTATGAATAGTCTTTGCCCTCAGTATCAGTTTGTTAATCCTACTATTCATGCATCGAGTTATTGATTGTTGATGAAGTATGATTCATTCAATAAGATCAATTGAGCACACGTGGGAGTTCTGAGGATGGGCATAACCGAATGCCCACTTGTATCACATAGCCACAAGTTTTTTGAAAATGTGAAACTTTTATTTCCTTGCAAAACATGACATAGCCATAAGTGTTTTTGATAAATTATTGTTTCCTTGCAAAAGTGAAATCAAATGTGACATAGCCAAATTACCCTTGCAAGCAAGGCTGCTTTGCTGCTGCATCGTTGCGCAATGTCCTTAGGGAAAAAGAAAATAAGAATTTGCTACAAGTTTGAGTAAATTATTCCCTGTTGTAGTTAACTACTTTTTGTCTTGACATGTTTGAAGAAGCTAGATTCTGTTTGCTAGTTTCGTCATATCTGAACCTTGACATTTTACACTTGCTAGTGCTTTCGTACTTTGATTTTTGCAAAAAAGTGTTTATTGTGTGAAAACCCAATTCACACCCTCTTGTGTTTTACATTCTTCAATATATATTGTCTACCATTCTAGCAGATATCATGATACTATTGAGAAGACAAAAAAACACTTACCGTTTCTGTTTGTCCATAGATGCCAAATTTTAACTTTTGAGTAATATTCTGGTTATTCCCATATAAGGGTATATGAAATCTTTAAGAAACAATTGCGATATATATATGATGCGCCTACTTTCCCTCTATTCTATTTCTATTGGTAAGCCCCCATCAAAATACGTTATTCTCAGATTCTGGGCCTGTGTAAGCAGCACACAGCATCGTAGCTTAGCTACCTACTAACCACCTTCTCATAGCCATGAAGTAGTACTTTAGATAAATATATAGTTCTTGATGTAAGGAACTTGAGCATCGGTTAATAACAAACTAGGGTTTGAATTTTGATTCAGTAAAAGCAAATTAAAAACGGAAATTTTTATTGAGCAAAAGGTATAAGGTTTTCAGTTAGGGTTAAAGACTTGCTGAAATATTGAAATTAATATTATGATTATGATCACTTTGGATGTGGTTGTAACTCCTAACCAGTGCAAGTGTGGATGGAAATAGGAATAAAGTCGCCAAGCAGCCTTTTTATTCCACTTGCAAAAAAGGCTTAATTTTCCTTTTGAAAAAGATGGTGGTTAGTATTGTCATGTACCGAAGGAAAGCTAGTTGCAGGCCCATTTTTCTCATAACCCCCCTGCATTGTCCGCTAAATGTGTGAAACGAAATTGACATGGTTGTTTTACTTAGACATTTTGGCAAGTTGCTAAACAAAATGAGGACCATTTTAGAATACGTTAAGTAAAACATTTTTCTTTTAAGTTCATTTGGCTCAGTGCACTGTTCGAACTCGCAATCCTACCTTATTAAGTAAGTTCTTGTTATTTGCCAAAGATCAAACTTACAACGACATCTTTCTACATTTTATGGTCTTTATCTTTCTATTATCCTACTTTGTTTTTAATTGAATAATTCTATTGTTTATCTTAATCCTTTTTGCACAGAAGTGGTTCAATTAGACATTTTGCCCAAGGAGATATAATTTGATATTATCTACATATAAAAAAATGAGTTAATTATTTTTTAGTAAAAAGGTGAATATCCTGAAATATCGTTCTAAAATAAAATTTTTTGTGTATTTTATAATTTATAAAGCTTTCCCGTTTTTAATAATGAAAGTCAACAAAACTCTTGTTAGAAAATACATGAAAAATACCTAAGAAGGGGGTTGAATTAGGTATTGCAATTTTGAAATTTTTTTAAAACTAAGAGAAATTAAATTCTTTTTGAAAACATGAAAGGTGTATAAATCAAGTAAAAATTTCAGTTTAAAATATATCAGAAATTAAATTAAAAAACTTAGATTTTATCATATGATAATAATGAACAGATGAAAGTTAGACAGTCAAATAAACTTTAGAAATCAAGTGTTAGGAAATATACCTAAAATACCCAAGAATGGGGGGTTGAATTGGGTATTAAAAATTAATGCTTTTCAATAAAAC
>JASKGM010000011.1:2602876-2614213 GCA_034509205.1 Ceratonia siliqua | reverse complement strand
ATTTTCTTTTACGCTTCTTCACGCCCTGTGTTGTCCCTTTCCCCTACTCACCCTTCTGCTTTTCCATTTCCTTTTTCTGTTTTGTCTCTTTCCATGCTCACTTGGATCCCACGATTTTCTCTGCCATCTAGTGCGTGTTGTCCCTTTCCCCATCAAACCTTTATAACAAAACACCTTCTCTCCACGCTACCCTCTGCTCCTTCACGAAGCCAATCTCTGAAAACGCCACCCCTTATCATGGCACGCCTCTGCAAACGACAGGCTTTTAGCCCACTTTCACGGTTTTGACGCCATCGCAGGGAAGACAGCTGGAGAAAATGATTTTTTCTAGGTTATAAAGGAAGCCCCGAATAGAAGAAGAGAGGGGAGGAACAAACAGAAACCGAGAGTGTCAAAAGGGAGAGGTCTCGAATCAGCAAAACAGAAACCATGAAGGAACAATCACAGAGGGAGAAGAAAGGGATTGCGTGGTTCTGAACATTAAAGGAGGCAAGTTGATATAGCTTTTAAAAAAAAAAACCAGCTTGCCCAGAGTTTGTTTGTATAGCTTAATGAATGGTTAAGTTAGTTTAATTGGGATAAAACACGTTGCTGTTTGGCTTCAATCTGTGCATTGTGATGTTTTTTTTAGAATGCTATTGATACGATTTCCATGTGTTAATATTGTGATTTTGGGAATTTAGATAAAATATGTTGCTGTGTTTTTATGTCTTAGCATGTCCACTTTTGGCTTTGTAAATTGTATGGATTAAAATTGATCCAATTTCTTTAGTTAATGATTTAAAATGGACCATGGTTTCTAATGTATCAACCTGATGGGTTCAAGCGCTTGCTCTGGACTTCGTTAAAACTAATGATTTGGAATTTGATTCATGATTTTGGTTATGGGTTTGATCATTATATTAGAAATTGATCTTTTCTGATAATGGTCTACAATGTGAAGTTGAGAGTTTTTGGTTATGAACTATGGGGTGCAGAATTTGCTGATTTCGAAAGACTATTCCTGATTTTGCTAGGTTTGAAGTTTGTATATTTAAAGACTGATTGGTTGCGTGGGATTTAGAATCTATTTGTTCCAAAAAAAAAATGATTCTAATTTTGAATGGTTTTGCTGAGCCTGTAGTCTGTTAATTTTGAAAAGATAGGTTGATTTCTGGTAATGTATATATTTTGATGTAGAAGGTAAAATCTTCTTTGTCATCCATGAATGGCTTACCCTCTGAAATTTCATTTGATGGCTCTGGGGGTCTAGAGTATAAGAATACTATGATTGCTTAAAAACTGATTTAGGATGCACGTGAAAATTGGATCCCCTGGGTAATCTAAGGCATAAACCCTTAAGTTGAGGTTTGTTATGTAGGTTGTTGGTTTGATTCTTGAATCACTCACATGCTTCATGGTTTCTAACGAGGGGTTTAAATCATACACGGTGTTGCTTTCGAAGTTGGTTTGATTCTGAATTAGTCACATGCCAACCTAATTTTACATGATAATTTAATCTGCGTTAGTATGGGCCATTGTTTAATGATGTTGGATTGATGCTCAATCAGTACACGGGGATTTTATTTTGATACGGGGTTAGGTATGATGCTAAACCAACTCTTGATAGGAAGGTAATTTAAGAATACAGGGCGAAATAGTTCATGAATCTAATTTTGTGGAATTCCTTACTTTGGGGTCCAAAGCCCACCCAGATAAATTGGGCTTCAAGGGCCTAATTTAGGATTTTCTAGAATAATAAAGGTTAGACTTCAAAAGGCACAATTCTCTCTGAAATGGCTTTAAGGGCTCAATTCAAATTTTTGAAAAGCTTAAAGGACAATAAAAAAATATGGATCCTAAGCCCAATGAAGGTGGAGCAAATTCCATAAGAGGATGTGCTCAGTATCTTTTAAGTAATTCTGAAAAGTTCATCTCTAAGAATTCAAATTTTGACTTCAATACTTTTAAATTGAGTTTTGACCTCAATGCTTTCAAAATTCAAATTTTGAACCTAACATTTTCTAAAATTCAAATTTGGCCCTTATACTTTTAAAAACTGTCGTTTAGCCCCAATACTTTCAAAAATTCAAGTTTGGACCCCAACATTTTTAAAATTACTATTTTGGCCCTTAAACTTTACAAATATCAAATTTTGCTGTTCCAAGGCTTCTAAAAGGTTGTTGAAAGTTAACCTTAGGATTCCTTAACTCTTACCAAACATTATGTGGGGAAATACTCTCCCATTTTGTCAAGCTTTATGTGGAAATTCGCTTCCCATACTGTCTTCACTTCTTTAAACATTAATAGGAGAATTAATCTCCCATTTTGTCAAGCCTTATGTGGAAATTCATTTTTCCATATTGTCCTTATTCATTCAAACTTCATGTAGAGAATTAATCTCTCATCTTATCAGACTTTATGTGAAAACTCACGTTCCCATATTGTCGTAATCCTTCTTAGTTAAATTTTAATCAAATTAATTCGAACTACGTGAACCTTGATCTCTTAAGGGTACGTAGGCATTTACATAGTAAGACAGGTCTCATTTTTCTTATTTCTTTATTTTTCTCTAAAAATTAAAATAATACAAAAATGGGTAATTCAAACATAATAATAAATTTAAAGCACAAACAAATTTAGGGCAATCATCCTTAGGGATGGACGCTGTGGGGTGCCTAACACCTTCCCTACTCATAATTAGATTCTCGAACCTATCCTCTGATTCCAAGAGCCAGTTTTTGATTTTTTGAAAGGATCTCAATTATCCTTATAATTAATTGGTGGCGATTCCAATTTTTATCTCTGTATTTTTTTCTTTTATCACCTCGAGGTCACGACGGTGGTATTTTCCCATTCGTCACATTGTGACACCTAGGTAACAACAACCTTTATCAGTTGAAGGCAGTTCCTGATAAAATGATACTTCTGTCAGTGAGTGCAGTTCCTAACAAAAGATTAAGTTTTATTATGAGTGATTTCCTCCGGATGAGAGTGCTCCGGAAGGAAATAGAAAATTGAGTATTTCCTTCGATGAGTGCAGTTCCCGAAAGTGAGGATCGGGTTACCCTCCAGTTTGAGTTTTATCTTTTAGAGTGGGAATTCCATTTTTCTCAGTTTGGGTTCTCCCCTTGAATTATTATGGATCATAGGGATTTTATTTTTATTTAAGTATTTCTTGACATAGTTTCTCTCTAAACTTCATATTAGTAAATGCTATTGTTATATGATTGTGAAATATAAACTATTTTTCTTCCCAAATATAAGGTGCATTAGATGCATAATTATATTCAAATTACTCTTTCAAGTACTGAAACGAGGTTTCACATGATTTAACTAGTAATACACTTTACACCTAGGAATTCATGCATCCCTTGTTAAGTCTGTATTTCATTCATTGAGTCGGTGGACTCACCCCTCAAATTTTAACATTTTTCAGATCAGGTTACTGGTCATATTCCTTCGGCTCCGACTGCTCCCTTTGAACCCACATTTTGAATTGGTAGGCACCACTATGAGTAAAAGTGGAGTATTTTAGAGGATAATAGACATTGTTAGATATGTTGCATTCTTTTTTACATTTTCTGAATAAGAGTCTTGGTCTGTAAACGATAATTGTACAGTTTATATGTAGTTAGTGGATACAGTCCACGTTGGACTATTTATTATTTTCTGTTTAAGCCACTGAGGCTTCTATTTGATGGTGAGCTTGTCCACCTTATTGTTTTAACATATTTGTACCTTGGGATAGTTCATATTTCAGAGGAAATTGTGCCGAAATTTTCAATAAATTATTGACTTAGTAAATTTTTATGGAAGCATATTTAAATTTTATTATTCATTTAAAGATTAGTATAAATGATATTAATTGCATTGAGTATTTTAGGCTGGTAGGTAATTACCTGAAGGGTAACTTCCTATGCGATCACGTGTCCTAAAATGGGGCGTGATACTACAAGTCCAAATTTAAGAGTTGGGTCTTAGGTTCAAGAACTTGGAGTCATAACAAAAGTTGAAGGTGATGAAAAAATAAGAATTATGAAGGGATTGGGTTGAGCTGTTGAAATATACATGACACATCAACGGGTTAGCCAACTCTATAAATGAGATGTGGTGGGCCACAATATTAGTGGCCCAAAAATATCTCGACTTTTAGCCAGGGCCTATTTCAGTCCTTAGCTTAAGTGAGTTGATAATTTTATTTACATTCAATTTTTTGCTTTTATATTTTGTTTTTGATACTTTTAAATTTTTGGTGATTCTTTGATACTCTGTTTGCTTTGAAAATTGTTACTTTGTTTGTTTAGTTAATCAATTTTTATAGAATTGCTCTTGCAAAATTAACATTTAAAAGTTCCTGTTATATTTTTTGTCAAAAAGTTTCTTATTTCGTTACATGAATATAATAGTTCTTTTGTAAGTTTTGGATATCAACTTTCGTTTTTGATGTATTATTTTGTCATATAATAAATTTTCTTTTTATTAATTTATTGATTTTTACTTTTAAAAAAACATGTTAACTCTCGGCCAAAAATATTTTCACAAAATTTTTTAAGATTCCTTATCTAGAATATAGGGGATTTGAGATTAAGTTGAATATCTTTGTATATGAACTTTAAATATTCATCATGGTACTTAGTTAAAAAAGAACAATAATATATACTTGCATAAGTGTAATCTTAAAATTTTTTTACACTTTATTTTTTCACTATTAACTAAGATATAAATTCAAGTTGAAAATAATAAAAATTAACTAAATGGAAGTACCATATAGAATTATGTTAAAAAAACAAAAAACCAAAGGAATGGGTTGACACGACTTAAGCCCACCACCCTTAAAATATAGCCAATGTTCGAATGACTTTTACTTTTTAGTATTTACTTTTAATAGAAGTGTTAATTTTTAAAAAAATAGGTATATGGTGTTTGGATGTAATTATGTAAAAATGATTATAGTGAAAAAAGTAGATTTGTGGTGTTTGTATGTAAAAATATAAAAATATTTTTGTGCATATAAAATTACTGAAAAAGATATATAAAAATATATTTTATATTGTGTTTAAGTTTTAAAAATTAATTTTTTTGTTAAAATTAAATTTAAAATTATAAAATATTATTAAGAATGAAAATATGTTAACAGTGTAGAAATATTTTTAATACTAAAATTTTTTCTTTCTTTCATTCAAAACTGTTTTTAATTAAAAGTTAAAAAAATAAACTTACAAAAATAGTTGATTTTCAGCTTTTTTTTTAACAAAAAGTATTTCTGTTTAAAACATGTTACCAAATACTACTTTTAACTAAAAGTATTTTTTTTTTAAATGACTTTTACTGTGAAGAAGCTGTACGACCCATAATTCGGGTGGGATGTATTAGCCTACTTTTGACATTGCAACTTAATTTTGATAAAATAAAAATCATTTTCATTTTTCAGAGGTTGTTAATTTTTGTTGACTTTTTAAAAAAAATTTATTGACTGATTTTTAATTAAATAATGAAAAATTAGAAAAGTTTCTTTTTTAATTCACTTCCGGTACAACGAAAGAATTAGATGCTTTTAAGGCATCTATGATGATAAAAAAGATCATAATACCTGAATAACAGTTTTTATTAAGTTTCGTATGATCACTAATTAATAATAAATCTAATTATGAATTTGATCACATAAATGATTACATTTCTTGGATTCAATGTGATTCAGAACTTGCGTTGTTAGATCCTTGGTTAAATTATGAATTAAGTTATCTACATATCAGAATTATAAAATTCACAAATTTTTTTTACAATGTCTAATCTAAAAGTTGAACAAACCCAAATTGAATTTGGTAACTAATTAGTTGAATACCGAAGATTGGTAGATTCGCACCATGGATGAGCTTGAGATGGACATCAATGGAGGACCTGCAAGGTACAAGAATGGTGACTAAGCGAGCACCTAGGTGGAGTGATGGTTTTGTCTAAAACTTTGACTGTTAAGTAATTGTATGGGTTGGATAGAGTGTTTATCACTAAGTTAAAAACTTTTTAGCAAAGTATAATTTTTTTTAATTAATCGTACCAGTTAAAGGGTTACGTTTTGACAGAAATTTAACCCACAGTTAAACCTCTGTCATAGAACAATTGTTATTACACCTTGGCCAACAATCTCTCCTTCAACAATTGGTCTTACTATGAATCGAACATTCTCTTTTAATAAGTATCACTTTCTTTTTCGTGGTGCCTATGGTATAACTTATAAGTAATAAACTGTTTCTAACGAAAAGAATTTCTTTTGATTAACATTTTTCCACTAAATTGCCCCATTCTAACGCACAAGGTTCCAAGACGATGAAGAATGGGATTTTGAATTTGGGGGAGAAGCATAACACTATGGTCTTCTCAATAACCACTAACCACGTAACTGCTTAAAGAAAACATGTGATTTTATGAAGAATTCTACCACTCAAGAGATTGAATTATCTTATTAGTAGATATATTTTGAAATTTTCTATTTAATTTTTTAGTGGGGTTTTCGGTATCGTAAACCTTTGGCAAGTATAAATGTCATAATAAAGTGAGCTATTTTTTAGCCGTTGGATAGAATGTAAATTAATATCAACCATAGACTATGTTTAATTTGTTATATGCTGAGCTAATTATCGTTTTCAGGGTATTTAACATTATCTGATTGGGTATTAATATGTGAGACTGGGTAACTCAATCATTCATCAAAGGAATTGAAGAATTCAATTATGATTTTCTAGACATTCAGTATGAAATTAAGTATTCAGTTGTGTTGAACTAACATGAGACTAGAGAATTTGGTTATGATTTTCGAAGTCTTCAATATTACTTGACTCAATACTCAATTGTCTTGAAATTAAAGAAATGATTATCATCGTTTAATTGTTAGGTTAACAAGTTAACAAATAACATATGATATCAATACGACAATAACTACAAATTTTATGTGGCACCAAAAAGTCTACCTTTTGTAATTTATAATTCAACTGATAAATTGTTAAGGTTTAAATCTTGAAGTGGATGAATTATTCCTAAATCTCCTGAGAGATCAACCTTTTTTCATAGAATCATCAAAGAAGAGTTTATGGAAAAACAATTATCTGGTGTTAGAGGAAATATATATAGCAACAGGGGCATGCACTAGCCCTAAAGAAGAATTCCCCAAGCCGAAAGAAGGAGAAAAACAAGAACAAAGAAAGAGAAATAGAATAGAATACTTTGACGCTTAAAAAACAGAACAAAGTGAAAAGAAGATGGAGTGGAGTATGAGATGCTCAAATTAGTGGACTGGCCCTTTGTTTCATCTATGGTCAAGATTCGATATCGAACACAGTCAACCCATTTCCATCAGTTTCTTACCTGTTTTGGAGACACAGAATTCAGAAGGAAGGCCAATGAAGCACAGTGTGTGTCACTACGAAGAAATATGCAATGTGACTCAGCAATTCTGGACCAAGCATATGATGACATGGCCTAGTGTCCACATCAGCTGCTTCCACTTCCCTAAAAGAAGCACGTGAATGATTCTTTACTTTGATCATCCACCCATTAGGATTCTGCTTCACCATCAATATACAGTCTCCACTGAAGGTGATTAACCCATTGGAGGCTAATTCAACATATAAAACAATGATTCATTGCAGATTCTTGGACCTTCAGCTGGGTCTTAACGGCCACCAGTTAATAGAAGTAACAGTACTAAGAAACTAAGTTTCATTCTGAAATTCTTAGGAATAATGAGTATATTAATTATGAATAAACACATAAATATGTTTTAACAAAATTTATTAATTCACTTTTGATATATTTACGTGTTTATTTATGATTAATTTAGTTAACTTTTTTCTTTACAAACCAAGTTTACATAAAAATTTCTGTTCCATATGCTTGATGACAAAGCACATTTCTTTATTAACATAAAGCGTTGAACCTAGTATATATCAACCTACCCAGCCACTTAAGCAAAGGTCCAGGTGGCTAACCAGGAATCACATTTAACAATAACATAAGCAGTTCTGTGAAAAAGCTTTCTGGTCTAATCGTATTTTAAAGCTTTAATCAAACGCCCTAATATATCATTCTTCAAAGTTTCTGTTTCATTCATTACGAGAACTTGGAGCTGCATATATTATTATAAGCAACACAAAGAAAATGAACAGTTTCTAAAGAAAAGATAATTCTTCTTCCCCTCGACATTCTGCAGATGACTTCTTCCTAGATAGAAAGATACACATAGATGCAAGCTCACTAGACTTTTCCATCTAACTACAATCAAATTACCAAACATGTAATCAGAAAATGATATTACGGAAGCTCAAGGCTCCATAGGTTAATAGCTTCCCTTGGTACTTGGTTGTCTAGTCCTGGAATTATAATACCAGAACATTATATCAAACTAATCTCTTCAGAGTCTACTAGGGTCTAACTCGAGTCCTCCTCAACATATTCACATAAACCACCATAAAGCATCTGATCAGAAGCAATCCAGCCTCACTCAATAGGGGGTTTAGCATTTTAGTACCTTCAGAACTCTAAACCCTCCATTTTTTGCATTTGAAATATAGTATCATTATAAGGTCCAAAGTCACATCCATGGAGAGTACCTCTGAGTAAACACTGCTCCTGTGGTTTAGATCCATATGAAGAAATCCCACAAATAGGTGCCAAGAACATGTTTCCATTTGTCGGATTGAAAACCATTGGCATACTTTCATTTGGTAACTTCCAGTCATATTCCTCCTGTTTAATCATGCCAGACAATTTCTGGTTCTGCTGTGGATTCACAGCCGTCATCAAATGATCATTTGGAGAAGCAGGTCTGTTACTGTCTAATGAAAGAGATTTTGTTTCTTGGAGATTGACCATTGTGATATCATGAATACTGGATCTCCTCTTATCTTTCCCTCCAGTAAGCTGCCTAATGAAATACTTCTGAGCATGACTCGCAACCTGAGTAGGTGTCCTTGTGGTCACAAAATTGCGAGAGATGTTTCTCCAGTCCCCTTTACCATACTTCTTGAGACCCATCAGAAATTGCCTGCGGTGGTTTGTTAATTAGCAAATGATCCCGCAAAAATTAGGCATGTCAGAAAAGCACTGGACTGAAGACCAAATGCAAATGCACGGTACCAACAAGTAAAGCATTTTTCATAGCAATTCCATTATTACATATAATCATTATTCATCACTAAACACGCAAATTAACTTGCCAAAGTGCAAAACCCATACACAAGTTTCTTGACTTCGAGGCTATTTGTTTCAACATCCCAGTTAACCATGGATTCTTCCTTTGGAGCAAGAACATAATGAAATAACCATAAAAGTTCATTATGACAATTACCTGTGCTCCTCTTCAGTCCATGGCACTCCTTTCTTCCTTTCCTGCTCAGGTGGCCGAGTGGCAGTGCCCCTTTTCCCACCAGCAGTGTAAAATTGTTTGAACCCATCAAAGCCTTGGCTGTTGACCCACTCTAATGTGAAAGAACTACTACTGTACCCAGGAACTGGGATCAACCCTGCCTCAATGACGCTTACATCTTCTTCTAGTTCTCGATACTGTTTGATCACATCACCTACAGTCTTGCCTGGAATCATGGCTGCTATTTTCACCCAACGATCCGGTGAGTCCTTATCATACAAAGCCAAAGCGTTCTCAAACCGCTTGTTCTCTTCTGGAGTCCATTTGGTTCCTTTGCTTTCCTGGAACAACCAATTAGAATCCTGGAAATAGGAGGCGGGAGAGAGAACTTCAATTCCCCTGTTCATTGTTCTAGATTTTGTACATAGCAAGCATGCCAAAAAGATATTACAGAAAAGGCACACTCTCTCTTTGAAGAAAGTTCAAAGAGAGAGATGACCCAGAGAGAAAATGCAGAGGGATGGAGCTTCGCATGGCCAAAGAAGCATTTAATTAATAGGCATTTGGAAGGAATCTGCTGCCCTTTTCACGTACCCACAACCTGAGGAATCAGGAAAAGGCTTTCTTTCCAAAACCCAAGGAAAATTCCAAATTCCAGAGATTATGGGGCAAGCATAAACCCTAAACCTATTCAGATCTAGAACAAGAAGAAATCACCCCAGAACAGCAACAACGACAACAAAGAAAAAGCAAAACCCAGATCAGAATTGGGAAGATGAACCAAAATGTGCAGAGAATTGCAAGCTCTGAAGCTTATAGAGTAACAATCAAGAATCGGATCCAACAGAATAGAAAGTTTCTAAAGAAGAGAGAAATTGCAAAAAGCAATAAAGATTAAAGGGTGAAAGAGTAGTACGGTGGAGAAGCGAAGGAAGAGGTGAGAAGCAGAGTTGTACCATGAGTGAACAGAAATGTGTCAGCTCTTTGTACTACTGGTGAGACAGCGATCTATGGAACAAGGACGAGCAGAGAGAGGAGAGAGAGGTCAAAGGGGCTGAGTTGTGATTGGTGGAGAGGATGTTTGTGGGCGCAGAGACTAAAGAAGGAAGGAGAGAAGAGAGAGAGAGAGAGGAGAGAGAGAGGGACATTGTTTAATTGGCTATTGGCTGCGAGGAAAGCATCAACATTGACGGAAGTGGTGTTCCTCATTCCTCAATTAAGTTTAATGGCTAAAAATTTAATTATAAAAAATAATTAAGATAAAAAAGTATTGCAAATTGCTCAGTTAAAAAATACTGTATTGTATTATATATTAATATTTATATAATTTTTTAGTATTTTAAAATACAATACTTCTTAATACACTTAATAATGGTTTATTTTATACTTAAATATTTAAATTAAACTGTGAACCATATTAAATGAACAGTTCATTGAAGATCTGTAAAGTGAACTTACCATAAATTCTCATATTAACAGAATATTATACATTTTTTGATGAATTTCAAAAATTGACCAATTAAAACTGAATTAGCTGTGTGAAAATTAAAAGTTTGTAAAAAGTTTTAAAGTTGAATATTTATGTTATTATTATTATTAAAACTCAAAAATATATATCTATATTTAAAAGGATTTAGAAGATTTAGATATACGATGTATATCCATGATTTTAAGGTTGCCTTTTCATTTGAAGCAAGCAAAGCAACCTCTGTACTGTATTATAAATATAGGTATTTTTTAAATTAAATTATTATTTTAATCTTAAAAATATTAAATTCTTAATTTTTTTTCAATTTAATCTTGTATATTTCGTAATCAAAATAGTCCTACCATTAATAAATAGATTAATGTGACTTAATCCAATATATACTTAATTATTAATGTAGTTTAACCGCATAATTATTTTTTTTTAACAAAATACAAATTGAATAATTAATTGAGAGGAAAAAATGTTAAAAATATTTCAATAATTAAAATAATATTTTATTTTATTTTTT
>JASKGM010000011.1:2583028-2595078 GCA_034509205.1 Ceratonia siliqua | reverse complement strand
ATATATATCTATATTATTATTATCATGTTAGAATCTTTTATAATTGAAAAAAATATATTATTTAAACTTATTCAAAACGTTTCTTAAAAAATCATTCGTTTCCACGAAAATTTTAAAATGTTTCAAAACGTTTCTATTTTATGAATAATCGAAACGATATCTCAAAACGAAATTTAATACCTTGGTTTTGAAACTTGAAAGAAGTGCTAAATAGCTTGGGTTTTAAAATGGTGGAAGCCCTAGTTTCTGCTGAAATTGCTGGTATGATAAAACCGATGTCATTGTGCTCATCTTGATTATCTTTCAGCCATAAACAAGTGTTTTCTAATTAATAAAAGAAAGATTAAAGAATGAGTTCTAGAGTTCTTTAGCAATGCAAAGCCAGTCAAGAGGAAGTACAAGTTGCACACACTCCCGAAATTGAGCTCCCGGAATTCAAAGCCATATTTCTTTGAGTCTGTCTTCCAATACCTTCATTCAATGGAGAAGAAGACAACTGTTTGCAACTTCGGGGCAAAGGGCGTTGCCGTTTTGCCTTTATTTATGTCACGACCTCGTCATTTGATAGTATGTTGCCTCTCATTCCATCTAATTTTACATTTGTATATTTCATTAGTATATTTAACAGTATTTATTTTTGAAATTAAATTAATATATTTTTAAAATATTAAAAGTTAAAATAAAACAAATAAAATAAAAATAAAATTGAATCCAACCGTAAGGGATTGAAAGAATTATTTTGCCTAATTTAATATATATAGAAAAATGTTTTTCCAATCGGCATAACAAATGTTATATAGCTGGCCTGGGTAGTGGGCGGATAAAGGCCAAAGCCAATAGAAATCCATGACCTACATCTCCCGTGGAAAATAAATCTGAACCGTCCAAATCTAGCTATTGACGTTCATTAATTAACCCGGCCGCCACACACGGATCATTAAGCTAAGCCCTCGATTAACTGGAATCCAACGACGGTGATCAAACTTCAAATTCCTCTTCCATTCAAAGCCAGTCCTTCCCGCTCCATTATATACACCACCGCCATCTCATCCCTCCTCACCCAGAAACAATTGTAAACCCTAAATTCCCAAATCACTCTCTGCACGCCGAAGTTTTAGACTGGTTTTTTAGAAGAAATGTCTGGTCGCGGAAAGGGAGGCAAGGGTTTGGGAAAGGGAGGAGCAAAGAGGCATCGCAAGGTCTTGCGCGATAACATCCAGGGCATCACGAAGCCTGCGATTCGGAGATTGGCAAGAAGAGGAGGGGTCAAGAGGATCAGTGGTTTGATCTACGAGGAGACCAGAGGTGTGCTCAAGATTTTCCTGGAAAATGTGATTCGTGATGCCGTGACTTATACGGAGCACGCTAGGAGGAAGACTGTCACTGCCATGGATGTGGTTTATGCGCTTAAGAGGCAGGGGAGAACCCTCTATGGTTTTGGCGGTTGAAGTTTGTCTTTCAAACTTCTGGTGGGGATTGGAGTGGTAGATTTGTCTACCGGGTGTGTAAATGGAAGAAATTTGTGTTTGGAAAACGGTTTCATTTTGAATTATGTACTACTTGGATTACTTTCTGTCGGTAATACCAGTATACTCATATTTCTTCTGCTATTTCCCCTCTTTCTTCTATGTAGATTGTGTTCGTGATTCAATGGGGGGTTTTGTGCATTACTTGATCCTGCTAGCTGCTAGTTTAATTTTAATGTCTTGTTGGGTGTTAAATAAATGCCTGAAAGTGAACCATTTCTGAGCGAGTCAAATTTCGAAGCTCAGACCATCTGTGTCTGAAGGTTATGGTTGAAAATTTATGCCTTGTTCTGATTTAGTAACCATATGCCAAATGACAATTATGATGAATCTTTTTCCATTTATAAACAATTTCGTTTGAGCTTCAATAATGGCAATTCCCCTTGGTTGAACAGAAATGCTAGAGAAGAACAGATAAAACATGGGCTTAAAATTGCCCTCAGCATAAATAGAATGATGGAAAGAAATTCACCTGAGCTAAGTTTTGGATTCTTAAATGAAGATCAGACACATTTATGAGCTGGTTATTACGGTTGAAGCAAATACGATTCAGTTCTTGTGGGTAAACTAAAAGGATAAATATCTAAAGAAATAATGTGAAATAAAATGAACAGGCATCTCACATGGAAGCAGGAAGAGATTATCATTTCCTGTTCAAAGGTAAGAATCTTACCATCTTGTTCTGTAGTTTGCAACATGTATAACTGTAATTTTGTGAAAAAGGATAAACCCAATGAGCAAATTTTCAATTCTGTATTTGGCAAACAAATTGTGTATATAATAGAGATTGTGAAAACTGAAAAGAGAAGGGGAAAGAAAATGGGAGATGCACCTATGATGGGTTTCTTAGCTTCTGCCAACCATTGAACCAATCTTTCAGTTAGTTTTCACAATCACTGCTTTTCTCCCTTGTCCTGCACTTCACTTTGGTTATGTATCCCTTCCAAATGTAGATTTAGGCTGCGCCACAACCTTCCACCCTTAAGCACACCAATTTTGGTCCCTCTACACAATTTAAGACTTAATAAGAGAACAAATCAAAGTAAATGGAAAACAAGAATCATCCACACAACTTTGACTATTTCCAAGGTCAATTTGATGGTGCAACCTCTAGCTCTACCCTCTCCCCCCTTATATAATGCTACTTGCATACTAATTGTTGTATAGATACTAGCACCCTCTACAATTTACAATGGTGAGATTAGCATCTGAGTTGTTGCTTTAGCCTTATCTCCAAGTTAAATTGAAGAAACCAACTTAGCACAATATAATTCAAATTCAATTCGGTGGAAGTTATATTATCCCTCCCATGCATTTTCTCCCTGCACTCCCCATTCCCTCCCATTTCTTTTCCTTTATTAATTTCTTTCAAATTAAAACATTAACCTTTGGAGTACACCATATCCTGTAGTTAATTCAATTTTACCTTCTTCAAATTTAAAAACCATAATTATAATTTATAGTAAATAAAATAAGAAATCTTAAAGTGGATTGACATGTATGTGTTGAATGTTAGCAGTCCACTGCATATACATAGCTGACCAAAGTTGTGGTAGGGATAGTATAATGCCGAATTTTTAAAAAATAAATTTGATATATAAAAAAAAATTAATTATAAATAAATATATTAAAGTACATTAAAGATAATTTTATTGTATTTCACTTAAAATTAAAGTATATTTAATATGTCTATTTATGATTAATTTAATCATTTAAATAATTTTTGGTGTAATTGCTATAATTCCTACTTCTACTATAATAACAAGGTCCTGCTCCTGGTTGACATGTTGTTTGTTGAATTTATTATACTTGCTCAAACCAGCCATTATCCATGTTCTCGGCTTCTAGTTTGTTGACTGTCATAGTAAAATACACAACTTACAGGTATTCTGTGAAGTTTTCTTGAACGTCCATGTCTTTGTTTCGCGAAGGTTTTTCCAATTTCTTGGAATAGACAAAACGGGTCCATATGGAAAAAAATCAAGGGATGTTGACTTATTGAATTAGGTTATGATGAAGCATGTACGTGCTGCCAGCTCTAAACATCTTTTGGTCAATCCATTTTTTAATATATTTTCCTTACTTTTTTTTGTTTAGACCTTTTCACATAATTCACACGACTTTTTCAATATAAACTGTGTCAAATAAAAATAATCAATTGCTAATTTATACACTAAATTATTCCTTTAGATTAAGTATCCGTTGATGATATTTTAGTTTGTTATAGTTTCATTGTTTTGTTTAAATTATTTAACTAATATATTTCACTGCTTTGTTTTGCCAAAGATTCATAACCAATCACTTTTCTATGCAGTATCCAAAATAAACTATTTCATCAAATTATAAACAATTTGAATTTGGGCAACATTAATGTTAGATTAATAATTTTGAAAATGAAGCCGAAACAAATTAAAATACCACGTCAAAATAAGACTTGTTGAAAATTAAAAGAGGACAATTGAATTTAAGAACTTTTTGTAAGTAAAATTGATACTTTGTATGAATTTAGAATAAAGTTCATAAAATAAGTTTATGAACATACCTATTTTCGAAATGATCACTGATTCAGGAAATGTAAATAGACAAAGTCTTCCTCTCCAGCTCTAGATAAAAGGGACAACTGTCAATGGGGCAAGTCAAAGATCAGAGATTAGTTATATATCTTATGTTAGGTTAGGAGTGGAGATGAGACCTAACATTTTATAGAAGTAAAATAACCTTGATGGGCCATCCCATTACAAGCCTATAGGATTGGGCCTACACTAAACCACCAATTACATCAATCTCACCAAGATATGTGAAAACCCAATAACAACAGCGATCAGAATGTGGGCTTTAACTATCTCCCAATGGATCCATAATCAGCTAGTTTTATAAAATCATAAAACCTTCGATTAGTGGTATTTCACAACAGAAAAATTCTAACATTTTCTCACTTGGATTACACTAATTGCATAATAGAATTTATAAAATGTTTTATTTTACAAATGATTCTCTGGCTGAGACAAAGTTTTACAATGTTGTCACAATTTATGAAAAAACATCAATCCAAGGGATAATACCTCTTAGATGACCTAGTATTATAAGACTTCAAATGACGAATCATGGCGATAATTGCATCCTTAATTGATGCAAAACCTTCCATGGTCACAAACATTATAAATCTCATAAGCCAAAGTCCATGATGTGATAGTGTAACATGAAAATAGCATTAACATATGATCTGACCTGGTGGGCGC
Source organism: Ceratonia siliqua (assembly GCA_034509205.1). NCBI lineage: Eukaryota > Viridiplantae > Streptophyta > Magnoliopsida > Fabales > Fabaceae > Ceratonia > Ceratonia siliqua. The sequence goes on along the minus strand of JASKGM010000011.1, from coordinate 2,590,313 downwards.
ATGTATTTCACGCGCCTCATACTCCTTAATTCACACGTCAGTTTTTGTCTTATATGGCACGTGAAATACACACACCATAACTCATTGTTTGTGCATGGATTCGTCTTTAAGCTCTGGCAGGTCAAAAAACGACTTACCAGCCATGGGAGCTCACTTTGAACTCCCAAAATGCACCATTTGTGCCATTTTTTTTATCAAAATAAAATTGTAAATTTTTTAGAAATCATATTCAGAGTAAAATCCCTCAAAAAATTAAATTAAACAACAACTTCTATGAGATTAAAATTACCAAAAAAATGCAATTGTACAAAAGGTTGGGGTTCTTGAAAATATTTTCAAATTTAAGAGATTTTATATTCAAATCTATCAAAAAATCATAATAAACTGAAAGCAAATATCAATCCAATCAAAATCATTCAATAATTCTCTAAGATTATTACAAAATATATAGAATCCAAAATGTCCAATTTTCTTAAAATTTCGAAATTCCCTTCTTTATTTTTTTTTTTGAATATTTCAAAAATGAATTCATAATAGTATTCAAGTTAAAAAAAAGAAAGAAAGAAACAAGACAAGAAAACTAGTATAAAATAATTCAAATATAAACACAATTATGATTTAATATAATTTAGATCCTAAATTCACACAAGTAGGCTTTGATACCACATGTAAGCAAAATTGATACCTTATATGAATTTAGAATACCGTTCATATAATAAGTTTATGAACATACATGTCTTCAACATAATCATTGATTAAGGAAATCTAGATAGACAAAGTCTTCCTCTCCAACTCCAGATAAAATGGGCGGCCATCAATGGGACAAGTCAAAGATCATAGATTAGTTATCTCTCTTATGTTAGGTTAGGAGTGAGAAGGGAACATAGCCTTTTATAGAAGTAAAATAACTCTAATGGGTCATCTCATTACAGGCCTATAGGATGGAGCCTAGACTAAGCCGCCAATCACATCAATTTCACCAATATATGTGAAAGCTCAATAACAACAGTGATAACAATATGAGCTTTAATTATCTCATAATAGATCCATAGTTAGTCAATTTTATAAAACCATAAAACCTTTAATTAGTGGCAATCTACAACAAAATTTTTTTAATAGTTTTCTAAAAGAAAGTTGTTAATTCAATATGTTTTTATATAGAAAAAAATGATAAAAATTACAAAAAGTTTACACTTTAAAATCTCTGTGGCTATTGATTAATATAGTTATAAAAGAAATAATGAAATATTAAATAAAATTTTAATAAACAAATAAGTTAGAATTGAGGTAAACATGAAAAGTTTAAAGTTTAGTACTATATATCCTAATATATCAAAGAATAAAAAAAATTCAAACACGTGTATGCCAACTACAGGGGCCTATTTAGAAGATTCAAAGACGAAAAGTGAAGATCATTTTAAGAAAAATTGAAAATTGGAACTGAAACTCATTCTTTAAAAAAAAAAAAAAAAAACCTTTGCTTTAATCCGAGTCACAACTTTTTTCAGATTGCGTGACCAAGAAACCGCGTAGGACGAGGGCTGAGGCTGGTACATTTGCTTAGTCCAGAATCCAGAGAGCCATTGACCAGGTAGGCTCATTTATTTTTTCCTCTTTGGCAACTGATCCATTGACCAGGCAGGCTAAAAGATGTTAACTTGAAAAACTACCATGGCAGGCGACTCTCTATCATTGGACTGGAACAAAATTTGTTTGAAGAATTGGTCTCAGTAAAATAAAATATGAGGGAAAAAGAGGACATGAAAGCAACTAAAATCAAACACCCTATTCCTCTTAAATTTTGGGTTGCAAGAAATGATCTGGAATAGCCTTGCCCTCCTCTGCAAATGAAGAAGACACCAGACCCCATTTTGCTTCAGTCAAGCCGAAGAAAACAGAATGCAGGCAATGACAAGAGGCACAATCGTGGGACTAACTCTGCCCTGAAATACTTCAAATCTACTGTCAAGAAATTTGCAGGTGTTTTCACATTCTTTCTCTCTGGCAAAGGAAAATCAGCCTCAAAAATTGTTGAAAGTGGTGACAGAAGAAATGCAAATAAAGTCAGAGGGGTATCATGTAAGTATAATGAAATATATTCCTTTTACCATTTGTAAATATAGATTGATTTCATTGTACTTTTTCAAGGTCAACCCTTATGCATACTTGAATTAAGATTGGGAAAACTTTCCATTTTCACTTGAATGGGGATAATCAGTGCTTTCAGCATATTCTTCCCATTACCTTGTCATGTGTTTTCCAAAACTGATTAAGATTTACTGTAACTTGCAGTTTCAACGGATTTATCATCTGAGAGTAACAATAAGAGTTCATCAAACTGGAAGTTTTCTTATTCCAACGCATCTTCTAGCACTGCGAGTGGACAACTTGGAATGGGCAACTTCTCCTTTGAAGAAATTTTTAAGGCAACAGGAAAATTTTCTCCAGATAATAAGATTGGGGAAGGTGGGTTTGGAACAGTATATAAGGGGAGGCTCAATGATGGATCTCTTGTTGCCATAAAGCGAGCCAAGGAGGTATAGCATAATCTTCATCTTTTGGGCGTTTCCCATTCTAGAACTAGTTCACTGGTGAATGAAGATGATGAAAGAAAACAAAATAATTTTATTAGCTATTATCAATGTGCCTGATGTAATGAATTTTCTTGACAGGATGTACAAGACAAGCATTTATCTGAGTTCAAGAATGAAATATACACCTTGTCAAAAATTGAGCATCTGAATCTTGTGAGGTTATATGGATTTTTGGAGCATGCAGACGAAAAGATTATTGTTGTCGAATATGTTAGTAATGGGACACTTCGGGAACATCTAGATGGTAAGTCCATTTACAATTTATATATTGCAGAAGGCAGTGGACCATGGCTTAGCTTATTTCTTCTGGTATCTTCTAAGTTTAGAAACGAAAAGTAATTTTTTACCCAACTTAATTAGGATGTCACTTTATGCCAAAAGAAGAAAAATTAACATGACAGCTGAAAATTTGTCCAAACTCATGAAGCATAAGGACTTAGGTTAATTAAACTGGGAAGGGCGTGCTTTTTTCAGAAAGTGATCCACCAGAACATTAGGAATAAATCTTCTCATTAATGAATATAATATTTCTGGCATACACTTTTTGCAGCCTCTGAGAATAAAAGCAATATGAAACCTAAGTTTTTTCCATTATTTTTCCGCAAAAAATGGTGTTCATCTGCAAATTTTAGAATGTTTTTAGCTGCAAATCTTCTCAACTTTTAAGATTTGCTTCATTAGAATCATAGAATTTCACTGTTCTCTAAATGTCTGTATATTATCTGTGACTCTGTGAGTAGTAATTCCTTCAGAATCCTAAAAATGCTGTGGCTCGGCTTGAGTTGTCTGGGTAGAAGTCTTCAGCTCCATTTTTGATGAACCAAAAAATGACTTGTTCAGTGTATATGTTAGTGAATAGAGCAGTAGTCATCTACAATAACTTAATAATCAACTGCTATGATGACAAAAGCGGTTGCCAATTATTAATGCAGGTAAACGGGGAGACGGACTAGAAATTGGTGAGCGTCTAGACATAGCAATTGATGTAGCTCATGCAATTACCTACCTTCATATGTACACAGGTATGTCATTTTTATCAATTTGAAAGGGAATATCTGTAACAAAGCATTTTGAATTCTATCTGATTGTATCATTGTAATGTATATACCGATACTCTCAGGGCAGGCTTTTCGTAATGACTGTTAACATTAGGTATAGGTGAAAGAATTTGAGGGCCTTAATTTGTATATATATTTGACAGATCATCCAATAATCCATAGAGACATCAAAGCATCCAACATATTAATCACAGAGAAACTAAAGGCCAAAGTAGCGGATTTTGGATTTGCACGTTTGGCTGCAGATGATCCTGGAGCAACCCATGTTTCAACTCAAATTAAAGGAACAGCTGGCTACTTGGATCCTGAGTACCTGCGAACTTATCAACTCACCGACAAGAGTGATGTTTATTCCTTTGGCGTATTGCTTGTAGAAATGATCACAGGACGGCATCCAATAGAACCAAAGAGACCTATCAGTGAGAGAGTGACAATCAGATGGGTAAGCATGTTAAACCTTCCAAAAGTATTACATAAGAACTAGGAATAGTATTTTTACTGGATGAGCTCATCACTTTAGAATAAGAACTAGGAATAGTATTTTTACTGCATGGCCAAACTTTTAAGGACATGGAGAAAGTGAATTTTATGCAGTATTCAAGATATTCTACGTATATACATTGTGGTCAGTGGATTATTCAAAAAATGCATATCACAGGTTTTAAATGGTACTAGGTTGCTCCAAGTTTTGAAAGATGCAGTAATTTAAATGGTACTACGTATATACTTTGATCTTTTATACCATTTATACTTGTTTTTTTGCAGTTCGTTAACTTTTAGGGTCATAGTTAAATAAAACTAGGCCAAAGAAGTGATCGGATTTTAGTTGCCATGATACATGCATGATATGGAATCATTTTAGTTGCCAAATCTTACTCATATGGCTTGCTCCCATATAATAGAAAATGGCTGGGTACCAGCTTAACAAGAAATCAAATACTGGCAAGGTGAGAAAATATCAGATTTGACAATTACAGCATAGTATGGACATAAACCAGATGTATACAATCAAATTCTTCAAAACATATAAATGCAGAAGAAAGCATTAAGGATTCTCACGAAGTTTCAAACAACTAGAGAGTTCTAGCGTTCTGACCTATATAAGTTAGCTGTGAAATTATTTTTAATAGATTGGTTGCCATTAACTTAATAATTTTACATTAGTAACATTAACAAAGGGTGAACTAAGGGTAGTGGCGATCTCTTATTAATTCAAGCTACCAACCAAATGCTTTAGTTTGATTATATCTTAAAATAGAATGAAACCTCTTCTTAACAAACTGATTTGGAGAAGTGCTACAGATTACTGATTTCTTTTATATCCTATAATGACATGACATTGAAAATGAGAAAACATGGGCTTCAAAGAATCACTGAATTTATTAGATAAATATAATCTGCTTGTATGCAGGCAATGCAGATGCTGAAACAAGGGGATGCTGTCATTGCTATGGATCCGAGGCTGTGGAGAAGTCCAGCCTCAAACAAGGCAGTGGAGAAGGTTCTCAAGCTAGCTTACCAATGCCTTGCACCTTTGAGACAATCACGGCCTTCCATGAAGAGTTGTGCAGAGGTTCTATGGAGCGTCCGTAAAGAGTTTAGAGATAAAGCCAGTCCTCATCCCACCCTTGCTTCTCACCATTCTGCAGATTTTCCACCTAGTGATGCTAGGAAGAATAGGCATACGTCATTGGGTATTGAAGATGATGGTAGCTATAAATTCGTCTCAGCATAATCAAATTTATTCATGAGATTTGTTAATTGATTATTCAGATATAGTCTATAGTCTATACATCTCTCTGGCTTTTCATATCAATCTCTGTTATTTTTATGGGGTTTTCTCCTCTTTCATGTTGGAATTCTCAAGGTATCAGACTGCTGAGGACAGGGCCGAGGGCATGTTAGGGCCTAGGGGTGTGATTAAAAATAAAGGGTAACTCTTTATCCTGGCGTTTCAGTGAATGGCAGTTTGGTCTTCTGCTTTAAAATATAGCACCCTTAATGCTGTATATTGAGAGACTGTTAAGTCAATGTGACATGGTTATTATCCATAATTCACTGGCTTCAACATGATTGTAATTTGGGCCCGTTATAGATGTATCTATTGATTGGCATCAAGTCTTTGATAAGAGGTCTAAAGCTTTGGAAGTGTATAATCTCAAGTCAATGAACTAGTTCATATGACACCAATCAATTTTTAAGATTGAGCTTAGTTTGATGTATTTGGGTTCAATTGTTATTTCTTACCTTTTCACTACTTCCTAATTTGTGGGATATAAACCTCTTATATAATTAAGAAAAAGGTAACTTCATGTACTAGGTTTGATTAATTCGTAATTAAAAATAATTGAAATTTTAGAAACTCAATTTCAAATTAAAAAATTAGCGAGATCAAATTGAAAACTCAGTAAAATTATAAGAATTAAAAGTTATATTAATGCAAATTTTCATTTAGGGATATGTATTAGGCTAAATTAATCCTAAAACTCAATTCAACCGTGAATACACATATTTTAATCTCATGTTGTTCGGTTTTATTGGAGAAACAGAGGAGATACCAAATGGGGATATGGATCCGGTGAAGTCAAGAAATGACTTCACCGTGTCCAATCACAAAGATCCAGGCCGTCCAGTTTGTACTGGACGGCCTGGATTAATTTATATTTTTTTAAAAAAAATTTGTCTCAAAAGACGTGTCATATAAAAAATAAAATAAAAAAAATTCTTTAAATCTTGGCCGTCCAATATAGATTGGATAGCCAGGATTCGACTGCATCCCATGAAGTCACTCCTGACTTCACGGGATCCGGGTCCACTAAATGGGGATAGAAGGGTCTTGACCTTTCCAATAGGTGAATCACTTCAATTTCTTAAATAATATTGCTCACTATCTCACATAATTTTTACGGAAAAAGATCCGGTCATGTCCTACTTTAGGACATGATCGTCCTTTTTAATAAATCTGGACTATTCGTTTTAATACGGACGGCTCAGATTAAAGTAAAAAAAAATAATATTTTATTTAAAGTTTTTTCCAAAAATCGTGTTTAATCGTGACAGTCCGTTTTTTAAATGGATGGCCACGATTGGACATGATCGGTCATGTCGCCCCGGACATGATCGGATCCAGATCCAATTTTTATAATCTCTTTTCTCATTACTTATTATTTATATTTTATTATTTTTCTCATTCTACTATTTAATTAGTGGTTAAGATTTTTTTATAAAATATTATTGTTGTTAAGAGGAAACTTCCTCCAATTTGTCCATAATTTGAGTCCATTTAATATGAGTGATGAAGTCTTCTTCACTTGCAATATCTTTTTATTCTATCTATAAGATAGATTGGGAATTAAAATTAAGGACTTTATATAAAAATTATTTAAGACCTATCACAAATAAATTTTAAGTATTTATTATTATACTCTTTAATTAATAAATGAAACCTCATAAATTTATTAATTAATAAATGATACTTATGATAAATTTTTTGCTCAATTAACCAAATTATTTTTATTAGGGTGTGGCTATCCTACAGCCACACCCTTTTTTTTTCTTTTTTTTTAAATTTTTTTACTTTTTAAAAATAATTAAGTATTTTTTATCTTATATATTTTTTTCAGAATTTTTTAA
>JASKGM010000011.1:2561769-2582928 GCA_034509205.1 Ceratonia siliqua | reverse complement strand
CCTTTGTACTGTAAAAATAAGAAAAAGACAATCAAAAAGGCATGTCATGAGAATCGTTTTTAATGCTGTCATGATATCTTTCCTTTTTAATGCTCCCACCTATTTGTCCTTAACTTTTATTAATAACCAAATTACTGCTTTTACATTCTCCTGACCCCTTGGTCTTCCTCTTTGGATCCCCTTCCCCTCAACTCCTTCCTCTTCTTCTAGTAGCATTCCCTTCTCATTTCTTTCTCGCTTCTCTACTCCTTTAGTTCATGCAACTGATTTCATGGAGGAACACCAACAGGTGAGTTTAAAGACAGAAAATAAAACTTTGGAGGAGATCAAGATCTGCATTCTCCTCCCTCACTTTCCCTCCCCTTCTTTGAGTGATCTCCATCATCTTCCAACAACCAGCCAAAACCGGAAACTAGCCAATTTTTTCAGTTGGATCCCAATTCACCTGCTTTTTTTTTTTTTATCAATTCTCTGAACTTTTGGTTTTCAGGGTATTCCAGACTAACCAGGGATCTAATCCATAATTAAACCGGTTGGACCAAACAAGCCAACCCAGTTTTAATCACAGTGATTCATATAGTAATTGAATACAAGTTTCAAGGAACTAAAAAGACTACGGTATTGGATGATTTAGATGGCAACCATATAAATGAGTCAATAAACAAGTTATTCATTTACTCAATGCATTACCAGTTATGGATCAATTAAATTTTTTAGAACCATTCCAATCAATTCTAAATGACTAATAGATTATTTTGACCCTCCCATTATAAAACAGAATTTTACAAAGGTTGCTAGAACCTAAACGTAAAGAGATGGTATATGAATTCAACCGGCAATTCAAGTGCATTAATGGCACCGAGACAAAATAAAATAAAACAGAGAATTGATACATGTCCTCTATAGACCTTTCGTGTCATAAGCATAAATAGTATCAATTTACAATTTGTCCGGCCTCAACTGTTTTGCAGTTATACCTCAACTGCATAGATGTAAATTTTCTGCTATACATGTCAAACAGTCAGAGCAAAAAAGGAAAAATATTACAACTTACAACCTTGTAACTTAACTAGAACTGTTAAGAGTAGCCATTTACAATGCCATAACAGGCACTCTTACGTAGTGACTAGTGCAGAGGGGCGTAATTAAGGCTAAAGGATTTATAAGAACGTCGCATTCCTAGAGACAAATTAAGCAGCAGAATTTGCCAACTTAAACAGAAAGGCTATCAAAATTTGTTGACTGAAGTGGGGCAAAGTATATTTGATATTGTCAGCTCACAGTACATCTTTTGCATATACTTTACAGTGAAGGACACTTAGTCCGCTCCTGAGATTACACTGTTGAAGCATTGGGCCATAGCCTTGTTCCACCCTTCTTTTTCCCCTTGAAGTGAATTTAGGCCCCTGTGATCAAATCAGACAGCTTGTCATTGAATGGAGAAAGAACAAATCAAATTTCATTCATTTTTTAGGTAACAATATGTTTGGTTTGCAGCCATGTGAATGTTTCTTTCCTTTTATAGAACATGGTTAAAAGTTGTACACTCAATAGCTTCTGGTTTGGCTCAAGGGGTCATAATCATAGGCTTCCCCAGCTTTGACAAAACGGCCCTTCACACGCCTTCGGACATCAGCCCTTGCCTTGCGAGAGGCATATCTCACTTTTTTGTCAAACCTAAAAGGATAACCACAATTCATTTTAATCACCAGCGAGTATAATTTCAAGTTTGGAAATAAAACAAATCCAGCAGTTAGCAAATGAGTAAGTAGCTTAAAAGAAGAGTTAGTAAGGGGCTAAAGAAATGTATAATATCCCAGATCACCTGATCACATTATATGCAACATATGGGATGAAACATTGTGTACACAAAAAGTTCATTCTACTATTGATCTATTACCACAACATGTAGGATACAAAGGTTAGTCAACTATGCAAAAACTTCAGCACAGGAACACTACTTGCATAACTAGTGGACTTGCTAACCATATGACAAGTACTAGGGAAGAAGTTTGAAAATAATACAGCTTATTTAGTTCTATTTTCTATTTTAATATTGACTTTTCTCTTTTCTTTTTCTGGGGTTGCCGACACCTATTCCATTTTTATCACTACAACCTTAAAACCAGTAAACTAGAAGTTATTTTGCTTGGAAGTTGTAAAACAAAGAGAAGGTAAGATGATGTGAAATAGCTAAAGTTAAATTAAGAATCACCAGTTAGAGACTAGAACAAAGATACAACTTGATTATGACCATCATCACTTTTATCTCAACTATCAGTAATATTGCACCAACAGCATTATATATAAAAGAGTATCACAGCAATGTACTAACTTGCGTGTCTTCTTCTTTTCCTTATAACGCATGACAGCATTACAGCGGTTGGCAGATTGTAAGGAATTTTCAGGGCATGGAGGACACCAAGGAGGTTCTCCCAGGAGAAGCATTGAAGAAGCTCCACAGTCTTGATAATCTCCAGCACTACTCTCTCCAGTGATGCCACCAGAAAAGGAAAGATTTGATTGTCCCTGCCTTCCCGTAAAACAAAGAATTGGTTCAGTTTTAGTACTCATAATGGAATCTGCCGATGCTCCATTGCTGCATGTTGGTTGCATTGCATTGACCAGTCCAACTGAAGAACCCTGGACACAAAAGTTTTGAATCTGACTATATGTAATGCAAGCAATGCTAAAGTATTTAAAATAGCCCCTAAAGAAAATGTTCTGTCATGTATGACTTCCACATAACAAGCATGCAATTAACTGAACAGTGAACAACCGATTACCTCATTGTGACTTACTTGCATGTTATTTGGGTGAAAAAAATAAAAAGGAAATCTTCAAATAAATAGAAGAGATAGAAGCAAATTAGACTAATATTTCTGCTATCCCAGCTTTAACATTTTGTGCTTTCTAGACAATCAGGATCCAACAGCAGCTCTTTAATTTTGGCATTGTCAGTTTGATCATGATTCCAGATGTATTATATAATTTATTACACGGTGAGAACAATTTCTGCTAAATATTAGGCCAGTAAGACAATTACATCTTCCAACCTTCAAGCCTTATCAATTACAAGGTTCAGTTAAACGACAGATACATGCTGATGCCTGATTGGTCAGGAACCAGGAAGGTATTAGTAGAGTATCTTAAACAAATTTAGACAGAGGAAAAATCATAACATCAAGTACTTTTAGCGCACAAGTGTAGTGTAATCAGACTTTAAAATGACATATAAGTACATATATTAATGGAGACACGCCACATAAATCATAGCAACATTTGCTGAGAATGCTATATAATAACTTGTACATATTTAAGAATCTTATTAAGAACAACCCTCCCCCGTGAAAAAAAAAAGGGGGAGGGGGTGGGGGGGTAAAGAAGCTAAAAGAAAAGGTTTTGAGACCTAAGTTGCACTTGTCAATTTTACCACAATTATTGGCATTCTTTTTGTCGCCATTCTCAGTAAAAGACCAGAGAGGACTGCACACACAGATGCATAGTATACCTCAACAATAACATCTATAATTACACAAGAGAGTTGCACATGAAAAAGCCTAGACATGACAGAGCAAGAGATCTTTTCTCATTTCATCATCCATGTCTCTATTATTACTATGATGATGCAGGACAAAGAGAACAGTAAAGGAAAGAGAGGGATTAGGGGGAGAGATAAAGTATGGAGGAAGAACTTAGAGGGAGAAAGGGGGGGAAATAGCAATCTCAAATATAATTCAAGTCTACTAAAAAAAACAAGTACAAAGCTACAAGCAATCCTTAAAAATGGAAAGAGAGGGATTTGGGGGATGCAGGACAAAGAGCACAGTAAAGGAAAGAAAGGGATTTGTGGGAGAGAGAAAGTATGGAGGGACAAATTAGAGGGATGTTGCAGCACAAACAGAATAGCAAAGGAAAGTGTTGAAATTTCTTGGGCTTAACTCCTCCTGAAAAACCGGCTTGTCAAGGGAGGGATACCACATACTCATGTGGGACTTCCAACACTCCCTCTTACGACTGGAGGAAGAGCACCCACGACGGTGGACCGACACCAACAATGCCTGGCATAGCACTGAACCTCGGCTAATACCATGTTGAAGGGAAAGAGAAATAAAGGAAAACCTTGTCTTATTAGACAGGTGATCATGTATATATAATAAGAAGAGGAAATACAATTTAATAGAAACATTGAGACTAAAATACCCTTACTGATATAGCTTAAATACTCTTAACAGAAAGTGAGGGAATAGCAAAGGAAATAGATGGATTTGGGGGACAGATAAAGTATGGAGGGAGAACTTAGATGGGAGAAAAGGGGAGAATGAACTCAATAACAATCTCAAATATAATTTAAGTCTACTAAAAAATTCCAAGTATGAAGCTACAACGCAATCCTTCAATATGGAAAGAGAGGGTTTTGGGGGATGCAGGATAAGCAAACAGTAAAGGAAAGAGAGGAATTTGGGGGCGAGAGAAAGTGTGGTAGGAGAACTTGGAGTGATGATGCAGGACAAAGAGAACAGTAAAGGAAAGAAAGGAATTTGAGTGAGAGAGAAAGTGTGGTGGGAGAAGCGATGATGCAGGACGAAGAGTACAGTAAAGGAGAGAAAGGGATTTGGCGGAGAGATAATGTATGGAGGGAGAAGTTGGAGGGAGAATGAACTCAACGGCAATCTCAAATATAATTCAGGTCTACTAAACAAATCCAAGTACGAAGCTACAAAGCAATCCTTAAACATGGAAAGAGAGGGATTTGGGGGGAGAGGAAGTATGGAGGTAGAACTTAGAGGGATGATGCAGGACAAAGAGAACAGTAAAGGAAAGAGAGGGACTTGGGGTAGAGATAAAGTATGGAGGGAGAACTTCGAGGGAGAATGAACCCTATAGCAATCTTAAATATAATTCAAGTCTAGTAAAAATATCCAAGTATGAAGCTACAAAGCAATCATTAAACATGGAAAGAGAGGGATTTAGGGGAGAGAGAAAGTATAGAGGGAGAACTTAGAGGGAGAAAGGGGGAGAAGAACTCAATAGCAATCTCAAATATAATTCAAGTCTATTTAAATAGTCCAAGAATAAAGCTACAAATAAATCCTTAAATAGGCAAACAAAACATAATATTAATAACTATTATCTACTCATAAATTATATTCCCTAGTTTACTAAAAATATGCACATAATAAGAATTATCCATATAAATATATTACTCCATACTCCTAATATTCCCATTACTCCTATTCCACTCCCCATCACATGATCACTGTACTTAACATAATTTGAAGGCTGCAAATCACCAGGCACGTGACTTTTCAAGTCTCTTCATATTACTTTCTTTCATAATGATAATTTTCAGAAGAATACAGAGAAGGCAGTGCAGCTTAAAATACTCTCCAATGGCTTCAATTTGATAATATACAGATGTACCACTCATTCTTATTACAATAGAGCGTTGACCAAAATCACATTCCAAAGCCAAAAGCTCAAAGTTCAACCAAACAGATGAGGGAGACAAACATACTGAGTGACCAAAATCCTTTACACACAGCTTTTACCAAGATAAACATAGACCTAGTTGAATAATAAATTTTAGGAGTATGCTTTGAATAAAGCTTTGCTTAGGAAGTCCCAGTTGGGACTGATTATATGCCTATGTTCAATCATTAAGGAAAACAAATAATAATATACACAAATGAATACCCTAGAAAATCATTGTATGTAATGAAACTTAATCCCATTAAGAGTTCCAGATTTGCACCTTTATACTGCATATCAAAAGCTCTGGTTAAGATTATGAAGTACTGGGATAGATCAGGTTTCTAATATTATATAAAAAGAAAAAGTTGACAGTGAGATATGTACTTGGTTTTAAGGAACAGTACAGACAATGTTTAATTAGTAGAAAACCAAGGTTATCACAGACAAAGAATAAAAATATTAGACTACCTCAGCAGCAACAACACCCTGACAATTGGAATCACCAGCAGACATGTCCTTTGCCCCAAAAAGGCTATCAATTCCACCATTTTCAAAAAGCTCTTCAGAATGACTGAGAGCCACACCGAAAAGTTCGTCATAGTTCTCAAGATTCAGATCCATTTCATCCATGTTGAAATCATCATACAGGTTATCATCTTCACATGGCCCAGGAACTTTTGTACTGGGACAGTATAACTACAGATAAATTATAAGAGATTAGTGAAGTACTGAAATAAAATTACGAAAATTTTAATATGGAAAGCTAAAAACCGTGTAACTCATTTAAGTTAACTATATAAATAATTGGCAATACAATGGCCTACTAGATAAGGCGCAATTATCAGGTACATAAGCTACAAGGGAAAAATATATATCTTCTACAAGACAATCATCATGTCATCTACTATTACCAGAATCCATGGGTCAAAAATTGAGGTAACAGTTCACACCCGTGGAAGAGAGTATCACAGAATCCTAAAGTGGATCATACAACTCAGCAAGACTAGATACAAGCATACAACTAATAGAGTAGCCTAGGTGAATTCATGTCTAATGCAAAGTGATGCAGTCAAATTAATTTTCATTCACCATGAACCCTACAAAAAACTATGATGTTAGCTCATATGTAGCAACAAAATTTTGTACTTCCATCCTGTCAAGTTGGTTCACAGAGGTCCTTTTTGCTTGTCCAACAAAAATGGCTGGTCTATCATGCACTAAAGTTATCTACATGTTAGAAAGCATTATACACGGCCAAGTGTTCCTGGTTTGAGTTCAAGCTACCAATAAATCAGGAGAGCTGAAATTTCCATGAAATCAATATATATCATACACCAAGAAAGAATTAGTGGGTAAAAACAACCAAAGCAAAGCAATTGTCAATACTGCAATAGTCATTTAGAAAATGAAACCACCATCAAACTGAACTTAGGAATTTGACAAAAGGGGTTATCATTTGGCCAAAGGAGGTTGTGGATGAGGAACTACCATAGAAAATTACTTCCCCAACAGTTTTTATTACTCTCTGGCTTCTATGTAGGAACAAAATATTAAACTGCAAAACAAATGGGCATAGAACTGATTTCCCTCATAGCTCACAATTTTATTGACTATGCTGTTGGTATGCTGTCCACCAGACCACATGTTATGAGACTTGTGATGAAACTATAATGACATCGGATTCATACCTTGGGCAGACATTCATTGGCAGGTCCAGTTGACTGGTTCAGAACACGAGGTTCAGAGCTTGACTCAGGCATTGAAGAGGCCCCAACCCAAGACTTATCCATGCTGTGTATATCAGTTACTTGAGCTGAACCAGATACATTCTGGCTTTCTGGCGGAACACAAGCACTCCTGTTGCTGTTCTCATTAATGCTCATCAAACCTAATTCCTGCTCACAGGTAGATTCACCCATAGAAGGGATATCTAAGACAAAAGACCATATTGAAGAAAGTTCTGCTGCTGAAGGACAGCCAGAGTAGCAATTGATCGTTTGCCTCTTATGTGTTGAAGAAGATGTAGAGGGGCCATGACCCAACCAATCACAGTTTTGACAAAGTGTAATCTTCTCTTCAGAACAACGTACAAGGGCAGGTTGTGAATTGCATCTCTCACATAAAAGGGTTCTAGAATGACGCCTAGAAAGGGCATTAGCAGAATGAACATTTCGATCACACGACAAACATAAGCATGCAGCATCAGAACGGCAGTACACCATAGACCTCTGATCTCCACAAAAATCACATATATAACCCATCTTTAAACTGACTCCTGTTGCTTAATCTAAAGAAAGAATTCTTCAATTAGCAATCCCCTACCCAAACTGCAATATCTGCTGATCACACAAAACTGCCTTCCTATTTTAAGATGATGAAGCAGAATTCTGTTGTGTCTCTTACAAGCAGTCAGACAATGTGATAAAGGAAGCAGAATATTCAATACTCCAAATTCTGCTACTGCCAAGAAATAATTAAGTTGTACTTAGTAAAATAAAGAGAAAAGTAAAACAAAAAATTGGTTTTCAACCTTGAAGTCTGAACTATGGCAACAATATCATGGCTAGAAATATCTGAATGGGGTTCCAAATATAAAAAAAAAATGCAGCCAACACCAAAAAGTAAAGAGAAAAATCAAAGAAAAGCAACTAAGAAATGAAGTGTGTATAAATATATGTAAAGAATTAAAAAAAATTAAAGGACTTGACAAGAAAAGAAGAAAAAACTATTTCAGCAGTAAGTGGCTATAGAAGAAGGAATGATACTTTCGATATAATTAATTATAAATCGTAATTAAGACAAAAATTACTTGCATAATTTATGAGAAAAACTTTCAAAGACAATACGACTTTAGATTTCAAGAACAAAAAACAATTATACATAAATGAAACTTTAAATAGCTTAACTATAATTTTCAAGCAAAGGAATAAGACGCCTTTTACTCTAAACAGGACATTTCCATCATCAACAAGAATTCAAACAGAAATTTCAGAGAATCGAAAATTTTCAACTTGAGTTTTGAAGTAGCCTTCCCAAACATCACTCATGAAATTAGTAACAAGAAGCAGATCAATTCTAAATGAGCAAAAAATTAGATACATGTCTAACATAGCATCATATACCAACAAAGAAAAGACAACAGACACAGCAGGAAAAGCAAATCTAATCCAATCACTATAGAACAGAATAATTACCCATATCTTAAATTCCTACCCTTTGTTCATCTTAATAACCGATTAAAAAAAAAACCTTCATGCCCAGAAAATATGAACTTTGAAAAGAATACATCATCTATGAAAGATAGAACACAAAGGCAGAGTACAGGGAAGATTACCTTACGGCAAGAAAGAGATCGGTAAAGAGTTTTGATTTTCAGAAATTTTATATATAAATATTTGCAAAAATAAAAAGCAAAGGAACCCTAGAACTAGGAGCTGGACTTTTCGACAAAATACACTGACTCTCTCTCCCCTTCTTTCTCTCTCCTCTGCTCTGTTCAGATAGATAGGAATAGGAAGATGTAGATAAGATATGGGGAAGTGGGTGCAGGTGCGAGATGAGAATAATGCAATGGGTTTTGATGTGTGTATCTAGGTAATGTGACATAAGCAAAGCTGATAAAAAGTGCAAACAAAGAGTAAAAAAATATAATGGGAGTGGGGCCATGTCTTTTTCATAGTGAAAGGAAAAGGTTAGGCCTTTCCTTTTTCTTGGTCCCTCCACATAAGAAAAAAATCGCTACTACTGCTACTGCTACAAAGACTTTCTCTCTCTCTCTGTCCATCTGTGCCCATGTGATTGTTGGTGTTGTTTCTTATTATATAAAATGAATTATTAATAGTCGAAGTAAGGTTGAACTTTGCTAAAAAGTGCATCACATGTTGGGTGAGGTGGACAAATGGGAGTTTTTTCTTTTCACTTTTTTCCCATTTTTTTTTCTCACGTCTGTTCGCTCTTCTTTTGTTTTTCTTAGTTGGCTTTTCACGATTTGGCGGCATAGCCAGGCATTGATTCTATGGATACTTGGTTTCGTGCCTCCACGGCAAACACTTTCTTGGTTAATTAGTTTGGAAAATATAACAACAATTACAGTATTAGTTATGCTGCCTACTTCTTCTTTATGCCACTTTATTTTTTTTGTCTAATTTTTGATAACACGTGGCAATTGCCTCGTAAATGAATTTTAGTGTTATATTTTATCAAAATTCTTGATTACTGTTTTAGTTTGTTTCAATTTGATTCCTTCACAATATTGGATTTGGAGTACTGCTTATATATTTTATTTTCTTCTTCTATCATCAATATACTTATATTTCAAACAAATTTATGACCCTAAGTACAAGTTTTTTAATAGACATAAACTCTGCCACTTATAAGAAATTAGTGTGTTAATGTGTACTTTAATTTATTTTTTAGATAAATAATTTATTAAAATGTTTAAAATTTTAGTTACGTATTAACTTTTAAAAAAATAAAAATATAAAACTAAAATATAAAAAAATTATGATAAATTTAATTTGATATTATAAACTTATTTTATGTGTATTTGATTTAGTGATATTTTATATATATTAGTATGTATTATTTAATTATTTTTTATATTAAATTTTTTATTTTTGATTATATTATTAATATATAGTGTTATATAATTTAAAAAATTAAAAAAAATTATTATCAGTTTGACAACAATTCAATCATGATTGGATCAGTAGACCGTGGATTGTCACCTCCATTAGTTTAATCAATTGTTACTGCCACTAATTTAATGACTTATTTAGTTTTTAAAACATTATTAGTGACAAATTTTTTTTTTATTAACATCATGTTATATTCAAAAGAGTATCACATTATTTACTTTAGTACCAACGGGTGGAAACAAGTCCAAGTAGGTGGGTGACCTAATTGTATTAATATAAAAGTTATGAGAATATATTGTTTTAATTGAAAATAAGAGGACTAATTAATAAGCCTTTTCTTGAATAATACTAAAATTATTTTTAAATTGAGTTTAAATTCTAATTGAAACCATGAATCAAAGAATGCAAGAAATCCAAAATCAAAAGATTTATATAATTAGTGTATGTGATATATAGATAATTAGAGAAAAATCATTATGTAAATGATGATTTTAATTTTTATCCATGAAAAATTACACAAATAATTTCCTGAAATCATAAACGAGTAAATTATAATCTACAAAGTTTATCCTTTTAATATATTTAATTATTAACATGAAATTTAAAAGAAAAATTATAATTGAGTATAGTATATCCTATTTTTACAAAAGTGCCCTGTAATATCTAAATTTTTTAAAAGTGCCTCTGGTATTATTTAAATTATATAATACAAAAGACATTTTTGAAAAATTTAAATGTCACAGACACTTTATGAAAATAAGATGCACCCGTGACCCGTCGGCAGTTATGGATAAATAATAATTCTCTAAACTTTTTATTTATCTTTTCAAATAAAGAAAGTCCCTAATATGGCCCCTACGACGATTCTTGATTAATCATAGGAGACTGCCCTTTTTGTTGAACACTCATGATTTTATCGACCCAACCCTTTCTGTCAACAAGCAAATGAGTAATTAAATATTTTTATAAATAATGATTGAAAAAATAATATAATATTATCAAATTCTACACATTTCCTTTTATATCATAAAAAAGCAGCGTCAGTCTAGTCTACGACCCCGAATTGTAAGTTAGTTAGGAACAATCGGAAGGGGAAGGGAAGAATGAAGGTTGAGGTAGGTGTGGATGTGAGAGTGAGTGGCATAGGAACGTAAATAACACGGAAAATGTATGGTAGTTTTGTAAATGCGTAAAAAGGTTTGCACTTTTTGGAAAGTCGAGATCTCACGTGTCTTTTCTTTGCTTCTACAAGTCGGCGTTGTTTAATTTATTATAATATTTTTGGTAATGATTTGTATATTTTTTGGGAGTTGCTCCCTGAACGTTTATTGTGTGGGCGGAAAATTTTTATATTTTTTAAAATTTTTTAAAATTTTTTAAAATTAATTAATTAATTTGTATATTATATATATTTTTTTAATTTTTTTAATTTATAAATAAATAATAAAAAAATAAAGATGAATAATATAAAATATTTTAAAATATTAAAAAAAGATATGATATTAAAATTAATTAATTAATTTTAAAAAATAAAAAATATTTAAAAAATAAAAACAAATTAAGGAGCACCTTATCCACGCCCATATTTTTTATTAAAAATTTTATATTATTTTTATTTGACAATGATATTATATATTATTATTGAATAAACATGTTTTTTATCTTATAATAATATTTAGTATTACATTATCAATCACATATCCCTTATTTATATTATAAAATTCTTTTTTTTATTTATTATTTATATTAGTGTTTAAAAGTTTTGATACATTGGTCTAAGTAGTTAATATTTTTATTTTTATTTTTATTTTTATTGAGTGGTTGGAAAGAACAGATAAACTTATAAATGTTAGCAGTGGCAAGGGGAAAGGTAATAGTCGCTTGGAGAAAATATCTATCATGGCAAAATATCACGATAGATATTTTCCTAGACATATTCCATATCTATCACGGTCAGTGGCAAAACGAACACAATCAAATCAAATTCAATGAGACTAACCAGCTACCTCATAAAGTTCTATCATGGCTTCATGAATCAGGCAAAACTCAATAAATGAGAATTTCCCCCCATCTTTCTTGGACAACACTCTAATATTCCTCTTATTATAATTATACATTTAATTAAATTACATTTTATAATTTAATTAAATATTAAATTTAATAATTTTAGTTAAATTTAATTATACTTTTTATATAAAAATTTTTAATTTAATTTTTCTATTTTAAATTTTAAAAATATTATCATCATAATTTTTTTAAAGTTTCAATTTAGTTTTTTCCTCTCTAATTTTCATTAAATTTTTTATGATATGATTGTTAATTATCTTATGGGTCTTATTACTCTACAGTCACATTTTGTGACTGTATATGTGACTGTAAAGTAACTATAAAATTTTTTAAAAATAAATTTTATTAGTTTTTTAAAATTTTAAATTTTTTTATAATAATAAACTAATGATAAATTTAAAAAAATAATCAAAATAATCAAAAAAATTTTTTTAAAAATCATACATTTAAAAAATATATATTTAAAAGAAATAAAAAAAATTCAAATAAAATATAAAATCATTTCAAAAAATTTCAAAAAAATACTATAAATAAAAAACTAATAAATAATATAAACAAAAAAAATTAATAAAAAAATTGAAAAAAATAAATTAAACAAAAATAAAAAATAAATTTGAGGGGCTGTAGCTTAGTCCCCCCTTATCTTATATATATACTAATTATTTTACACATCAACTAATAATAATTTTCACATCATATTTTTTACTTATAATTTCATTTCATCTTTCCCCTAAACCAATCGAGTCCTCCCAGCCTTTCCTCCAAAATCCTTACCTCTCTTACAAATATAATATATTATACTCAAAGTATAATGCAGTTATTTCAATTAAAAGAATTAGCACAATATTAACAAATTAAGAACTAATAACATAATAGCAACTAATTTATTATGGACCTTTTATATAATAAAAAATTATGATAAATTATTCCATAAATTTGGATATTGTTATTTTGTAATTAATATGATAAATTTCAAATAACCTCTTATAAATTTGATTTTAACAAGTATCTTCTATAATTTTAATTTTGACAATTAACGGTTCCAACTTTTAATCCATTACAAATAGTTAATTCTATTTAAAATATTACAAATATATGAGCTCTATTTAAAAATTTAATTTCATAAAAGTATCAAATTAAAAGAATATTATTTAAAACTTTTTTAGTTATATTTAATTGAATTGATCTATGTTTGTTTCTTTTTTTATTGAGTGGAATGGGTTATTTGCCACAAACTAAAAGTTTAAGTGATAAGTGATGAAAACAAAAACCACATAGAATTATTTACCAAATGATGAAAATGAAAAAATTATTTACAAGTATAATTAATATTACTCTAAATTAATTTAGTAAATTGTGTGCATAATAAATTTTTTTCAAAAGAACTTTTTTTTTATCTCACCCATTGAATGCTTCATAGTTAGAAAATCTTTGTTTTTATGTGATTTTCACTTCTCGAATCTAACCAAAATCTAATAGGACCTAAAGACAGAAAACAATTAGTGAAAAAGAAAAAAAATTAAAAAATGAATAGGGGTTTAAAGGGGACAAGAGGGGTCATATATAAGGCTAAAAGATGAAATGAGATTGTAAGTAAAAAATGTGATGTGAAAATTATTAGTTGATGTATAAAATAATCAATAAGTGTAAAATAGTTAGGATAAGTAAGACAGTAAATGACCATATCATCAAAAATTGAACGGATGTTAGATGGAGGGATCAAATTGGAACTTTAAAAAAATTATGAAGACAACATTGTTTAAATTGAAAATATGAGGACTAAATTAAATTTTTTTGTATAATAAGAGACCTAACATACAATTAAGTCTAATTAAAATCGTTAAATTTAATATCCAATTAAATGGTAGGGTGCAATTTAGATAAATTATGATAGTTGAGTATACAATATATTATACTTCCTCCATTTCAAATTATATGTCGGTTTAGGAGCTTTATTTTGTTTCAAATTATCTGTCTTTTTACATTACCAATGAAATATTAATTGTTATTTTTTCAACATTACCCTTATTTATTGTTATCTTCAATAGAGTAGTAACAAGAGTTTAAGTTGACTTTATAAAGGTAATTTAGTTAAGTACAATTATTTTTTGCTAAAATTGAGGCTATTTAATAGTTACCTTAATTCTTGAATCATTACCTTAAACGAAAGATAATTTAAAACGGAGGGAGTAATTAATATATTAATGAAAACATTACAATGACAAATTAAGATGCGGGTGAAAAATATAAATTTTATTTATATTATTTATAAAATGGTCGGGCTAATTTATAAACTAAAGTTTAGGTCCAACTTTGTTTTTAAAAGGCTTGAATTTGTGTTCAAGTCTAACATTTGGATTTAAAAATATTTTAAGCCTTTGATATTTTTTTGTTTCCCTAGTTCTTTCAAATCTCTCTCACACACATATATATCTATATAAATAATATAAATAAAAGATTCTCCAAAAGGCTATTACAAAAATAAAGTTTCATATAAATTTTAAAAAACCATAAGGTTGTTTAGTTTGAAGAAACATTTTTTTATTTTTTTATTTTGAAAAATAATTTTTATTTTTAAAATTTTGAAAACAAGTTTAATTTGTAAAACTAAATTATGTTACTAGAAAATGAAAACAATGAAAATGAACTTGGCTAACATATTTGGTTTAACACTCAAAACTAAGTTTTCACTTTCACACACCAATATTCTACCTCCGACGAAGTGAGCGGTTGAGATTAATCAACAATCAATCAAAGCACAGTAACCAGTAGAAGTAAAATAGAAAAAATAAAGAGAAAAAATATTGTTGATATGACCAAAAAATCTGAGCTACGTAGTTAGCTTAGTTACCAAGAGCGAGATTGGGCACGGAGATAGCTTGATTTCAGAGAACAACACTTATACAGGGACTTCGTTTCCCTTGTTGGTAACTGGGATTTGCCTCCTGGTTGATGCAAATGCAAAACAAGAGACAAATGAGGGAAGTTTTGGAGATTTGGATTCTAGATGTTGGGTTTGCGCAAGGGAGATGGAGCTTTGTTCGAGCTAGAGTTCTTACTTCGCAAGTAGTGGTATGGGTTGTTAGAGAGAGAAAATGATAGACAGCACGTCGATTTGATGAGGAAGTGAGAGAGAAGGATATGGAGGGAGATGAATAAGGAGGATAACCATAAGATTTTTTTTCAAAATTTTCAAAAAAACAAGAAAAATCGCATCAAAGTAAAAGCGAGTGTACTATGTTTGGTTTTCAATATAATTACAAAAATGTCTTTTTCAATATTTTGATTCAATTTTAAAACTCAAAGAAAATATTAAAAATAATTTTTTATTATTTTTATATTTTTAAACTTTATAAGAAATATTTTTTAAAAAATATTTTCAATAAATTTAACCAAACATGTTTTCAGTGTTATTTTATATTTTCAATAAAAATAAAAACAAAAAACAAGGAAACCAAACATGTTCTCTCTTGCACAAACACATGCGCACACCTACACACACATATATAGGCGGACTCTAACCTACAGTGCCGTGTGAATGCGTTATAGTAGTGTAGCACTTTTTTAAGGTCATTAGATTATTCTTAAAGCAATGGCAGCTACTGGTTCATGACCCATTACTTTAGGCGGGAATAATGGATAGTGACGAGCAACCTGCTGAGTAGGTTAAGGGGGAAGATGTTAAAGTTAACAATTTCATCCTTCAAGTAACAATAATTGCACAAAGGGGCAATTTTATGAAAATTTATAGTTTGATCAATCAAGGATGTAAAATTACAAGAAGTGGCCCGACACTAAGCCGTCATCTTCATCATCGTACAATGTCGTTCATTCCATGTTTGCTTGAATTTTTATCCACTGTATATGTCATGCGCTGTATACAAATGCATGTATTGTTATGCATTTTAATTTCGATCTTGCATTTGTATGTCGTGCTTATTTTCTTTGCTTAAATCCGATTTGCTCATGCCCTGTAAGTATGAATATTGACACATAGTAGGAAATTTGAAGACTTTTTTCCATGGATATTTTTAATTGAGATTGCATTTTTCATGAGTATTCTATATGGTAATTCTAGATTGGAACCATTATGAAATTGAATGTTCATGAAATTATTAGGTATTCAGAAAAGTCAGGCTCAATCGTATGCAATGTCGGTCTGGACATGTATTAAAGTTTGAGTGATGCACTAGAAGCAATTTAGAGGTATTGACATTTTGTTTGAGTTGGCACTGAGCAAATGAGGGAGATGACAACTCACGATACCTGAATTTGTTAAGAGTCTTACATTTGATAACCATTTTGATAGGCATCATAACAAATATCTCAGACAACAACGGATATGGTGTACAAAGCGTGATCTGAGATGAATTTGTGATTGGCAGTTAGAAGCAGATGAAAAAATTGAAGCCTATTTTTAGTGGATTTCGAGTGGCATTTGTTTTTCAAAAATGATTTTATTGCAACAGAGGAAGTTAGGAACCAATGAGTGAATGAATAAGTAGCATATCCATGTTGCAGTGGCCACATAGTTTTGCATACTCAATATCCATGTTTAGGAATGTTCCGTTTTCATATGGCCCTAAACAAATTAAGGACTTTGTGTGACAATGATGATGTAGATGGATGTATACTTTGTTAGTTAGTTTTATTTAAATAAATTGTCTGTCTTGAATTTGATTGATTAATGGTTACCTTTTTCTTAAACATGGAAAGATGGTTTAACTTCTTGTTTGTTGTTGGACAATGATGTTATTAAATAAGACAGGAAAGAAACTGATGCCTTGGGAGCAAAAATTGATCTTAATACATAAATTCATCAAAATATAAGAGAAAACTCACAAACTCAATACCACAGTGATTATCCACTCTCTATAAACCTTATCATTACAAATATGCAAATTTAGAAACTACTGTGAAAGGAAAATCATACTCTTAACATAAATTGAAACATTATGTAATATGACTTCACTTGCGTAGCTCATAATTGCAAGAACCTCCCTATCATGTGAATAGGGGTTGACACTTGTCAAGATATATTTGAACTGTGAAGGATCACCCTCAAAGCCTGAAGAAGTAGAAGTTAGCAAGCAATTTCCAAGGAAAGCTGAAGGTAGGTGATACCATGGGCCATCCTCAAACTTAAACATCTTACACCATTCATAGCCACCATCTCCATCAATGCCGACACACCACATGTCAACTCAGGTTCTAAATGGATACAAACGAAAAGAAAGAATAGCTAGTTCATCTCTATAAATACTCTAACTAACTAACATTGCTTTGGTGCGATCTGGAATAACAAACTCCTCAAAGGACGAATCTCGAAGCTTAAAACAAACTATGGATTATAAAGGCAACATCCCTTCTACATAAACAGCTTTAACAAAAAAAACCATAGCCATCTTTAAAGACCGAGTTTCCCTTTATATCTGTGACACCCACACCCACAACTTTTTCTTCAGTCCATGTATTTGTCAAAGCGGAACACATATTATACAACATTCCACCATCAAAATGCTTCTTTTTAAAAAGACAAAAAATTTGAAATCATTATTTGCATAGTTAGAGCAGAAGGAAAGCAATAAGACATTACATTCCTTAAACATCACCGATATATCTAAGAGATACTTCACACTTTTGATCATGGGATTCCATATTAGTATGTTGCTATCCTATCCTTGCTTTGAAAAACTTAGGCATATAACTTCATCAACTAAACCAATAACATGAAGCTAACCAATTTGATCAAGCTATCTGTTATAACTAATACCTGTAAGAAATCTTAAATGCTGAAGGGATTGGCTTTCTTGAATATTGATTAGGGACACAAAATCTTGTCTTGGTCGCATACTACTGTAGGTCTCATGCCCAAAAAGCTTAGCAGAAGACTTCACATTTCGTTTTAATTACTCTTTTGCAAAAGAGGAAGATGACAACTGATGATTCCAATATTTGCTCAAAATCTTGCACTGGGTTACCATTGTAACAGGCATTCTAAAAAGAATTGCGTACAACAATGCATCTAGAATACATACAAGATTGTCAATAGATGAAGCCATTTTGATGGGTTTCCAATAAAGTATATCTTTATACTTTGTTGACGTACAACGACAAAGGAACCAAACAGTTAACTGAAAAAAAATTCTACATAAAGGTTGTAGATGATACCCTAACAAAATAGGGCTTTTAAAATTTTGAACAAGGGCATTAATGTTCCAACATTACTTTACAGGTTTGAAGGGAAATTAAAAAAAGCAATTGAGAAGGCCATAAGACATGTAGGTGACGATTCGTCTTGGAAACAGTGAGTTGTGTGATGCTTTTGGTCAGCTGAATAAATGTCACGCTTGGTATGGTTTTGCAACGTTCTAAGGATTTTCTAAAAGTAGCCTTGCATTGGTGTTATGCTTATTTTCATTTGCAGTCTGTTAGGAAGTTGTGGATTAGTTCGAGGTTGTGATTTCCTTACGTTGCTGCTTGTTTGTCTTTGCTATTACTGATACTTTATGCTCTGTTCTCTATTTTCTAGATATGTTTTGTTCTACTGGAGATTCGGTCATGATGCCAAGGCCACATGAAGGGACAAGTTTAACAAATAGTGGCCATACATTTACTTGGGGGTCTCGATTTTGACACGTCACATATATTTAATTTTCATAAAGAACAAATAAAATTCTTTTCATTCCCTTCTTCCCTTACATGAATTATGTATCTCAAAATTTTCCCGCACTATGCTTTCGTTCCCTTCCTACTCACTTTGTTGCACTTCATGCTTATAACCCACCACAATAACTAAACTGCCATTCAGAACCAATAAGATGTAGAATGGAAATCCTTAGTCCTTTGTAAGCTAAATACATGGACACTTTTGGCTATTGGATAGGTCTGTATAGACATTGAAACGTGTTAAAAACCGTATGAAGAAGATGAATAGACAAGCCATGGTCATAGTTTATTTCTGCCTATATCTCCTAGCACACAACTTGGAATGGAGTAATTCTAAAGCCAAATGAAGGAAGAGATTTTGAAATATGAAAACAGCTAAAGAAATAGCCAAATATGTTAAGTCAACAATAAAAGAATGGGTTAAATAGATAAATGACACCACCCTGAGGAACCCATAACCTTAGAGATATAGAATTTGTGCACTCACCAGCCTCTATAATCCACTAAATACATACAGAAATTCAAGTAAGCTCACCACTTAATGGAATCCACCAAAGAGATACATAACTAAAGGAAGAAGCACCAAAGGCTCTTCAACTTCTTCAATTATTTGAATATTCTGAAAAAGTCCCATATACTCGTAAGAATTACAAATTTGATAGTTCTTGGAACATCCCTCAAGCATAGAAAATCTCAAAAATAAAAGCTTATTTTCATTCTCATAGTCCAGCAGCAGATTACTAAACTATTCCATTAAGCAATAAATGCAAATAGTTGACTAATGACTTTCCTGCCATACTTAAATAAAATACTATAACTAATTCTATAAAAATCAAAATCAAGTGTTGCTTAATCCAACTGAAACTAGACATGTAGAGCTTTCCAATAAGTACTCATGGGCCGAATCTGGACTTGGATTAGATGTCCAAACATTCAAAGAATGTTGGGCCTGATTCTAAGTTCTTGACTGCATGAACATCACTTGTTGAGCTTGGGCAACCCCTTGCTCTAAGTCTTGCTCTTCTAAATGAGATGCTTCTACATCAAACAGGGTTAAAATCATCATCAGTGTTTTGTTTTGTTTTTGGTAAGCTTTGGTGGTTGCAAGTCAAGGTCAATTAATCCTCACATTTATTGTAGTTGGACGAAGCACTATTGCACCTTATCCTGTTTAGCTTAAACATATTGGCCCTCGAAACATGGTCTACTTGCATCTGATAATGATATATTTTAGTTAGTGTAAACACCTAATTTTGTCCAGGTACAAAGAAATAAAATAAAAAAAAATATAATAAAAGAAAATAAGAGAAACAAAATAAATAAATAAATACAAAAAAAAATGAATAAAAAAAAAGAAGGTTTTTGTTCTTCTGCAAAAAAAAAGAAAAAAGAAAGAAGCCCAGCCCAAACAAAAAAAAAGAGGCCTAACCCATTGAAGCCCACTTCACCAAAAACAGAGTCCAAGCCCATAACCCAGCCGGGTCAATCCACCACGACCCGGAACCCCACTTCTTGAAACCAGAACGCGTTCTCTTCTTCCCCCAAATCCCTTTCTGCAATCTCGGCCCCATTCCTCCTTGCATCACGCAGCTCTCCTGCCAGACCCGCACCTTGAGGCGACCTAATCCTTCAGCAAAACTCCCTTCCTATGATTTGCCTTTGATCTCGGCGTGATTTCGCCTCTGTCTACCATCACGCGACTGGCTCCCCTCCCCTGATTCTTCTCGAATTTGAATCATCACGCCTCTGTCCAGGGATTTTGTTGCTAAAGCCACGGGATTTTTGCCCTCCTCTTTGGGATATTAAAAAAAAAAGGAAACAGAGAGAGGGGGAGGGCCAAGAGGAGGCGATTCAGAGGGAGAACAGAGAGAGTTAACTGGAACGAAACCGGGAGAAGAGGGGAGTCCGAGAAGAAGAGATCGAAATTTTTGGAAAACAGAGAGCTCGGAGGAATCAAAGCCAATTATTGCTTCAGGTTGGGAATTTCTGTGGGATTTAAAATTTTGTAATTCTGCTGGAGGCATCACTCCGAGAGGTTTGGGTATGATGTTTTTAGTTTAGAATGCGTTTTTAAACTGGAATCGAATATAGTTTCAGTCATTATATGATATAGATCTATTGGTTTTAGAATTTGATTCAACCTGACTTTGGATGAGCGTTTTAGTATGATTCTGCGTGGGTGTTAGCCTCAGTATGGCGAATTTTGGTCCGATTTTGATAATTTTCTCTTCCTATTGAAACCATAGCTTTGTCTGGTGATATTGGTGTGGGGATCTAAGTCTGGTAATTGTTTTTAATGTGTTGTTTTGCC
>JASKGM010000011.1:2514577-2533036 GCA_034509205.1 Ceratonia siliqua | reverse complement strand
TATCTCATCACTTTCTTAGCAGCAACCCAATGGTCACTCCCAGGATTGGATAAATATCACCCAAGAACATTAGTAAGAAAAAAACAAATTAGGCCTAATATAAACATGTGTATACATTAAACTCCCTACAGCACTGGCATAAGAAATATTATTCATCAATTCTTTCTTAGTCTCATTTCGAGGGCACTGAATATTATTAAACTTGTCACCCTTGGTAACTGGGACATCCCCATGCTTTTAGTAGTTCATACTAAATCTTTCTAGAAGTCTATCAACATAAGATCTCTGTGACAATCCTAGCAAATTTTGAGTTCTATATCTATTGATTTGAAACCCCAATACAAAATATGCTTCACCAAAACCTTTCATATCAAAGTTTCTAGACAACATGTATTTGATATAAAATAGTAAAGCCAAATCATTGGCAGCAAGTAAAATATCATCAACATAGAGAATTAGAAAAATAAACATGCTCCAATTGACCTTTAGATATATGCATTGATTAACTTTGTTCTCAATGAAGCCCAGAGAAGTCATAACTTCATCAAACTTAAGGTACCACTGGCCAAAGGCCTGCCTCAAACCATAGATGGGTCTTTTAATCTATACACTAAGTGCTCACTCCCACTTTCCTCAAAAAAGCCTCTGGTTGTTTCATCTAAACTACCTCATTTAAATTTCCATTCAGAAAAAAGGTTTTGACATCCATCTGATATAGTTTTAAATCAAAATGAGCCACTAAGGATATAATGATTCTAAAAGAATCTTTAGAAGAGACTAGAGAGAAGGTGTCAGACTAATCAATACCCTATTTTTGAGTAAAACCCTTAGTTACCAATCTAGCTTTAAAACGCTCAATTATTCCTTTGGAATCTTTCTTGGTTTTAAATACTCATTTATAACTAATGGCATTCACCCTTCATGGCATCCTTCTCATCCTTGTCATAAAATCCATCTCATCCTTCATGACATCATACCATAACTAAGAGTTAGTACATTCTATTTATTGTAAAAAAAAAAAAAAAAAGTTCTAGGTTCATACTAATGCTCGAGTCAGATTCTTGTAAGTACACAATATAATAATAAGCTTACCAATGTAAGACAAATCAAATGTAAATCATTAAAATCTACTTGTGGGCGAGGATTTTAACACAAAATTGACTCACTAGCTTTATGATGAAACCTAATAAATTATGAATATTTCTTAATATCTTTGGGCTAATTAAGAAATTAATATAATTTTCATTCCATCTTAATTAAACAAGAAAAATATAATAATTCTCATATGGGAAAAATACCATATTAACACATTTAATACTTTATGTATGCAGTTTTCGTAATTAAAGATATTGTGGCTATTCTTTAACAATAAAATGCATACTAATCACATGATATCAATGGTGTACATAAATTAAGAGATGAATATTAATGGAAGCATAACATAAATTAAAATAATTAATTTATTATACTAATAATGCCTTAATTTAATAAAAATTATACTTAATTTTGAATTAAATAAACTTCTTAGTGACTAAATAAATAGTCTAGCCCATTGTTCAAAATAAGACAATAATAACTTTAAATAGGTCTCTAATAATAGGTTTCAACAAATAAGATTATATTTATCATTAAAAATTAAAAATGTATAGGCTATTTTAATTAAAGGAATTATATAAATTTGTAACTTATAGAGATACAAGTAATACAAGAATAAATTTCTTTATAAACTCAAACAACTAGTTCAAAACAACAATTATAAAATAAGCAATTTATAATTATTTTAAAATGTAATGAACCCATTCACAACATGCAACCTTTGAGCTTAACAAAGTTTAAAGAAAATGTCCCAACAACAATACAGTCCAAATAACAAAAACAAAATTAGGCCAGCACTAAGGGTGGAAATAAGCTATACTAGGCTAGATTTT
The DNA here is from genome assembly GCA_034509205.1 of Ceratonia siliqua. NCBI lineage: Eukaryota > Viridiplantae > Streptophyta > Magnoliopsida > Fabales > Fabaceae > Ceratonia > Ceratonia siliqua. The sequence continues at coordinate 2,531,108 of JASKGM010000011.1, read as the reverse complement.
GGCTAAAACAGGCTAGGCCTGCATATCAAAAACTTGACTTGAGCCTAGTCTACGGCCTGTGCCTAGTCTATGGCCTGCTATAGGCCAAAAATTAAGTATGGCCTAACCTGTTGGCCTATTTAGGCATGCTAAGAAATAAAATAAAAATATATGTTGGCCTATAAAGCCAAAAATATGCTTCGGCCTACAAGGCCAAATGTAGGTCGTAAGCCTTTTTTAGTCTACATATAGTATTATATTATATATATATTTTAAAAATATAAAAAATATATATATATATTATATTATATTATAAAAATACAAATATAAGTAAGGTCTTTGATATAGAGGCCCAACCTATTTAGTTAATTAGGCCTAAATAAAGTACTTGACCTGGCCTAATTGTTTAATAGGCTAGGCTAGACCAGACTGGTAGTAGGTCATGTTGTAGGCCCCAAATAGGCCACCTGGCTTACTTCTACCCCTAGCCAACACTCTAACACAAACATAAACGTAAAGATTCAATAAATAATAGGCCAAATGTCCTACAACATGAAAGTCAGAGTTGATGTTTAAAAAAAATTTGGGCCACACTACACTAACATTAGAAGACCATCATAAAATAATTTAAAATTTTAGGCTTACTTTTAAATCATTTGAATAAGATTTTATAAATCTTAAATGTGAATTACTAAAACAAATTGACCAATTATATTATGGCTATAAATATTAAAAGCCCTAAAATTAAAACAACCTAAAAGGAGAATTATCATGATATCCAAAACTCTTATAGCCCAAAACCTTAAAGGCTATGACCAAAAACCAACTAAATAAATAAACGTTTTAAAATAATATATTCGGCCAACATATTAAAACATAAGCCTAGAAACAAAAAAAATAAGCAATTGATTTGGCTAAAATACCATACACTACTTAAAGCAACGTCTATAGACTTTGCAATCTATTAGAAAATGCTCAAGACTTTAATCGCTAGCAAGGAAAAATCAAAGCCATAAATCATTAATGCTAGCTCATTTTAAGAGTTCAAATTAAAATCAAAATGGTAAAACCAATTTACCCAACAATTATTGACGAGCAAGCATTAAAACAAATTTGATTTAGCAATAAAGCCTTGTCTAGGTAAGTCATTCCCTGGCCAAATTCTATGCCTTTCTTCCATCTTTTAAAATTTGAGCCATTTAACTCCTCAACAATAATAATATTATTGTTCAAACCAGAAACAAATTAATTCTGAAAATCATCCCAGTTGGGCAAATAAATTTTTAAAATTAACTTACTTTCCAATAATTTCTTAACAATAACAGTATTATTATTCAAATCAGAAATAAATAAATTCTAAAAATAATCCCTTTTGGGCAGATAAATTTTTTAAATTAACTTCCCAATAATTCCTGAACAATAATAGTATTATTGTTCAAATCAAAAGAGACTATAATAAAGAAATAGAATATATCAATTATAGAACAATTACATATACTTTTAATAGCATAAGCCATAAATTGGAATGCCAAAGCATATTGCCACATCTTCCCTTTGAGCAAAGTATGTAGAACATGTAAGGTGTTCTTAATTACATAAAACCAATCAAAAATAAATTAATTCTGAAAATCATCCCCTTTGGGTAGATAGATTTAAAAAAATTAATTTATTCTCCAATTCGAAAATGCTTCCTTGCCATTCCTAAATTAAAACACACAATAATCACCTTTGGACAAATGGTTGTATGCAATAACCAGGAACTATCCCCAAAAGTAAATCCTATAAATTTAATATGAATAAAATCATTTTGGAGAGAATATATTCATACAAATTTATAGAATTTAAATTTTGGACTTTAAATGTCCAAACAACTAGCACACAAATTTGCACGCCCATAAATAAAACTCCCAGAATCAAGTACTACGCACCAAGTACTTTACTGGTATTAACTGACATAATTGTAAAAATCACAATCTCAATTATGATGTTTTAAAATTATTTGCAACAGTGAAAATAATACATAAAAATTTTTAATAAGGGTATTTATCACATTTTAGCTCAAAAGTTAGAGGATAAAATGCCCCAAGAAAGCCTAAAAAGGGCTTAGAAAACTAGTGGGCACATGTCCAACTACGCATGGATTAATGCACCAATAACACCATCTGGCATGTAGAATCGCCTGTCTCCCTCTGGTCTAGCGTGTACCTCTCATGTGCCAGAACTTCTTCTTTCTGGCAGCTGCCAGCCAGGGGAGCTTAAATTGAGCTCTCGAAACGTGCATTATGTGCCATTTTTTTAAAAATAAAATTATGAATCTACTAAAAAGCATATTCGAAGTAAAATCCCACCAAAAAATAGATCAAACAACAATTTTTCAATATTAAAATTGCTAAAAAATGTAACTGTGAGAAAAGGTTAGGATTCTTGAAAAAACTTCCAAATGAGCCATTTTTAGGCACAAAACTACCACAAGATCATGATCGAACAAAGGCAATCATCAATAGAATCAAAGGCATCCAATAATTCTCCAAAATTATTACAAAATATGTAATCTAAAACGTCAATTTTCTTCAAAAATCTGAAATTTCTTTTTTACTTGAATATTCTAAGAAATAATTCATAATAATATTCAAGTTAAAAAAAAAAGGACAAGACAAGAAAATGAGTATAAAATAATTCATATACAAATATATAATTATGATTTAACATAGTTTTGATCTTAAATTCATATAAGTAAGCTCTGATACCACATGTAAGCAAAATTAATACCTTGTATGAATTTAAAATACCATTTATAAAATTAGTTCATAAGCGTACCTGACTTCGACATGTTCACTGATTTAAGATGATTAATACAGGTAATGTCTCTTTCTCCAACTCAAGATAGAAAGGCGACTGTCAACAGGACAAGTCAAGGATAAGATATCAGTAATCTCCCTTATTAAGTTAGGAGTGGTGCGGGGACCTAACATTTTATAAAATAAAATAACACTAATAGGCCCTCCGATTATGGACCTATAGGATTGGGCTTACACTAAGTAGCTAAATACATCAGTACAACTAAGGTATATAAAGTCCAAAACAACAGTGATCACAACATGGACTTTAACTATTTGGCAATGGATCCTGTAACAACTTAATTTTGTCTAGGTAAGTTTTAAAATTGTGAAAGATAACAAACAAAAAAATAAATACATAAAAATTAAGAAAAGTGATAATAATGATAAGAAAGCATGAAATATGAAAAATAGTAATTGGAAAGACAAAAAAAAAATTAAAACCATAAAAATATGAAATTTAATTTTCTTATACAAAAAGTTAGAAAATTAGAAAAAGTAAGAAGAATAAATAGAAATGAAAAATAATTGTAAAAAATAGATTAAAAAATAGTTGAACTCCTAAACCCAATTTCATGCCTTAGCCTAGTTCTTATTAAGCCTACAATGCCATCAGCCCAACAATTTCACCAACCCAGACTCTCATGAGCCACATTTCAGCAAACCATCCCAAGCCTAATCACTTACGTATAACCCAACCCATGGATCTAACCCAACAACCTGACTCAATCCAGTTGATAATAAATATCTTCTACCTCCTTATGTCATTTAGTTACCCTAGCTGTCACCCCCTATGGGCTATTCCTTTCCCCTTCCTCTGTCTTCCCAGGTATGGCAAGCTTACTTTTTACCTCATGTTTTGCAGGCCAGCAAGCTCTTTTTTCTTTATCTCTTCACATGGTCATTACCTTTTTCCCTATATTGTAACCTTAGCCATCTTCCTAGTTCATCCACATTTCTTGGCTCTTAAAGATTCATCAATCTTCTCAGTGTATCTCCATGGCCAGCTCATCTAATTCATACTCCCATCCTTTCTCTCCATAAATGCATCAAGTATCTTCAAAGATTTTATCTTCATCGAGCCAAACCCAAGCCAAATTTGTTGACTTCGGAGGAAGCCTTTCCCTCTGTTCAACCTCCAGCTCATGTTCTGCATTGCAGAGGAATAAGAAGAGAGGTTTTCGTTTGGTGGAATAAGGAGCAGATCATGTTATATGCGTCCGGTTATTTGCCTATAAATACAGAGAATGAGGGATTACAAAAAACAACAAGAGAGAAAATTGCAGAGTTTCAGAGAAAGAAAAAGTATTTCTGATATTGATTTTTGAAGTGCCGACACTGTTGCAGACTTAGGGCCTTCTTAGGAGGGACAAAAGGAAAGGTTGAATCCAGATTGATTTCGTGTGAGTCGCTAGAAAGGTAAGTTTTTTTGTGTTGTTAGCTTTTTGCCGGTAGATACGTTAATTTTAGTTAAGGACTCATTAAAATTTTGGTTTAAGTTGGGCAAATAAGTTATGATCGTTCATTGTAAGAATGGTTGTTATCACAGGTTTATTAGTTTGCTGTTTTAAAATCTCGTGCTGGTTCACGGTTTGGAATTCATTTGAAAATTGATCTCAGACAAAATGTTAATATGTTGTAAGGGTACTATTTTTTTTTTTTTTGGCTCAATCTCTATGTTAAGTGTACGCCTTAAGTCAGTGGGGTTTGCCTCTGGTTTAGGCATAGCATCATCTTTGGGGCTTCAATAAGACATAATTTGGCTCAAATCTAATCTGGAGATGATTTTGGGTTTACTCAGTTTCCTAAATAATCCAATGTTTGAGAATTGATGTAGGATCTAAGCTCAAGCTTGTTCAAATTTGACTTGAAGTTGGTTTTAAATCTGTTTGGTTTGGAATTGTATTAAGCCTGCAATATCTTATTTAGGTAGTTGATTTTGGGTCTGGGTCATTTTTTTATCTGGATGTTAAAAAGTTGGATCTTGTTTCAAATCTTTTGGACAAGCAAATAATTTGACAGTCACTGTTAATTCATCCAAATAGGGTTGAATTAAAGCAATTTTCATCCTTTATAGTTATAGCATTTAGATTACAGGCTTTTTGCTATTTTATTGCTGTAGGATTATTCTTTCTGACTTCAGTTACATTGTTGTGTAGATATTATTGTTATTATTTGATTTGTCTTACCTTTGATGGTTGCTTTATTGGTCTTATCTTTCCATGGTTTGTTTGGTTGTAAAACTTGTACAACTCTTTGTTTGGATTACTCATCATTTTATTGTGTTTTATTTTTCTAGAAGGTGCATTTATTTTATTTATATCATTTAACACTTATAACTCTTTATTGTCATTATCTTATATTTCAAAGACAAACATGGTATTTAAATGTGCTAAATCTTTTTATAAAGCTTAAAAAGAAAAAGAAATATCTCTTGGTGCAAATTTTTGGGTCTAAGGCCCAAATCTGAAAGGTATTTGGGAAAGGGGTTTCACAAAAAAAATTCAAAAGGCCCAATTTAAACAAAAATAGAAAATTGACCATATGATTTGTGGGCTCTAAAGGCCATACAAAATAATATTTTTCTAGGCTCCAAAAGCCTTCGAATTGTTGTTTTATATCGTGCACCTCATTTTCTACTTCGAATCCATCAACCTCGTCACCCTCATCTTTAATGTCATTAAATCTCATCTTTACTGCAATATCTCATTGTCACTAACTTCCTCAACTCCTTTGTCTGGCTCATCCCTTTCTACCTCTGTTTCAATCCCATCTCTGTTAGGATCGTCAACAAAATTAGGTTCGTCCAAACAATGGACCACGTACATCTCAACTTGCCCATGGGTTACACCAATGGTAGCCATTTCCATTGCTTGTTTGTCATCTAAAATAGGCATAAGTCTTGCAGACAAATCCACCATGTGTTCTTTATACCACAAATCCACACGTCGCCTATAACCCAAATTCTCCACACAATCCTTAATATCCTAAAAACTCCATTTATCTATATCACAATTATCCCAATAAGTCACTTGACCGCCCACGTAACCTCATTTTGGAGACTCAACAAATTCACCTCCATGGTAGACAATCACACTAAAGTGATCCATCACTAACCTATATACAATATTATAAAAGTCAATTATCATAAAGTAATGCTCTATGACATCCATATTTACAGCTAAAATCATGTTAAGCCAATATCATCAAACTTATCCCTTGGGTTAATAATGAAAAATAAAAGTTAAGCAATGAAATTGAAACTTGCAAATAAGTTATCAGACAAAAATGAAACATGTTAAAAACTTAAGGGACGAAATTGAAACCTGCTAAAAACTTAATGGACAAAATTAAGTCTCATAGTATATGTTTAAATATGTAACAACCTATTTCAATTAAAGTACTCAATTTAAATCTCATGTTATATTCCAAATATTATATACATCTTAATGGAACATTTAATTTTGGACTAACTTAAAAGTAGTAGCACACTTATTTTGGTACAACATGTTAGCAATAATAACCTTTCCAACATACAATGTGTAGTGAAGGACCCATAAGATTCAACTATCCTAATGCATTGGCCATATTAGTAGGACCCGTATGATTCAACTAAACTAATGCATGGACCATATTAATAGGACCCACATGATTCAACTAAAATTATGTACGGACCACATTTATGGGACCATAAAATCATAAAAAAATTTGATATTTTTAACACAGTGTATATTTAATTTCTTCTTATTAACACTACAAATTTACACTACAGAAGGAAGTGATAATGTACAAAAGTTTTAACATAACATAACTAAACAATGTTGAGTGTAATAGAAAATTAAGAAAATAACAAATTCCTTTTATGAAAATCAGTTACACACTTCCTTGTCTTATTAGGCTAAGATTGCAAAGAAAATAACAAACAAATTTGGGAAGAAGAACACAAATTGTGTATTGTACAATTTATTTTACAAATAATCTTCCACCAAGAAAAGTCCACTAAACCTTCAACAGATTTCGCTCCTAGCACTAATTTATTGTCAATTACACACGTTCTTCTTCATGGCTTCACGAATTTATATGCTTCAATACTTGACTTGAAGAAAAGTAAATTCACATTGAGTAAGATGATAATAACAAGTTACATTCTAACAATGGCATCGATAATAATTATTTTAAGCATGTAATACAAAGAAATGTTCTTTCATTTTCTAATGCATAAGCAAGAATCCAACTCCAATTTGACCATCAAATATGTTACACATTCATCAATTATACTTCAAAGAGTGCCTGTCTTATTCATTAAATGAGTGAAGCAAACAAATTAAAAGGATATGAAACAAAGCGTTCACTGGTTTCTGCAATATTTTGCATGAGACAAATTTGGTACACTATGTTTATTTAAAGCTATGTGATTTTGCTAATATATTAAAAAAAATGTGGATGAATTGTATAAGGCTGGTGCATGAATTAGTAAAGTTGACTTACAAGAGCTCATTTTGCATGCCACATGGGGTTCATCGTCAAACACTAGAATCTGATTCCTTCTAATATGATGTACAAATGCATAATATTGCGTCTCAATCTGTCATTAATCGACTTGCTATTTCATTGATTTAGCATCATTTATTTCGTAAGTTTATGTCTCACATTCAAAAATTAAACTTTTAAATTTAACCTCTATTTTGATTCATGAGGAAGAGCTTACCAATCTCAAGGAAAGAGCAAGGAGATGCTGTCGCATAAGGAAGCAATGGAAGAAAGGGAAGAAGCTGTCGTGCAAGGAAGCAATGGAGGAAGGAAGGAGATGTTGTGATTAGGACATGAGAATGATGTCATTTGTTTACAAAAGGGGGGAATCCACCTCAGACCCAAAACGACGTCGTTTTGAGTCGTCATTTTGGGTCCTTCTGATTTGCTGATGTGTCCTTCAACACTCCACCTAGCGCCACATGTCGTTGGGGTCTTTTAATTGGCAGCCGCGTCAGCATTTTTCATTTAATGAATTAACGGTGTTAGGGTTATGGACAATAATGATACTTTTTTAAAACATAAAGGACAAGATTGAAACCTTTAAAATATAAGGGATAAAATTAAAACCTCCCTCAAACATAAGGGACACAAAATGTACTTTTTCCATGTTTTATATATAATATCTCTTACATGATTATGGACTTGTTAAGGAAGCTTAACGTTTTAAACATGTAATTGACTTGATGTACTGATCTATCATATTGTTGTAGTACATTAAAGGACCTATTCTAACATCCCGTTTCCTTGTTAATTTTTATTAGTATTAGACAACTTATATTTTTTCATGTTCATAAGAATGATAAGCAATTTTGTTGTGCTTTTGGAGTCTATATTTTACATTCATTAAATGTGATTACCTCATAGGACAAAGGTCGGCCACTTCCAAAATTTGGTGAATGCGATGTCAATGATCCAGCCTCAGCTGAAGGCTTCACAGTGATCTTTAACAAAGCTAGGGATGAAAAAAACATTGGTGGTAAACCTAAGGCACCAGGAAAAGCTGATCCTCATAGTAGACTTGCATTAGATCCTGGCAAAGTTCAAAGTGTAAGGTGTTCTTGATTATACCACACACACTTTCTCTCTCTCTCTCTCTCTCTCTCTAACACCTTATGTTTTGGATTTGCACATTTTTTTATTGTGTTCTGCTTCTACTCGTGTATTATTAAATTTATTTGAAACACTATTTTAAGATCTGTTAGAAAGTTGAAACAATGTTTTATACTTTAATCACTGCCTTGAGGATCACCTCTAGGATCCCTTTTTGCATTTGAAATTAAGGTATGTGCGTTCCTTATATTAAACTCTGGTTAGGATGTAGGTAAAAGGATTAGAATGTGAAAAACCCATAAGAATGGGTGTAAATTTGGGTCTATCCTCTGATTGAACTAGATAATCTTGCTTAGAGATTAAATGTGTAGACCTTATGAAACAGGAATTTGTTATTTGAAAAGTAATTGTGTCTTAGTTCACAGGCTTAATGAACTTGCCTTTACCCCCCTCTTCAATGATTCTCTTGATTTCCAGAAAAAATCCTCCTGCAGAATCATAGCAATGGTTAAACTTGAACAGAAGAACATGCTTATGTGTAACTAGCTCCACAGTATTTTCTCAAAGCTAGAAGCTATGGAGCCATGAGGGAAGTGTGCTATAAAACTAAGTTGCAGTGGGGAAGAGCAAAGAAGACAGACTATTATTTGTATTTATATATATCAGAATTGTGGTTTATTATTAGGAGCTTGCTTGCGTGTAGCATTGTGTTTCTGGTTGTATCATCAAACATATGTTATTTTATGAATGGTTTTATTCTTTACATTTCGCTGCCTGGATAAGGCTTACAATTTGATACACGCCCTAGTGTCTTACATTCTTTCTACTATATTATTGTTTGTCATTGGCTGATTGTTCTTTCCCAATTCCTACTCTTTCTTACAAAAGTTTACATAATAGCAAAAGAGCAACAATTTTTTAGTAATTATTAAACCGCAAATAATAATAATAAAATATGATTTTGCAAATGAGTTTGATAGGAAAATTTTATGTAAGGACAATTAAATTAATTATGTGTGCATTTATATGAAGTTGTAAAATTATTTATATTAAAATAAACTAAATAAAGATTTTGAAAGTTGTGTCAAGAAAGGTACTAAAAATTACAACACATTTTTGAAAGGCAAGTAATATAGGCACATTAATTAATAAATGTAAACAAAATTCAATTGGTTTTTCATTTTAATAGTAATACCATCACCCTTTAGATCAATCAAATCCTCTGAACTCTGAAGTTCTACACTAAAACCCACAAGAAGGTTTCTTGTTTCTCTCATCTTATTCCTCAAAGCAAACATCTTTGACACCAATCTGCCAATGCCGCTCCTGAAGTGATGACGAGCTGCTCCCGTGGCAGTAATTCTGGCAATGCGCCCACACAACAGCGGGCAATTAATTAGCAACTCTTGGAATTTTAGTTGCTGCTGTAGAACTAGTACATAATCTACAGATGATGAGTTTGGCACATCTCCAACATCAGCTGCTTTTGAGTATATTCCACCACCCACTTCAGCATTTAGAGCATAAGTAACTAAATAAATGCAAACATACCATTCCCACTTCAGCATTTAGAGCAAAAGTAACCAACAACAATTGCAATAGACAAATAGAGTACAATAAACATGAAATTCTTACCTTCTAATTCTTAACAGATAAAAATATTATGGAACGAGAGATTTAAAACATGCAAATGTCTGTGTAGTATTAACAGCAAGAGTTGTTTAGATAAAAAGACAACTAGGAGAAGACAATATGCTTGGCTATATATAGCACATGAAGAAGACAATATGCTTTGCTACATGAAGCAATTGACATTATCTGCAGTATCACTTCAACCACGTTCAGACTCTTATAAGCAAAATTGCAGCTCTGGCAGTTCACCACATGAGACCAGTACCTGTGAAAATTGTCACTCAGTTTATGTAATTAAAAAACTCAACACCAACTAATTTTCAGAGCTCAAATAAATACCCATTACCTCCACCCCACCCCAACCACTTGAACTAGTGTCCAGTTGCAAAGTTTTAACTTTTAAATCAATGTTATATATAGAGCATAGTTATGTTTATGTCAATAATTGAAACATATAGAAGTAGCATGAGTTCAATGCCAGGAGCTCTTTCGCCTTACTCATTTCCTTAATTCATTTCCATGGTTGGCAAATCATGCAAAACAGACACTGATGGTAGGCTTTCTTTCCCTTATTTATACAGAAATAAGAGCAAGAGGTATTATTTCTAAAGGTTGTTAGCTTTCTTATAATAAAGTTTTCTAAGTGGAACCCCAAAGGAGAAAATTGGTTAATGTCCATACCTTCCATATTAATTACTCCAGGACCATCTTTGCCCCGGGCGGCATTGGATGCCTTCTGATTAGCAGCTGCTGCAGTATGTGAGCTACTAAAGGGTCCAGAATCTGATTTTGGAATAGAAGAAAAGATAGGGATACAAAAGAAGATAAACAAGAGCACATTTGGTATATCAATTAGTTGGTAATTATGAACAATTTGCTTTACCTGAATTTAAGCTGGACAGTAAATCGCTAGAAGTACCAGCTTTATTGGAATCTTCAACTCTGAATCAGAAAATAGATATCAAAGAATATGGTATGGAAGGCTGCATGATATAATGCATATAAAAATGACTTCCTTACTTGACTCTAGATGGAGAAAATGGAGATTCTTCTTTTAAACCAAGATCCCCCATGGTAATCCCTGTGCCAACCACAAGTGACAAACGAAAAAAAAAATCATGAATCATAAATTCATTCTTATGACTATAAATTTCATTTCTTTTTTGCCAAAGAAATATATAAAGAAACTATCATAAACAAATACATCTTTTTTTTACTAAGCTACAGCGGCCATGCCTTTAAGCATAATTATTTATTATTCATGCACCCAGTTTGAACTTTTATTAAAGCCTACAACGTCATGTCATTCAAAATAAGTGATAAATGATGTGCTTAATCCATAACAATATGCTAAGTAAAATAAATCACAAAAACTTTAAAAAATAATTAGATGATATTATGTATTGAGACAGACGTTTCTTGTCTTCACCATGCCCATTAGCTATAGTAAGTAGCTCTTTTCTGTTTTTTCCAACTAAATGAGACATGTCCTAGAAAAAAGAAAAAAAAAAAAAACTGAAGACTAAAAATTCTCTTGACAAAACAAGTATAATAGGAGCACTGTTTACAGCTTCATTTGATGTATATCATACCGGAAGAGGAAAGAATGGGGAGTTAGTATACATTCCTAAAGTGCTCTATGCATGCTTCTTTATTCTTTGTCCCAACCTGCTCAGCAACTTCTGCCCAGTTCCCCATGCCATACATTTCAATTCCCTAAAACCAAGAAATTAAGGCTAGAAAATTTTGATAGAAATAAGTAATTTCTTATTCAAGCACCAAATGCTATGCTTCATAATTCAAAACCACTAATCACCAGCAATCCTAAGAAACAAATTTGAAGAAGTTACCTCTAGAAGCAGAATTTTGTCATCTGCATTCCAGTCTGGGCAAATAAGAGGGAAAGATAAATTATCCTGTCAAAATGGAATTGCATTAAAACAAAGCACTGCAAATACCATAAAAAAAAGTTTAATAAGCATGTTAACTTAAACAAACAGTATGCAATTTATCTAATTTCATTTGGGACAGATTCACTTAAACATTACATCTTTCAAAAATTAGTCGAATATTACACAGAAGAATAAAAAACAGCTTGACATGAAAACCAATAAAACTTTTAATACATGGAAATCCCTAAATATATATATAATCAGTATATAACTAAAGCTCAACTGAATATAGTTCATTGTAGCAGTCAAATTCTTCAGTGAACTACCACTGATTTAGTAACTTTTCTGGTAGAAACTGATTTAGTATCTAATTCCTAACATACATGCCAGAGCCTGCACGGTACAATTCCAATGCATCTACAACTCTTGTTTTCTTTGTTACTACATTTTTTTTTTCAGGCAACATCTATACCTTCATCAAAACATTTTTCATTGTATGTATTGGGGAAGAGGGAAGTTAACAACATTTTTTTGGTAGATATTAAAAACATTATTTAGATAGTACATGATGGTGGCCACAACATCTGCAGCTCCAGATTCTGAATTATCTCCACTGGCAGCATTCTTTTTTCTCCTTGACCTACACAGCCAAGAATGGCAATCAGAGGAAAATATATAAATGTACCAATGGTAATTATAGGACAGAAATGATGCTGATGCATCAATAAACACACATTGGCAGCATCATTGAGCTCTCAAGTGCATCACACAGCTCAGGAATAGGCCACAAAACACCATTGGAGTGGCTTCCTCATATCCAGGGAGTGAGTTTTTTGCCTGTCTGCCATAGTGAGTAATAGTGTCACCCACCCTGGCATCAACTACCATTCTTATAGATGCTGAAAGATAGCCCACCCGTTAAAATACACAACAAAATATCAAAGATCAATATGACTAAAAAAAATGTTTCCTTTATCTTCCTTTAGAGAAGTAAAATAACTAAAGAATGAATTTGACTAAGAACATTGTAGCAAAAATGCACACCCACAGTGAGGGGAGCAAGAATACATCAGTTTCATACCATGTCTATATTTTCAGAAATTTATTTCTTCTATTCATATATGCTATCTCATTTATATTTTTCAATACATGCTTCATTGAGCGTGCAGATTAGACAGGAAAATAGAAAGAGACGGGAGAGAAGTGACAAAAATATTATATACAATAAGAGATACACTACCATATCAATCAACCTTTTGAGATGCATCACTTTATCTCACCCATATACAATTCTTCAACTTGGAGTTGATTGGGAGATAAAACTCCAATTTCATCAGCAAAATAATCCTGTAGTTACATTCTCACATTGTTTCAGCAGAACATATGTATTGTCCATAACCAGGGCTCCGATTTGCTGTTGCGATATGGGAAAACAGGGCTCCCTCTTAAATTTGATTAATTACAGAAATTTGATTCACAACTACTTAAAATTTTCTTTATATAATCACCTGAACAGTTTGTAAATAAAACTTGTATAAATAACATTACTTAAGCATCATCGTCCAGGCCCAGATAAATTGACAAGTGAAAGAATTCACGTGATTTCCTAACTAGTACCTCGATGTGATCTAGAAAAGGAAAAACCAGAAGATAACATATAAGCCAAGCTAAAGAAGTTATATTGTTTCAGCAACAAAGCTTAAGAGTACATAGAGATGGGATTCAATCACGAAACAAAATTCAATTAAGAACTTCAAAACTAGCAAGTAAATACTACTCTGACAATACAGAACTTTAAGTGATTATAGTCCTCACTGCTAATACAAGGTTACTTTTCTCAAATGAACACAGATAATAGCTGAAAGTAGACTTGACTAAATTTCAATGTGTCAAACATTGGAATTTCAATTCTCACATAAATTAGTTGGTTGCACCACTACAAGTATTGATACCGTCCTTGCAATCATTTGTCAAATCGTTGAAAGTTTCAATCTGTTTTTTCCCTCTCAAGAACACTTCTGTATCAACTGATACTCTCATGTAACCATCAAATTCTACTGAAATCCCGTTATTAAGTTTTGTTGTCTCAGAGTACCATTCACTATTTTCATCCCAAAGATCCTTGTACTCGTCAAGAAAATGAGTGCTATACTTATCTTTCAAAGGGTCGAAGAAAGATGTATCGGGTTCATGTGTTGCTATATAGAGGTTCCTTCCATCTTCAATTTTGTCCCGCAAAGTTGAAATAAGTGCATCAGGGGAGGTATCTGCATCAAGATTAGGCCAAAGCTCCTTGTTCCTTGCCTTTTCTCCTCTCACAATATGAGCAGAGTCATAGTCCCAATTTAACCTAGAAGCTATTGCAGATACTATATCCATCAACCGCCTTGATTTCCAAATCAAATGCCATGGCCTTTGAACAACAGATTCTGTCTCTCCTTCACAGACCCTATACCAATAGTTATCAGGCTCCACAGATCCAAACTTTCTCATGATTAAAACATCCTTCACTTCCGCGAGTTTCATGGGTGTGACCCTAAAATCCTCCACAAGATGAAGTGTCAGCCCATCTTTCTTTTGCCACTTATTCCAATCTGACCAAAACTGACCCTGGTCCAACACAGACGCTGCTTCCCTTAAATGCTCAAAATCAAAGTAAAATCTGAAATCTTTGCCTTCCTCATCCTGCTTTGATGAAGTGTAAATTGAAGAGAGACATATGCTCAAATCCATAACCAATGTTCGGTTTAAGTACTGAGCTTCACCTAGAGCACACAAGAAACTCCATAAGTAATGATTCATGCTCTTACACCGATCTCCACCACCCACATAGATCAAGTACTGTCCATGACTAAATGAACCTTCAGACTCAACTACAGGAAGGCCATCATTAACAGTCTCCCCAACAATAGGCAATAGTAAGTTCGTCTGATCCTGCATTGGCGGTGTCTTCTCAAGCCCAGGTTTCTGGTTCTTCTTCCTCTTCCTTGCATTTACACCTGTATGGTATTCCCCAATGTCAACAACACTCAGTGTACAGTTCTCAGACCTAGCAATCACAAACCTCCTATAATCCTTATAAAATGCAGCAGCCTTCCCTTCCTTGGGCCTAAACCGCCATGCCATATCACAAGTACTATCATTTGACCCCCGTACAGGCTTCCCAAATCGGTAAAAGTGGATATCCTTAAACTTTTCAATGGTGGCTGTCATCATCAAATGGAACACCTCAGGGTCCCTACAATCAATAGGGCCACCTGCATTCTCACACTCAGAAGGAACTGCCTCAATGATTTCGGTACTAACCGAGATGTTATCAACATCAGTTAAGTTAATGACAGTGCCAAATGCAGTTTCGTTGGCTACCATAAAATCCTCTCCAGTTTTGACAACAGTATTATCAGATTTGAAAGTAGCATTGGATTTGGAAGTAAGGAATGAGGTTATCTTACTTGAAGGATGAAACAAGGGATCCTCAGGTTCATAAGTGGCAGCAATAATAGTAAAGATTAAGACCCCAATAACAAACATCGAGAAGCATACGTTTCCAATCATGGCCATGGCATTTTGGCCTAAATTCTCTGGCCGGAAACTTCCAGTTCTTGACAATGCAGACCGACCCAGCATATTTATTTCTATTAGATCACACCCCAAGATAAGTCTCCTACATAAACAGAAAATAAGAAAAATACCCA
Organism: Ceratonia siliqua; assembly: GCA_034509205.1. Classification (NCBI taxonomy): domain Eukaryota; kingdom Viridiplantae; phylum Streptophyta; class Magnoliopsida; order Fabales; family Fabaceae; genus Ceratonia; species Ceratonia siliqua. Next base: position 2,515,490 of record JASKGM010000011.1, on the reverse strand, counting down.
GTAAATTAAAATAACAAAAATAGTAACAATGGCTTCAGATAATAGATAGGGCTAGGCGCTTAGGATATAAAAATTTCCTCTTTCTTTTCTCTCATTCAATAATTGGAATTTGAAGATCTGCAGATAAAACCAAACAGCCAAATATTTTCAAAAGTAAACAAAAACAATGGTAGCTGAAACCCATGTATCAGCATTGCAAAGACTGGATCTGATCTGAATTCGAATTGGATCATAATATAATAACCTCTTACCTTGCAAGACGAGAATCAAGCGGAAGCAGCACCAGGAATCACTGCCAGCTATTTCTTCTCTGTCCCTCACTGACTCTCTGAGTCTCGAAATTCTTCACCCAGAGGAAATCTGTACTACCCAGAAATAGTTAATTTGTTAAATAATAAAAAATAAAGAAAGAAGACATATATATGGGTAAGAAATAATTAAACCAAAAGGATAAGTTAATGTGAGCGGTCAGCTGGAGGGCAATGCGCATGAAGCACATGATATTTTTTCGAATCATACAAAAATGACGTAGGCAAAATAGGAGTGGACCTCACTTATAAATGGAGAAGGGAGAAGGGCGGATCTGCAAATAATAAGAGTTATTTAAAAAAAATCAAAACACTAATTAAAGGAAGGTTACCTGTACTGTTCCTAGGGTAGCAACGTCCATAGGCATGTCTTCGTTAGCTTCGATTGCAGCACCGGAAGCAGTCGAACAAATTCGTACCAAAAGCCTACCTCTGGAGCAACCCGCTCTTCTGAGTGCATTTATAGTATTTTCAAAAATATGATATTCTTGATTTAATCACGTAATATTTTATATTAAAATAATATTACTTGACATAAATTTAATAATAAAAATATTATATTTTCATAAATATTAAACATTTGTTTCCCTTTTGGAATGGCATCT
>JASKGM010000011.1:2469757-2491551 GCA_034509205.1 Ceratonia siliqua | reverse complement strand
TAACCTTGAGTTGTTTGAAGTTGAAATGAAGAAAAGATGTTTCCCAGTAAAATGGAAATCATTGCCTGAACATAGCTATAATATGAGTAAAATAGAACAAGACACAAGGTTATGGCACAAGAGACTTGGTCACTGGTCACTGTAACTTGAGGTCTATGAAAATAGCTCAGAAATTAAAGCTAGTCAAGGATCTTCCTGAAATATATGACTACTCAGAGGTGTGTGAGGGATGCCAACTTGGAAAGCAACATAGATTGCCATTTCCAAATTCAGCCAATTAGAGAGCTACAGAGAAGTTGCAATTGGTACACTCAGATGTTTGTGGACTAATGTCACGGCCTTCTCTAAATGACAACAAGTATTTTGTACTGTTTATAGATGACTTAACCAGAATGTCATGGGTTTACTTTCTTAAACTAAAGTCTGATGTACTTTCTGTTTTTAAAAGGTTTAAAACTGCAGTTGAAACTCAGAATGGGTCAGTAATGAGGACTCTAAGATATGATAATGGCATGGAGTACAATTCTGGTGAGTTCAAACTTTATTTCTTTATAAACATTATGTGAGGAATTATTCTCCCATTTTGTCAAACTTTATGTGCAAATTTAATTTTTTATATTGTCTTAATTCATCCATAGATATTGGGTGGGGGTTTATTCTCCCACATCATTATTCAAAACAGTTTTCACCTTAGGGATGAGGTCATATATCCTCCCTAGGTAAGTCTAAAACACTGTTGCCTTAAGAAATTGATCATATATCTTTCCTAGGCACAATAAGACATGTCTAGTTCTTTTATATCTTATTTTCTCTAAAGCGTGATAACAAAAAATGAGAAAATTAAAACAATTAAAATACATTAAATTTTAAGCACAAACAATCTAAGGTAACCATTTTTAGGAATGGATGTTGTGAGGTGTTTAACACCTTCTTCTCACGTAATTAGACTCCCTAACCCTTCATATGCTTCCAAAGGACAGTGTTTGGATTTTAAAGGATCCCAATTATTCTTCTAATTAATTAGTGGTAACTCTATTTTTTTAATCTATGAGTTTTTCCTTTTTTCGTCTTAAGGTCATGACAGTGCCTTTTTTCCGGTCGTTACATTGGGACACTATTAGTTTCATACTTGTTTATATTTAATTTAGTTTTTATTATTAATGTATAAAAATAACACAATCTCTCTGAATTCTCACTATCTTTGAGCCTTTTTATATCTTTCCTTTCTCATGCAAATTGCAAAGCCTCACATTTTCTATTCATCACTGTTAGTGCATACATTGGTGCTAACGCAAAGGATCACAACACTCAAAGGCATAGAAAAGCATAGGTACTAATTCTCCAAATAAAAATATTCCCCTACTTTCTCTTTTCACTTTGTTTTGATCGCAAATCCCTATTTCCTCTTCCCCTATATAACCATTTCCTCTCATACTCATACACCTCCTCTCATATATATTATTTTATTATTATCTATCACCTACCATCTTCTATCATTTTTATTATTTTATAATATATCAATGGTTTAAAGTGAGATGTAAAAAAGGTGTAAGAAAAAATGGTTTATAAGTATCATTACTTTTGCCTCCCCTATCTCTCGCTCCTCATCCTTTACCTCTTTTCTCCATCCTTTATTTCATACTCACTTTCCACTATCCTTTCTAGAAAACTAAAATAGAGGAAACCAGAGTATCAAAGAGGCTGGGAATGGAAAGGCTTCAAACATGGAGAAGCCTGGACAGATTTAAGTTTAATAGGCTTAGGATTGTTTTATTATAACTTGCCTGAGCTTTTTTTATTTGGATATGGACATTAGCCCAATAGGTCCATGGATATACCTGGCTTGTGATCACCTTTATTGAGATAACATAAAGTCATTGTTGACAAGGTTCCTATCTATTTTATGTTGAATAATTTGTAAAATAGTGAAGTGGAACCTAGTCCCACATTGATAAAATAATGTGAGTTTAAAGGCTTTATAAAAGGCATGCCAAGGCTAAGAATAAATTAATTATGTGGGCTAAACCCATATAAGGCTAGCCCAATTGCATAGCAAATCAAAGATATTTAAATGTCTTTGATTGGCACTTGGGCCTTAATCTAACATAATTTTTAAGGTTTGGTTTATTACTGGAAATTCCATATATTTTGATTCATTTTTCCATTGAGAGTTTTTAAGGGCTTTGTTGTATCCTGGGGTAACTTACTTTTATAGAGAAACAATATTACACTCAAGATATTGTAATTTCACGTCTCAAAACCAACCGATTTCATTATTTTATTGAAACAATTTCTAAAACATTTAATGACAACTTAAGTACAGTCTTACTATCAATTAATCATATGTTGCATCAAAGGACAAAATACATTGAGATGGATTTGTTATTCGTTAGAGAAAAGGTTTTACATAAGCAAATTAATGTAAAACATGTTTCATCAATCAAACAAAATGCTAACATATTAACCAAGCAAGTTTCGTGTTCTAGATATGTTTGAAATTCTTAGAGACAAACTCAGAGTAGAAAGCCTAAGTACTATGAGTTTGAAGGAGAATGTTGGATAATAATTTGTATCTCTGAAGCAGTTAGTTTTTTTTTTTTTTTTTTGCCTAGTTAGCATCTTGTTAGCTTTCTGTTAGTCAAGTTTGTTTGTATCAGTCACACTATAAACTGTTGCTTTCGTACACTAAATTCATTATGAAATGAAAATAGTTTTCTGCAATTCCTTTCTTGCTTTCTCTATACTAGTTTTCTATTAAGTCGTAGCCCAAACAAAACTCCACGGGACATCATGTATACTACCCAACTCCTTGTCCAAGTTCAAATTTATACATTCCCTACCTCATAACATGTATTACCAATTCATTGTGCCTCCCATGTTCTTGGATAGCAGGGTCTGTATTCCCCCAATTACTACAAACTTATTGGATAGAAGCATGTTTGTCAAACTCACAAGTTTAAGTAAACTCATGAAGGGGAGTGAACTCATATCGTAAACTCATAAGAGTTTAGCATACATCAATAAACAAATATTAACAAATATATAGTCATCACAAATAATACTTCAAATGCATTGTAAAGTAAGAAAAAAGTAAAAAAAAAAAAAACACACACACACACATATAACATTTCTAAACAATAATCTAACAGTCATATACAATGTTAAGTCAAATAAACAAATATTAAAACATTAGGGGCAGGCTGATGAACTCGGTCAACTCGCGAGTTTACCGCATTCACCAAGTTAAGACCTAGCTTATCAATTTCTGAATTTGTATATGAATGAACCCATTTTTTCATGGTGAACTCGTCCGAGTTTATGAGTTAACTCGAAAGTTTAACAACCATAACTTAGGAAACGATCAATGGTCCTACAGTTAATTAAGCCACATCAGTGGCCAAGTGTGTTGGTTAAGTTACATTAACATGTCCATTAACAATAAGATCATTTGATTAATGAAATACACATTCGCACACTAAATCGAGAGAAATCTTTCGGTGACTAAATTGATAATTTAAAAATTTTTTGATTACCAATACAGTAATTTAGTCTTTTAAAGACTATAATATATTGAATATTACGATATAGAATACTAAGGTATAAAATACTATGATGTTTAAAATTCGTATGTGAAATTGAAAATAACATAATTGACATTTGATAAAAGTTAATAACACTAAATGTGGTGTGATATAATATCATTATTTTTTAAAGATATGAGATACAACTCAAAATAAGGTCATCCGGATCTCATAACATTAGATATATTAAATAACAATATACCCCAAACACACATATTTTAAATAATATTTCAAATAATAAGTACAAATATTTTTTGTTAATAAGTGGTATTAAATCTAGACCAAACATCAACCCGGTTAAGAATAAGTTTGGATAACTAATTTAATCCATAAATCATTGGCTTCCATATTTAGTTAAGCTAATTCAATATAAACATATTATAAGAATAAATGTAATAAATTTATATTTTCTCATGGTCCGTGAGTCATGTTAAAGAGAAAGACATAAAATAATTATATTACAAAACGAAACAAAAATTTGAGGATACTGATATGACGTCTAATTTGATGTAGAGGGTAAGAAGAGACAAAATTATTTAGTAACTTGAATTTTTTTTTTATTCACGTCAGTAATTATCGTTAAAAAATAGATGAAAAGTTAACTTTGATAAATTAGCAGATCAAAACTGTAACTTTGACAAATAAGATAGACAAAAAATGTAATTAAGCCTAAGATATTTAAAAAAATGCATATTTAAATTCTTAAAAAATAGTCATACCGTTGCAAAACTTTAAAAAATTTTATATTAAAACACTTCTGATGTCTATAATGGTGCATGGCCCACACCAAAATTCATATTATATGTAGTACAATCTATTTTTTGCAGCAACTAGTTACTAAAGCTTTTAGTGAGGGCTTGCTTAGTGTTGTTATAAAATTTGGTTTTTTTTTTTATACTTAATTTTGAGAATTATTTTTTGAAAAAATGTGGTAACATAAAAATTGTTTACATACCATCAAATCTTTCAATATGCGTTTTTAACAATATTACTAATATTCAAAATAATTTTTTGTTATTTCTAATTGAAGTTATTTTTGTATAAAATATTAATTTTTCTTTACAAACAGAAATTTTAATTCCTTCCTTCGTACTCATTGTAAAAAAATAAATTTTACAGTTATTTATAAGTGTTTGTGTTAGCCAAGCACAATAAAAAATCACATTTAGAAAAGCACATTTTCCTCTTCCGCAACAATCAACACGGACAAATAAACACAGTATAAACTAAATTGCGTTCTCTTAATAATTCTTTGCTAGAACGTTTTTCTCACACAAGATATTTCACAAGGCCAAAATGCAGTAAAAATTGTACCAAAAGCACTTTTAAGCTTTCACTGATCCTCATCCGCAACTATATGCATGATAATTTTATTAATGGTTGGAATATTGCAGTTTATATGAGATGCCACACAAAACCTTGCTCCATCATTATAAGTCCATTCATGATGAGTAATGAACAATTTACACCGGAATGAATAATGTTACATAAATATTCACACAATACGCTAAAATTGTTAAGGTGATTACATTTGAATTTGACCAAAAAAAAAACAATTAAATACTACCACCTCAACTATATAATTTATTAATAAAATTTATGTAAATAGCATTCCTGCTTTGGAATAAACTTAAAAATACTTTCTTCAGATTTGGTGTACAAGGCCTCACATAATCTAACCCCAAGCCTTGTGTAATCCAATTACATGATAACAAAGTCTATAAACTATAGCTTTACTGAATTGTGTACCCATCATTTTATCATACACAAAGGTAAACTGAACAGTCAATGTTATAAAAGGAGAAGCACAAGTATGTCAGCAATATTGGTATATTTTTGTGCCAAATGCATGCATATAAGTTAGAAAGGTTCAGACAATAGCAGGAACAAAACTAGGAATCAATGCTAGCCACGAAATAAAGGAAATTCCACGGATCTAACATAAGAATCAATTTCAGAAGTGTTCCCAAGTTTTCCCCCCAAATTGCTGTATACCTTGACAAGCAATGTCGATGCATCAGTTAACTGAAACAAATGACATTTTGCTTTGCCCATAGCAATAATATAGCTTATAAATAATTTTCTTGCTACCAAAATTCACTTTACATGTAAAAGACTAAAGGCAACAGAAAAACTCTCCCCACCAACCTATACCTTCCAAACCCTATAAACTCAAACAAAAAGAAAGAATGAACATTTCTCACCACTCAACAGTACTCTAAATAGAGTTCAAGGCCCTCAATAAAAGAGAGGGGAAGGCTTGGAGCTATGAAAAGGGTTTATATGGTAACCAAAAATAGCAGGAGCAAAAACGAGAAGGCCTGCATATGTTTCTACCTCGTCTAACTTTAAATGGTTACAGGTGGACTGTACCTTTCATCTCCTCAACCCAAGCAATCAGAAGATTCTATTGGCAAATTTTCCAGCTTCTTACACTCAATTTCAGCCAATTGCCATGTCTTCCTCATGAAACTCCAACCATATTTAGGAGTTTACCAAAAAATTTCCCCAGATAGGACTTGATTATCTTGTTTAGCAGTCAGGAAGATGTCCAAGCCAATCTCAGTAGTTACTCGGCCAATTGATCTGTGCATGCTGAGGCTGCTGATAAACGCTGCCTCCAGGTCCTACTATATCAACTGCTCCAGCCATGGTCTGGGACTGCTGTAGCAGTGGATGAACAGTTGCAGCTGTCACTGCTTGTGCAGGGTGATAGATGCCAGCAAAGGTGCCATGGCCAGCCTGTGTTGGGGCAAAAGTCAAATGCTGACCCTGAGGTGGAAGGTTGTAGAATGAACTAGTTGGCAAACTGGATATTTCTCGGCCAGGTGCAGCCATCCACACTGCCGAACCTTCGCTCTACAGTGGAAAGGCAGTATAAATGCTAATTTCATGGTACCACATGAATATAGATATAAATAAAGTATCACAGAATTTTGATGTACGTGCTTTTCTTGAGTGCATTGCAGGAGATGGGGTCAGTCTGCTAAACTTAACTGAATCTTTGGGTGTGAAAGTGGTATTTTATTTCTTTGCAAGTCTTAAGTGAAACAAATGGCCATTTAAAAAAATGATAAAAGGCCATTTAAAAATATAACAACAAAATTTGTTAACTGAAGTTGTCGAATTAAATGGTAAAGTCAAAAGGAACCAACCTGCTGCCCACTGATGTATACATTACTTTCCTTAAACTGGGAGGGACCCAGATCCTCATTAGAATTTGAATTCCCCGCAGTTGCTGCAGAACTAGGATTATAACTAGCCGGAGAGGAACCATAGGCTCCATAGGCACTTGGCATTACAATGTGAGTTGGGTTGGCAGCATTAGTTCCAGGTTTGTAATGTGGAAGAGGATATTTCATCCCTGTCGCAGCAGCTGCCGGGGGAGGTGGATATACAGTGCTGGGCTGAGGTTGCTGAGGAAATGCACCATTACCCAAAAACTGGTGGATGGCTGGAGGTGGGACATAAAATGGGGGAAAATAGTGACCATAAGGAATGTAGTTTGGAGGGTAATGGGATATATGAACACCACTTGGTGGTCGAAAGACAGGAACAGGCTGCTGAGTTGCTATGGAGCTTTGCATCAGCCCAGCAGCTTGAGTCACAAGTGGAGTTGGTCCTGCTGTAGACAGGACACCTCCCTGCAAACAAACATAGAATAGTATAAATTTTCAGAAAAAATCATATCTAGCTGAATCAGTAAGACAAGTAAAGATGCATAAACCACTAAGCATTCAGAAGTTGGGTCCCCTCCTCAGGATTTCTCAAAAAAGTGATACAACATTACGTGAAGAAAATGTAAAACTCCATTATTGTTACATAACATTAAGAAGCTACTTCTTGCCAGTATCAGAACACCAGGAAAGGAGAAGCAATCAAAGCCAGTTAACTTCCAGGAAAAACTTCATAGCCAACACAGAAAGAAGTGTACTTGCATCCAGGTAATAGATTTCTAAACTGAAAGAAAGCTGAATTAACAAGCACACACTCCAAATAAATAACTTAATATTTAATCAGCATCATTTTGAGTGCACCATAGCACCCAAGATAAGCAAACCTTTCTAATTGACTGTCACAGACAAGATCATGCCTATTTGGCAGTCCATTTTTTATTTAGTACTGCATCTGTTGCCTCGGTTAAATAATAGGTTTAGGTCATGAAAGAGTTATATATCAAATTTCATCAACTTGAAGGACAATTGTATGTTCTGCTTGCTAATTGCCATTTCCTTTTTTTTTTGAAAAAAAAAATAATAAGATAAACTAGGATCAACTGATCATGAAATAGTATTATTATATTAATTTCCCTTAATAGAGATCAATTAAACACAAATCTTATAATAATTTTGTCAATAACTCACTGCTCAGTGTTCAGAACTACATTCTAGGTGCTGGATATGTTACTTCCGTAATGTCACATGTAAGATGCACCCTAGAATGTAACAGTTCCCGGTACTCCTTTTCAAGAAGCATTTTTCACTGGGGAAGAAGAACATAGCAAAGACCATTGAACATGGTAGAATTTATACCAGAATTGTAATGTCTAAGTACCCTAAGGGTGTCCTTACTAGGAGCGAATATGAGAGATGCATCTAGACATACACACATTGACTCCAAATACTCAGTTTTCATTCCTACTTTTGCCCTCCTACGACTTTCACTTCTACTCCTATGATCAATGCCACCTAATAACAAAAATTTATAAATTGACACTTTGATGGGAAGCAAGAGGTCCAAGAGAAGGCTTAACAAAAGAATATTAAGAAAAGTCAGTTCAGGGTCAAATAAAAGAGGAGCAATCACACTTTCAACTCTCACTAAAACTATGAAAAATAAGATATATACATCAAGAATATAAAAAAAAAGGAAAATATTTTGGCAGTTAAAGCCACAAACACAAAAAAGAAACAAAAAATCCACGAATTTAATAATCAATGTCTTCTTTTAATTACATGATGTAAGTGTCCTAGAGACACCCGTCAAAGTAAACCACAAAATATTTAGCTGATACAAATAGCGATCAAATTAAAGTTCAATATATAAGAAGGAAGAGACCACAGAAATAATATTAAGCAATGAAAATAATGTTGAAGAAAGAATTTTCCACTTTTAAAGATATCATTTCATATGGTTTGTTCAGAATTAAAATTTAAATAAAGAGAATGTCATATAAGGGTACAGAACTCTTTCTAACTGCAATTAAATATATCTCTCTATCAAATGCAAACCTCTTGAGAAGACTGAGAATTTGGTGCAGGAAGCACTGTAACATTGCCACTGTTCTTAGCAGAAACCCCAAAAGAGGGAAAAGGAGAAAGACGGCCATCACCATCAGCACCCGAGCGGTAAAACTGGGCATAATAACTAGTTGGATCAAATGGTTGATGGACCTAGAGTAACGTAACAAACATTTAATTATTTTAACCAATAAAGAAGATGCAAAGTATGTGAAGTAAACAATAAACAAAATCAGTAAATGTAGGTCTAAGGGCTCACAACAAAGCTTGGAACCCGAGAAATATCACGTGCTTGAGACTCAGAATTATCAAATGGTGGAAGCTGAGTCCCCAACATCGGGGGCACAAAACCAAAACTGTAGTTTGGAGAAGTATGCACCACCGAGTATTGATGACCTCCAGATGGAGCAGTGTCTTGCTTAGATTCATTGTACTCCTGAATAGCACTGGATGACAAGTCCTCAGGTACATTAGTGAGTGATTGTGGAATGTCAGGATAATCTCCCATCTGAGCAGTAACTGCAGCATTTTGACTGCTGAAGTAAAATTATGTCTTGTAAGGTCAAAATGGAAAAAAAAATCTAAAATTCAGTTAAAATGCTTTCCACTGAAACAGTGCTACAGAATACAACAGGTATATGCGGCTGGAAATGCATACAGAAAACATAAGTTACTTGTTCCAGTAGCAAACAGTAAGGAATAACAGAGCAAATGGAAGCAATTCCAAATTATTTAGATTGGTAAGTCATAGGTATTCCCATTACCCGGGGAAATTATTCATTTCTCCAAAGTTAGCAAAATTTAGCACTGACAATGACTACTTATAAGCTAGTTATATTACCTAGACATAAAAGTCAGTCACCTCACCAGCGGAGCAGGTTTAAAATTTTGTATCCTCACCATTAACATCCTTCCATGGAATTCCTACTATCTTTATATTCTTTCTAAGTTTTGACAGAAGTTATCATTCAATCCAAAAAAAAAAAAAAAGTCATCAAAACCAGATTCCAAGTTTTAGAAAATCTATTAAGGCACGCCATTTAGCATTACAACCTTGAGGTCTGCTCTTCTATAGTTTCTTCAAAAGCCTGTGATGTTTCAGAAACGGGTGTAGAACTCTTATCACTCTCTGGGCCGCTGGCATAGCTTGTATTAACTCCAAAAGTGGTTCCCAAACTCCCAAAGGTAAACTTGGTCTTCTCTGAATCAGGGACATAGATATGGTTTGGAAGTATAACATGCTGACGTTGTGGAAGATGTAAATCCTCCAGCTTCCTCTGCAGTTTTGAAGAAGCTTCTTCAGAGTCAAGGACACAAGACACAGACTGCAACTTCCCAGTTTCTTCACCCAAAACAGCAGGAGCCTCAGATGAACTAGCTGGTCCAGAACCTTGATTAATTGTATTTGTTGGCTTTGGTTTCCACTCCTTATTAGAACCAGCTGTTGGAGACAAAATTATAAATCCAGAGTAAGTCAATCAATCATCATAATGGTTAGATCAGGGGAAAAAATATTTATGAACATCTCTATACAAGCATGCACCCATGAATATGTTAAATTTTAACATACCCACTAAGCTGATAAAAGATACCAGAAAACAGGCATTAACCAGATAATGACATCATCATTACAATCATTTAAGAACCAACATAATAAGATACAAACAAAAGTAAGCATCGTGATAAGTGATGGTAAGGCATTGGAGATTTAAAATATAAATGGATTCATGCTATAACACTCCACATGGACACAAGTATATGCAAACATCATCTGCCAACCAAGATAAAACATCCGCATTATAATAGAAGATATCAGGTAAAGCTAAATAGCTATTCTAAACAAGAAAAACCCAAACACAGTAACACTAAAGAAAACATTTGATAATTATTACAGCAATTAATTGCAATTCAAGCCTTCTAAATTCTAAATTATGGGGCTGCCTATAAAAGGCTGACTCGTGGACTAGTAAATCAGCTTACCCCTACTGATTAAAATTACAGTATTTCACTCTGCTTTCTCTCTGATCCACTATACTTTCAGACCCAAAAAGAGAATAATAAGAAAGAAGGGAAGATATATACATTTACATTATCATGGGAATTAATGGTCTTACATCAGCAGATCATACAAACACATCGATTCCATATTTCTCCAGTCAATTGTATTGTGTAAGCAGAGGAAATGTTCCCATAAAATATAACTGTCTAATTGATAATGTCAAAAAGTAGGCAGAAAACTGTCTTTACTCTAAATTCTTATAATAGTGAAGACAAAAGCACCTGTGCCATAAGTGCGAGTACAGTTTGACAAAGAGGGAAAAACACAACAGAAACAGAAGAATAAAGCGTAAAAGTACGTGCATAAAATATAATAATCCATCTACATGAATGTCAGGTAAAAGGTAGTCAATGCATATAAATAAGAAACACTAGAGAATAGCAAATATGCAGGAGAAAAAAGATTACTAGTCAAACTGCAGAGACATGAGTTACCTTTCTGAGGGCCAATTAGTTGTTGTGACCGGCTACTATAGTTAGATGAAGGGCGATTAGTTGAAGAGCTCCCATGAGTTACTGTCATTGACGATGGTGACAATTCGGTAGGGTAATTCTTTGCCGCTCCCTGGTACTTGCTGGGAATCTTTCCTTGCACAGAAGAGCTACCGATCTCAGAAGCTGGAATACAGTTAATAGGCAGGAAAATTTCTTAGTTAATTACATTAAAAACCTTTAAAATTCAACAAATTATGAAAGCAGGAAAACATCAAATGTCCTTACCAGCAATTGATTTGTTATCAGCTGAGTTAGAAGCATAGAATTCACCGGGAGGACTTTGGCTTCCCACTTCACGTCTACTTGCACCAACATAACCAGGAAGCCGTAAATCATTAGATGGCACCAGCATTGGATCTGAAGAAGAGAAACAGAGAGCCGATGAAGATGCAGGTCTAGACCCTAAGCAGTTAATGGAGGAAGGCGTTGATCCACTTCCAAGAGCAATTGAGGTACCTTTGTTTGAACTATCACAAGGTAAAGCAGTACCCAAATTATTGTTGCCACCAGAAGATGGAGCTGTTCCTTCACTTCCAGTTCCAGGAGATGAAGGGGAAGGATTCACACCACTAGTAGTTCCAGAAGCAACAGCTGTAGGACCATTGGCAATAATTGGCGCAGAGCTGCAAAGATATATTCATTATGAAGTTTGAACAAAATGTGCCAGGACTTCTATTCAAAATGTAGAAAAATAATTGGCAATCACAGGAAACCACTGACAGTTTACAAAAAACAAAAAAACAAAATTAAATCTAACCACCTCGCTCCAGAACTCCTTTCTTTGGTCTTTGTCTCTTGAGAAGCTGGCAAAGATGGTGCACCTTTCTCAGTGACTTGATTGGTTCCAGTGTCTTTGCATGTATCAGAATTCTTGCTTCCAACAGCATCTGAGAGAAGGTCCATTAGAAGACAGTCTTATTTTAGCTGTTCTGACCCTCATAATATCTAAATTTTAGTAATAATATGACGGGCCCCCAATCAAAGAAGTCTATGTTAGAAAAAAGAGGGGTAAAAAAGAGTTTAACCAAGAGGGCACTTGGCACATTAACCACGGTTATAGGAATTCTGTTGGGCATGAAAGGAGCTGCTCAGCCTTTTCAGTACAAAGAGGAGGGAGGGCGGAGAGGAATTTGGGTCCTTGATGGAAAAGGGGGGTCCTAGCGCCCTAATTGCTAAGGGAGGTCATTGGTTCTGAATATTTTTCCAAATGATGAACAACCAAGCTGATAGACTGAAAATTCTGGACCCAGAGATCCTATTCCATTGATATATAACAACCAAACAGCAAAGAAATACACTCCAAAGCAATAACACAATATGAAAACGAGTGGCTAAGGCTATATTGCCTACTGCACAGCAACTCGCTATTCAAGCACTGAATTAAGTAAAACAAACAGCAAGAACCCAAGGCAAAATATTCAGAACCAATGACCTCCCCTAGAAATGAAGGCGCTAGGACTCCCCCTTTCCATCAAGGACCCAAATTCCTCAGTGCCTCCTCTCCGTCAGCCACCCCTCCTCTTTGTACTGAAAAGGCGGAGCAGCTCCTTCCATACCCAACAAAATTCCTACAACCACTGTTAATGTGCCACATGCCATCTTAGTTAAACTCTTTTTTACCCCTCTTTTTTCTAACATAGACTTCTTTGATTGGGGACCCATCATAATATAAAAAAGGAATGCAGCCACAGTCACTACAATAACACTAGGTCAAAGTTATATGTAAAGGGCCAGGAAACAACTTCCAACACACACAAGACCATTGGTTTGAAAATAAAAGGTGTCAGAAAACAGCCAAATACTACACCATGATCATACCCCTCCACCAATTTCTAATCTCATTGCTAAACATACAGAAACTAAAGTAATCAAAGGAAAATACTACTTGACATGGCAAAAGGCAGATACATTTAACTCATCACAAAGTGGAAAATGTAAGCAATAAGATAAAAAAAGGGAGTATTATAACAACAAAGAAACTCGAACAAGTTATAGTTAAGAATGGTTGTTCACCATGCGATACATGATGAGGTGAAAAACTTCCTCGACCACCCCTAACCCCCCGCCCTTGGGTGCCAGGCCTCCAACGTGACTCGACAGACTCTTTGTTGTTAAGATTCTGCATAATTACAAACAAAAGGAAGAAGAAACAAAAACAAAATTAATCAACAAGAATAAATGATAAGCAATATTTTTTAAAACAAACAAGGCACACAAATTCTGAAACTCCTAGAACCCCATCTCTCTCCTTACAGGGAGGAAAAGAAGATATCCCCTACCCACCAGAAATGAACAATTAGAAGAGAAAGGGAAGACTCCCCCATCAACAAACTGAACTTGAATAAGAACAATAGTACAAAATCAAAAGCATACACAGCTTATCACTAGCCAATTGCCTAACACAGTTAATCATATTCAGCAGCCAAAAACATTTTCATATATGAATACAATCCCATTAACAAATAAGAGAAGAGGTCCCACCAATACCCTGTTAAATTGATGCATAACAGAGTACATTTGGTAACAAGCAGGAAAGAGATACACAAGGTCACAACTAATCCCTAGCAGTCTAAAACATGCGTAGAAGATATTATCTAAGAATAAAGTACTGCTTCAGACAAAACAGATAGACTTCTTGCCTGATAGTGCATGGAAACAAGGTTAGCATGGATGCTACAATTTAGTCGACAAAAGAAACAACAGATAATCAACCAATAGAACCAACTGGTATTCCTTTTAAGTCCATCACTGAGTTACAATAAAGATTTTTATTGGAAAGAGAAAAGAATTTTATTGAAGAAAGAGAAAGAAATACATCATTGGAGAAAACATAAAAGAACAAATGTAAACAATAAAACAGTCTAAACACATTAGCTCAAAAGAGCTTTCCAATCCTACAATAAAGATATCTTACCTCCTTTCTTCTGTCCCTTTTTCTTTTGACCTCATGAAATGTGTCTGTAAGTAAAAAATATACTTTTGTTATATTCTTTACCCATAGATATGTCAAGAACAATAAATATAGAAAGTAAACAAAGTATAAATCCAATCATTAAAATCAGAACTATAAGCAGAGATATCATGCATGAATGAGGGGGGCATAGGGCATTCAACAGAAGAACCCTGAAAACTTGAATTAACCCATAAGAAGGCAATGGAATTTTCAGCTGCTTCAAAATGCTATTACAATAGCAACACATGAATGATGAATGGACCTCAATATGCAGACAAATGACAACTTCAAACCGAACACTCCAACTGAAAACTTACGTCCATAGCCCATAAGAAGGCAGTAAAATGTTTCAGCTGCTTCAATGAGACATGAATGGATCTAGACATGCCAAATAATGAAAACTTGAACTTCACAATCCAAGTCTCCAAACAATAACTCACAAGGGGATAACATGTTTCCAACAACATAAGAGCATTTATTAAAACAATACTACCAGAGATCACTATAGCACACATATACAGCCAATCTGATACACGTAAAATCAACCATGTGTAAATCTGAATTCAGTGGTTTGCAACAAAAACTCACTGATTTGAAATTTGTTCCAATAAGGAAAAAAGGCAAAAATGACAAGAATTTCATTATAATGTCAAATAGAACTAGTTTGCGGTAATAAATTCAAACCTCATGCTCCAACAGTCCAACCAATGACTCCTAATGAAGGCAAATGCTTCTGACAGAGTCAGACAATTTTAAAGACATTATTATGAACATGTTATTGAGAAAGTAGACCCACTCTTTTCACCCAGTGAAGATCCCATGTAAAATTAACCATACATGTGACACTGAGGCTTAAGTAGAATGTAATAAAAGTTGAATGTTTTATCAATACATCAAATCAAGAAGATGCGTGAAAATAACAAAACAATTACTATCAGAATGCTTGCTAAACCTATGGAAAATTTACTTCCTCAAATACACAGAACCTCACTACATTTATTCCTAAACAGACTGGAAGTGGTCCTTGGGCATGTGCAAAATGATAGATTTTCCAATGACACAACATGGATGAGGAACTACGTCTCTCTCATGTGCCCACAAACATGAGTACCAAGAAACTGGAGTATACAAAGTTCACTTGCTAAGAGGTCTACACTGACTGCATTGATCAGTCATTTTGAACAATCTCCAGGAATAGTGAAAGTGAAGCATTGCAATATTCCATCACCATCATACTAAATAAAATAACAATCACCATAATAGAATGCCTTCATCACTAAATATACTATCAACGGATAATGCCCCCTCTCCTCCATAAGGACCCTGTTTAGGTGGCACCAAAGCTCCTTAATATTTGTCAGCTGCTGTAAAACAATAATTCTTGACAGCTAGTTACGAATTAAAAAAAAAAAGGAAAACATATAAAAAGAGGGGGAAAATAAAAGAAAATGCCCCTCACTTATGCATCTGCCAGGAACTAAGAAAAAGCTACCACTAAGTACCCAATACAAGTGCTTTGCTCAGATAACCAACCATCTAAACTTAACTGAAACCAAAAGAACATCAAACAAAATTATACATCGACTGAACTAAACATTTATTAACTGTGGAAGTTTAAAGACAAATACAATCTCAAATTATTACTTGTAAAACAAAGTAGACACTGGTGGCTGAACATATCTGAAACATATAAACTATTATGACACAAACAGTCAAGCCCATAACTTCAGAAAATTAAACAAACGCATCTAAGTATGGAAGTGGACAGCTCTCTTCCGGTAACACTACAAAAAGCCTTTCAAAAATCCGAAGGGCTACCGAAAATTCCAACTTAGCCTAACCAAAAGCTTATCAACAGTGAAAAGTCATTATAGCAAATTCAATCCTACAAGGTTCCTACTCCACACTACAAAAATCAATTTAAACTCCCAACAAATTACTTCAAAGCAAACAAACCCGGACGAGAAAATATACAGTTTAGAAGGAGGATCACAAGGAAACAGAGATTAAAACCAAGATCGAATCCACGCAACAAAGGGATGGAACCTAAGAGCAAAAAAAATAAGAAAATAAACCATACCCTGAAGGAGGAGCTTCTGGGCCGTCTCGTTGGGATCCATAGAACATTCCTTGAGCATTGCATAAATCTCTTCTTCACTGTGATTACCTGTGATCTCCTTGATGTTCTGGATCGTCTTCCTCACACTGCTTGGAATTGAAGCCCTAAGACCACCACCGCTCATCTTCACGATACAACCCACAAAGCCACAAACTTACAAAACAAAAATAATGGGGAAAGCGGAATGGAGCTACAAAGAGAAAGAAATAGATAGCAAATAGGAGAGGGGTTAGTGATTGGTAAGACTTAAGAGAAGAAACTAAAGAAACATATACTTGAAAAAATTGGCAGAAAGCATGATCTATTTCAAATGATTTTTAAATTGATCTATCTGATGAAGCAGAGAGGGGAGAGAAGGGAGGAAGAGAGAGAAGAGAAAACAGAGACGAGGAAGCAAAATTAAGTGTGTTTTTACAGTGTAGGGCTTTTTGGCTTCTCGTACTGTGTTTTTGTTTTTTTTTTTTTCTCCTTCTTCCTTCCTCTTACCTCTTCATTTCCTTTCCTTACCATTACCTTTTTCTTTCTTTACTTTTTTTTCCTCCTTTTTCGTTTTTGCCCGTAATTGAATTAATTTGCTAACCCCAAGAGTAATTAACGAGGTGTATTCCTTGAATTCATCAATTCAAATTTTAAGATCAGTAATTATGCAAAAAATTTGACGTATCTCTTTGCGATTTACAGCACACTTGTTCTATAACTTTCATACACCACTTTTTTATTTTTATTTCACACTATCCTTTCTTTGGTTTTTTTCTTGAATTCTTTTATTTTAGTTATTTAAAATATTTTCTATGTCTAATAATTTTTAAAAAATTTAATAAATTTTTTTAAAATTTTTTATCTCTCTTTTAAATAATATTTTTTAAATAATAACATTAAAATTTTTGTACTGTTTAAAAGAAAAAATTCTAAAAAAGTATAAACTCTTTTAAATAGGTTTATACTTTTTAAACAGATATTTTAAATAGAATTACTTTTTAAAAAAAAAATAAATATTTAATATTTTGATATAATTACGTCAAAATAATTATATTGAAAAAAATAAATATTTTACGTTTGGATACAAAAATATAAAATTATTTTTTAACATATAAAATTACTTAAAATGACATATAAAAATATTTTTTAAAAAATTTATAAAATATTTTAAGAGTATATTTATCTATACATTTTTTTCTCTTTTCCATTAAACTTAATTATTTTTAAGTAGCATTTTTTTATTTTAAAAATAAGCAATATTTTTACTTATTTTTAAAATAAGTATTTATAAAAATAATGACATACAAATAGTAAAAAAAATATTTTAAAAAAAAACAACTTTTTGAAACGGCTCCTTAGTTTACTTCTTTGTTAGTCATAAAGAGCACATTATAGGGCATAATTGTAAAATTATGAAAAACATCATTTTAACAAAAGGAGAAGATTAAGAAGAGTCAACATTCAATTATTTGTTGACCCAAAAAAAGTTAGTGCTTGTTTGATTAAAGAGAAAAATACTTTTTATTTTTTTATATGCGTTTTGCTAACACACAAAATATTAACAAAATATATTTTTCTATTCTAAAAGTAAGCAAGTAATTATTAGAACATCTCTTATAAAACAGTCAAAAATATAAATTAATATTATTTAGATGACAATATTTTCACTAAAATAATATATTTTAAATAAATTAATATTAGCAAAAAGTGTTTGTCAAAATATTTGATCAAACACCAAACTTTTTTTATTATAGCACTTCAAATAAAACAAAAGTTTTGTAATGCAGCCAAACAAAACTTTAATCTATCTACTTTGCTCTACCTCTCTTTCTAAGACAAATGGCCTAAATGTAGAGTTTTGGAAGGCCACTTGCAGATTTATTGAAATTTTCTAGTTGAGATTATGGGGATGTTTGTTTGGGCTTACCAGAGAAGGAGTTTTCTGCTTCTCCTATAGGAATAATGACTTTTTTTTAAGGAGAAATTGTTTTATGTTGGATGCAATAATTTAGAAGGGCTTTTGAAGTAGGATAAACAACTTTATAAATGAAGGTTTCTCTCTCTTCTTATTTTTCTTTTTATCAGTAAAAGTTAAAAATTTTAACTTCTCCTATAAGGAGATTTTCTCCATTTTCATTAACTTATCTGTTTTTTATAAGTCCAAACAAACAGGCATATTTTTATCTGAATGACTTATTTTTTAAAAATAAGTAACTTATGCTCAAAATAAGCCCAAACAAACAGGCTATATTATTTAATTCATTTTTGGGTTATCGTAGATATCATCAAGGATACCACCACAAAAGTGGGTGCTTAACTCCCTTTCTCAACCCAAAAGTTCCTGAAACCCAAGTCCCATGTGAGAGATAAACAAGTCAAAATGCAGTCAATTCTACCTGCATATTTGTAGTGAGCCCAATGTGATCATAGAAGCCCAAGACCCAAGAGCCATGCTTATCTCTTAACAATCCACCAAACCTAGAAGGTCCAAGGTTTCCCAAAGAAGAGGCATCAATATTCAGTTTTATATAAGGGGCTTGTGGGGTGTCCAATGCACCAAAGGTTTGGGAGTATGTTCCTTACAGTCCTTAGTGAGAAGGAACTTCTCATACTCATCGTAGTATGTATGAAGGCGCTCATATCTTACATAAGAGCATTGATGCTCCTGTAAGGGAGGGGCAGTGGACCCCACGTGGGCACATACGGGCCCACAGCCCCTCCCCTCACAACAGTATCAATGCTCCTGTGTAGGTTAGATTTTACCATACATGAATGCAATTAACCACAGTTTCAAGAGAGTCATAATGACCTTCAAATATACTCATATTACGATTCTGCCATAGTAACCAGCACACCACAGTAAACAAGATTTGAAATTGCTCAACCGACTGACCAAAGGTGCTGGACGATTCTTTAAAGATATTTAGCGATCCAGAGATCCAAATTAAAGGACTAGCGAAAAAATGTTCCAAAGGGTACCCATGCAAGAAAGTACCCTAAATCGTGAGAGCAAAACCATAATTATGAAAGACATGCAAAATTGATTCAACCTCACCACATCTAGCGCAAGCAACGAATTAAGCAAGGTGACGCTGGAGTCGAAACAGGTTCGTCACTATACTACCATGAGTGTAGAGCCAAACAAAAAATCTCAATATATTAGTGATCAGGAGACGCCATAGCCATCGCCATGAAGACTCAGAGGACGGGAGAGATGCATCCAGATAATGGGAAACAAGCTAGAGGTAAGCATAGGAGACTGTAAAACTCCCATTTAGGTTAACTAGCCTAGACTAAACGATCTTGCATCCCAGCGATAAGAGGTAGTGGAATTGCTTGGATAATCTCTTTAATTTGTAGTAGTAGATTTGTAGAAAGATTCTGGAGATTCTAGGCCCCCCTTGGATGATATATGACACCCTTAACTCACTGTCATCCATATAGATATCTGATATTCGGCGGGAGAGTGAGGATTCATAGATCGACTGGTTATTCCAAAAGTGAATGCTCCTACCCGTTTCCACATGAAATTTAAAGCCAGGGGCAAGCCATTTGGCTACTTACCCCTCTAGGTCAAGGAAGAAGTTGGTGGAGGGGAATGGGAGAAAACAAAATCGTTATTCAGATATTTAGCTTAATAAATCTTGCTTTATAAAGTACCAACAAAGTACCAGAATCCAGAGTTAAACCCCAAACAAATTTACCTAACAAAGTAACATTATTTAGTCTTACTGATTTGAGCCCCAAGCCGCCATCCTTCTTATGTTTGATAAACTTGTTCCAGGCCACCAAATGAATACTCCGCCTAGTGCCTTTTTGGTCCTAAATAAAGTAGTCAATAGCATCATAGGTTCCTTGAGGTAACCATGTTGTTTGCATCAAATATATTGTTACGGAAGCTAACGAAACCTAAGCAAGAGTCACCCGGCCAGCCAATGATAACATACGAGATTTCTAAGAGGACAAACACTGGTTTATCTTCTGAAGAGTGGTTCATCTTCACAGGCACATTTAATCAAGGCCCACTCATTCTGGGAGACCTTCTTATGGATTACTAATGAAAATTTCTCCATGCATTACATAAACAAATAAGGAGAAAGCTGTTCTCCTTAATGAACCCCTCGAGAAAGCAAGAAGGAAGAGCTCCGTTCTCCATTCCACACTACCGCAAGGCTTATAGAAGACACGCAATGCATGCTAAGTTTGATAGAGATTGATAGAAATTCGAAATCCGAAAGCGTCTTCTCTAGGAAAGCCCATTCTAGACGATCATAAGCATTCTCAAGGTTAATTTTTATAGCCATAGCACCCTTCTTTGTATTGACTTTGTGGATGTGGTGTATCATTTCCTAAGCAATGAAAATATTATCTGTTGTGTCACGTCCCAGAAGGAACCTTCCTTATAGCAGACTGGTGATTTCATGGAGAAAGGACCTCAACTGATCTTTGAAATAAGCTTGAAGATCACATAGCAAAGATTAATTGGTCTAAAAGCTTTTATACCTATTGGGTGATCAACCTTCGTAATTAAGACAATGACAGTTTCAGCCAGTTCACTTGGGATGGAGCCAGATGCGAAAGCATTCCGAACTAACTCAAAGATTGTATCTCCCACAATGTGCCAATATTTCTTAAAGAAGATTGGCTGAAACCCATCCGAACCAGGGACTTTATATCCCTTCATGTTCTTTAATGCATCCCAAACTTCTTGTTTTGAGACTAGATGAACAAGCGCTTCAATTGTTATACTCGAAAATCTTGGGTGAGCTTCAATATGTAATAGATCATTATGAGATGAGGCAGAGGATTGAAACAAATTCTGGTAGTATTGGTCGACATGATCTCTAGAGATATATTGGTCACAACACCAACCAAGTTGTATGGAATAGGTTTTCATGGAGAGTAAGTTGTATTTCTTAATTTAATATATTTTAATAATAAATAAATAGTTTATTTATGTAAATTTTATTTTCTAGCTATTAAGATTCTTATATTCTAATAAACAAATATACATTTGTGTAAGGGTTATACAAAAAGGGAGATATGTATCTTTTGGATAAATCTAAAATATTATTCACAGTCACTGAATAAAGTCGGTCACTCTATTTAATAAAGATTGTAGTGTTAAAATTTCCTTCATATAAAGAATAAGATTCTTTTATAATAGAATGATTGTCACAATGTGACGGCCGGGAAAAGGCACCGTTATGACCATGAGGCAACAAAAGGGAAAAAACGTACAGAGATTAAAATGGATTCGCCACCAATTAATTCTAAGGATAATTGGAATCCTAAAATAAAACCAAAACTGGCCCTTGAAACCAGAGGATCGGTTCGGGAGTCTGATTACGCGTAGGGAAGGTGTTAGG
>JASKGM010000011.1:2453980-2469657 GCA_034509205.1 Ceratonia siliqua | reverse complement strand
AACTCACCCTCAAAAGCTAGCCGTTGAGGGGAGGGTGCCTAAGGTATTATAAACCCCCACATTACCTAACACTTGGGTAATATGGGACTATCTCAATATTTGTCTCATACCAAATGTTAAGGTGCAATGATATCCTGTAACAAATCCCCTTTCATTTTTCATCCTTAAATTCCTCACCCCCTAATCTCCCCTTTCTCATCATTCTTCTCTTCTCCAAGCAATCCATCCCCTGCTCCTATGCCACCTGATACTGCCGTCTGATCAACATCTTTATTAACATTTTTTGTCAACCTATTTAACAAAATCAATCTTGGAAATAAAATTAAGAGATCATATTAAAATTAAAGAATGATAAGAGATCAAAATAAAACCTAAAAAATATCTTAAGGAATTAAAATAAAACTTTAACATTTTTATAATAAAAAAATCGTATAATTAAAGCAATAATTCACTCTAATTTTGTTTATAAAAAAGATATATAACTTAAAAACTTAATTTACTCATGAATTAAAATAGAGCATGGGCAACCACAGCCCCAACAGGGCCGGTCCAGAATAGAGAAAACCGGGCTCGGGTTCATTCGAATCGTTCCTAATCCATTATCCTTCGTTCTAAGAGCTTCGAAGCGTTCTGTCGAGTCGAGCTCATAGCAGTGTTAGAGCATCTCGGTTCGAGTAGGAGGGGCGCCACGTCGGCCATTTGAAGCTTCAACAGTGGCCAGCTTCTTTTACTGTAAGTCTATCTCTACCTCTCCCCAAAATCCC
This sequence comes from Ceratonia siliqua, assembly GCA_034509205.1. NCBI lineage: Eukaryota > Viridiplantae > Streptophyta > Magnoliopsida > Fabales > Fabaceae > Ceratonia > Ceratonia siliqua. The sequence continues at coordinate 2,468,893 of JASKGM010000011.1, read as the reverse complement.
AGTGTCTGCAACTGCCCCACTTACCATAAGGTGGATATCGTCCCTACATCGTTATAATTGAGGAGGGGTTTATTTATGCATCAGAGCATTCAAGGGATTCTAGGATTCCATCCAAAGTCATGAACTTTGGGTGTTTCTTGTTTTGATTTGACATTATCTTCCCTACATTTTGTTAAAAGCATGTAAATTTTCTGCTAATTTCAATTATCTACAGCTATGCCTTTACTTGGGTTAACACCTTGTTTCTGCAGATTCAATGATAATTATCCCTTAAAAATATGAAGATGAGAAGTTGCTCGGCTGGCATAATAAAACCCAATTTTCTTCTAGCTCAAACAGAAATGCCTATTCTAACATTTGGTCATTCTAAGTTGAGTACTACGCTAACTCTTCGGTTACCTTGTAACTGCGTGAGAAGAATGGGTTTGATTACAAAACTTCACTATTCTGTTGCTGATAGAACACTGACTTCTAGTTCTGTGGGTTCACCCGCATCCAAACCAGACTCCGCTCGCTTGAATAGGAAACAGGGAGGTTCCTCGTCGTTATATAGTCGTCCTAGTTTATCAGAAATGAAAAAAGACAGGATGGCAAACCGTGAGAAGGTTTACGAATTCTTGCGGGGGATTGGTATTGTTCCTGATGAGCTTGATGGTCTGGAACTTCCAGTAACGGTTGAAGTTATGAGGGAGCGTGTAGATTTTCTTCACAATTTAGGACTTACAATTGAAGACATTAACAATTATCCACTAGTTCTTGGGTGCAGTGTCAAAAAGAATATGATTCCTGTGCTTGATTACCTTGGTAAATTGGGAGTCAGGAAATCCACATTCACACAGTTCTTGAGGAGATATCCACAAGTCCTTCACGCTAGTGTTGTTATTGACCTTGAGCCAGTGGTCAAGTATCTTCAGGGGATGGATATCAAGCCCAGTGATATTCCTCGTGTTCTTGAGAAATACCCAGAAGTGCTAGGATTTAAGCTTGAGGGAACCATGAGCACATCAGTTGCATATTTGGTTGGAATTGGTGTAGGAAGAAGAGAAATTGGAGGGGTTTTAACTAGACACCCAGAGATTTTGGGGATGCGAGTTGGTAGAGTTATCAAGCCTTTTGTGGAGTATCTAGAAAGCCTGGGAATTCCAAGATTAGCCGTTGCTAGACTGATAGAGAAACGATCTTATATCCTTGGCTTTGGATTGGATGAGAAGGTGAAGCCAAATGTCAAATCCCTTGAAGAATTTAATGTTAGAAGAGCATCACTTCCCTCTGTAATCGCTCAGCATCCTGAGATAATTGGAATGGACTTAAAGGCAAAGCTTGACAATCAAAGGAATTTACTTAATTCTGTACTTGATATGGATCCTGAGGATTTTGGCAGAGTCGTTGAGAAGATGCCACAGGTAATTAGCCTCAGTAGTGCACCTATGCTGAAGCATGTTGATTTTCTTAAGGATTGTGGGTTTTCCTTGCAACAAATGAGGAAGATGGTTGTTGGATGCCCTCAACTGCTTGCTTTAAATATTGACATCATGAAACTTAGCTTTGATTACTTCCAAAAGGAGATGAAAAGGCCTCTGGAAGACTTGGTTGCTTTCCCAGCCTTCTTCACATATGGTCTGGAATCAACTGTAAAACCTAGGCATAAGATGGTTGCCAAGAAGGGATTGGATTGTTCTCTTTCATGGATGCTTAATTGCTCAGATGAAAAGTTTGAGCAACGAATGGACTACGATACTATTGACATGGAGGAGATGGAAATGGAACCTTCATTTGACATGAATTCTCTTATGGAACCTAGGAGTGATGAGTCAGCTTCTGATTATGAAGACAGCGATGATGATAATGAATAGAATCATGAAGTTGCTTTAATTTCTTGCCTACCTGAGAGAATCTTGAACTTCTCTAGGAGTTTCTTTTTGTAATGAGTATGAATGTTATACTATTGAAAAGGTATATCTCCACATATGAAGCAATTGAGAGTTGTATCTTAATTCTTATGCTTGTTTATGTGGTGTGGGATTGAATATAGTACTTTAGCTTCCAGCCCCCATATGCTTATGTATGTTTCTCTTTGTAATATGTACATGGGTAAATTCTAAGTTATTTCAAGAAAGGATGAAATCCATATCCATATATGTGGCATGGATAGAACGTAGAAAGAGAGAACTGTGTAACATGCATGCATTTGCAGCATTTCACATGTTTGAGTCTATCTATGTCAACCTGAGATGAAAGAACGAGAAGTGGCATCAGCAAATTCATTCATGTATTTGCTTTGCTTGTTGAATACGTGGGTACATTAAATGAGTCATTCCATGCAATGTTCAATTTTTTATAAGAAAAATTATTTTTTTCAGGATGTCAATATTGGTTCTGCTGATCACATGATAGATAAGAGTACTTTGGGAATGAAAAGCCTGGAATTAAGATGAATAGTTCTTATTTACTTCCTCTACTATATGGGAGAATGTCATAGTTGGTGAATGAGCAATTTGATGATGTAAAAGCATATAGGTTTAGCATGTGATGCAGACAGATTTTCTTAATAAATATTTGAAAGGAAGCTGTAAGGAATCCGAGTTTGTGGTCAAGCACAAGTTTTGTCCACTTTTAGGAAATAGATTGTACAATATCCTTTTGTGTCCTTATGCATTGTTCATGTTGTCTTTAAAACAACACAAGATACATTTTGAGAATATTAATTTTTTTGGTTAATGTTATTACGGAGTAAATGTGATTATATCTTTTTTCTTTTGTTATGAAGTTGTATAGCTGCCAATTATCAATCTGTTTCCTCCTATCTTGTTTCTCATATTTCTTGTCTCGTTTTATGTTTGATCATTATTTCTCTCATTTACCTCCAGCTGGCCCTGATATAATGAGGACCATGGTGACATGTTCAGCTCCTCGTGACCATCTTAGGCATATAATTGGAAGTGAAGGAAACTTGATAGAAACAAATGAAGACCATATATCATGATTTTTATCCCCACCTCTTGGTGCTTGTTCTTAGCCTCCTTTTTTTGTTTTTTTTTTTTGGGTCTTGTGTTCTGGTAGAAATTCCTCCTTGACAGAAAAGGACCTGCTTAGAGGTTAGCTTTATATTATTATATACTGTGCTTGTGTTGTTTGTGTAAAGAAATGTCTTGTACTTGTGGTTTAGATGCTATTATAAATTTTGTATATGCTGCATTTGGGATGATGCTATTATGAGCATGACAGCATCTTGCCTCGTGCTGCTGGCCAGAAACGCAAAGAAAGAAAGAAAAAAAAGCAAAGTTAGAAACCAACTTATCATGAAAAGGGTGTTAAAGTTAAAGCTATACAATTATCCTCGCAGCTCGCACAATACATGACTGCACCACTAAATTATTGATGCTTTGTCTGCCAATAGCACCAATTCTAACCTAACTGCTTAAACTTTAACAACTCTTACTACAAGCGGTACACCTAAGCCATCAGCCATTCCACCCTCCTTCCATAGCTGCTACACCCAAACTAACACTGCCGCTACTCCAACAAACCTAACAATTTAACACCAAAATCTATGATACAGGTACTAGGCTTAATAGCTACTGATCCCTTGTTAAATGAATTTTAGTTTGGATAAGAAGTATTGATATTCACAAGATTTTGCTCTGTGCAAGCAGTTTATTGAAAAAGTAGAGTGCTATAACTATGAAACTCGAGACTATAGGGGGTAGATTATGGCCTACTTATGACAAACTCAAACATTTCATGAGTCATCAAAATACAAATTGCTTTGTGTTCATTTTTTCTAAAAGGAATTTGAGTTTTGTACGTACGAAACCATCCAAAAAAGATTGATAATGGTCCTAAGCAGTAAAGTGGGTGCAAATACCATGCTTCACATCATTAGTCGTATACGGCTGCAGCATAATAGTCTTAATTACACGATACAATTGTAATTTAACGGTGAAAGGAACCAATTTTTTTTTCTTTTTTTTATGTTATTTATTGTTTATTTATTATTTTATGTTATTTATATGATTTATTTATTTCTTATTTATAGTATTTTTTAAAAAAAATGGAGATATTTTTACTTTTTTTTTTCAAATTTACTTTTTTTTAATGTAATTCTTTTTGAATTTTTTTGAATTGTTTTTTATTGTTTAAAACTTATAATTAATTTATTATTATTAACAAAAATAAATAAATAACAAAACAAACAAAATTTTAAAAAAAAATTTGTAAACTCGGTAGGGGAGTATCCACTCAAAAATAAATGTAGGCTCATTTATGTTGGATCCGGGTTTTTTTTAATAATTTTTATTCTAAAAAAAAATAAAAGAATTTAAGTATTTTTTTAAAAAAATTCAGAATACAAATTTAGAATAATTTTTACTTTTTTACTTTCTTTCTTTTTTTGAAAAATTGTTTAATTGTTTTTAAATTTTTTAGAATAAAAATTATTAAAAAAAAAAACACTCCCAATAGTATCAATACTACCGGTGTAGAATAGAAATCAGCCTCATTTATATTGTTTGATACTGCTCATAGCCTACCTGAAAGTTGCAGTTGCAATGTATATAAAACTATATATTTCCTATCACTCAAAGCCAAAGAAAACGACAATTTTGATAGGGTTAAGCTCCATCAAGGGACCGCAGCACGTAATTTAAGGGTTGAAAACAAAAGCCTCAAAAAATGTTGTAGGTCATGGAGTACTTTTACTTACTCTTCAAATCCTGAGTTCTTTTTGAGGAAAAGGGAGGAAAAGTAAACCAAGAAAAACTCCCGTGCACCTCCTTTAATATAAAGTTACAAGGTCGAAGAGAATCCAGCTTTTGTGATACCCTTTAACAAAGGTAACTGCAATATGGGTTTGTTCGATTGACACAAAGCTGAAGCTTTAATGTCACAAACTTTGTGGCCGAAAGATTATCACATGGGTTCTACCTTTTACTTCCGTTGAGAATGAAAGAATTGTCTGACATAATCAACACTTGGCTTGATAACTTGATCATTTGAATCCTATTCCTAAACACTTTGCTTGATAAATGGAATTTCTATTCGATTTAGTTCAGAAAATTGTCCTATTTGTTGTACACACGCTAGTTGTTTTAACTTAATGCTGCTTCTGTCTTTTTCATTGAATTTTTCCATAGATGTATAACACCTTACATATTGCATTGTCCAACTTCAAGGTTTTGATACTTCAACTAATCCAGGCTGCAAAGGATCACAAGGTAGTGAAGACGTTAACATATCATTCAAAACTTGTTTTTTTGTTCCTTGTGCATTACTATTTTATTTCTTGATTTTTCAAGATCAAGAAATTATGGCTTAAATAATTCCCAAAAAAAAAAAAGTAGAACATTAGTCACGATAAAAATGAATTTTGCTTGGACGGTTTAAGTAATTTAGTTTCATTTTCCCGGTGTTAAAGAGAAACTATGAATGCTTTGTACAATTTGAATCTGTTTTACAAGATACAATTGTCTGAATTCCCTACTTCAAGAAAGCTCTATTTCAAGAAGCTCTAGAGGGTGCATCTCACCAAGCCGCAAACTAGCTGGACGCCTAAGACCTATACAACAACTGTACAAATCGTCTTTGTTCTCTTTCTGTCTATCCTTTAAACCAGTGAAGGATAAGTGGAGGAAAAGGGAGGGGGAAACTAACAGGGTGATGAGTCTTGCTACTTAAAATGTCATCTGCAATGCAGGGTATCTATGAGAATACTTGAGTTTTCTGGCCAATGATAGTGCAGTAATCACCACAAAAGGGTGTTTATAATATCCTCTGTAAAGAACTCTTGTATGTTTGTGTGTCCCAGCTTCCACCTCTTCACCCATTCACTTTGTGTTATCTATGTACAAATATCTTGAACCTAAACTGGACTGCCCCTAGCATTTGTCAGAATATCATCTGGGAACACGGCATTCTTATTGGTGAGAACACCACAGTGAGCCGTGCATGATCAGAAAGGGAGTAATCTTCAGGCCATCTACCTTTCTCCACCTCAGGAGGGAACAGAACTGCATTTTCTACGCTGAAACCAATGGTTTGCTCCTGACGACCGTCTGAAACATCATCATGGTACCCTACTGGATTCCAGATTTGCTGCTGCAATCCCATAATTTCATGACCACGATTTAGCTAAGTTTTAGATGAAAAACGAATTACCTGTTGTGTCTACGTAGTACAATAATATTGAAAGACAATTCACTGGCAGGATTATCAAATGTAGAACAACATATCACCGGTCAATAACAAGAACAAGAAAATACTAACACCCAAGAAAAGGAGAAAAGAAAGAAGAAAAGAAACTTCCACACCCACTTTGTAACAATACAGTCATTAAATGATTGCTTTCTATTGAATTGTTTATGTAGCCTAACATCCTGAACACTTAGCTCCAAAGACACATGCCAGTGATGGGTCCTCTGAATTACACATATGATAGAACCCCAAAGATCACTTATTGTATGCTGACATGCAACAATGATACTGATTATAATGTAGACTAATTCAATAAAATGCATGGTTTTATGCACTATGGAGAACAGCATTCGGATTTCAGGGTTACATACTTGCATCCTCAACTATCCCAGACCTCTAATAGTGGTTGCTTAAGTCCAAATACTATTTTTAATGCAAAATAGTCTAGACTGTGGAGTCAATCTACTTATATGATGTTTTCATGAAAGCTAATTTCTAGTGAACGGCTTTACCTGAAATTCTTTGTAATCAAGAACACCATCTCCATCTGTATCTGCCTGGAACCACAAGTCCTTTGTCTCCTCAACGCTTAGCCCATGACAATGACCAAATAAATTAAGCTGCAGAGAATAAATAAACCTTTATCAACATGAGAACTTCTCAGACAAGCACCCACACACTCACATTATCTACAATTTTAAATAGAACCCTGGTCTTTTAAGTCATACCAGCCGAAGTGCTTCACAGAAACTAGAATAGGTGATACAATCTTCATTATCAGCCTTTAGAAAGGCAAACGCATCACTCTCTGTCAGTGAAGCTCTCAGCAATAGATACTGAAAATAGAAAGTTTACTGTCAATGACAGAATTCTGTTCCCTAACAAATAAAATCCATCACTACAAGTCTACAGACTACAATCAATAAAATGGTCCTAGTTTAGGACTACATGATATGACATCTTAGCCCCATTCATGATGGCAGGTCCAAATATGCTCTACAGATATAATTGAAGTGATATGGAAACATGAAGATGCCATTTCTCGATGACAATATATTAAAGGCATCAATAACCACATTAACTACAAGTCTACAGCATAAGTTACTGTTGTGAACGAAGAAGGATTATGATTAGCACATCAACTCAACCTAATAAAATCTTAATCCCTAGAGATGGATTGCCATATTGCATATAATAACAGTTTCATTGAAATGGTCATTGAGTCACATCTATCACCTTTCAGCTTATATTATTGCCATTTGCCATATCTCCTGTACCCATAGTGGGGAATAAACTAATAATGTCAGGTAGAAGAGAGGAGTAATAAACTGATAATACACCAAAGAGAAAGAGAGATTAAAATCCATTTAACTAAGAAATGAAGTAAACAATTGATATCGTCCTTGACATGGGAGTATTATGGTTAAGCTACACTGATTCTTCACAAGTAAAGTCTTTCCCATAGCCATCTTTCACAATATTGTATTCGGAAATTTTCGCCATTTTAGTTTTTGTGTCTGATTCTCCTTTTGCTCAAAGGCAGATAATGTTAAATCTACACAAAAAACCCTATTGTCTATAGATATACATGTTAAGGGTGCTTGCAAAGATGGTAAAAAAAATTGAATAACTAAGTGCAGGTCCAAAGGATGTATGATTACCTTGAACATGCCAAATACTGCTTCACTCCAACTTGCTTTTAGCAGTTTCCGATATTTATCAGGATTTAGAAGCCATATAAAATCAACAGCACATATATTGCCCCGATGGTTGCGGTGGCTAATCCACTGCATTGACACGGTTTTTAACAAATATAAGTGGAGGGCCATATTGAACAGCGCAAAAATCTGAGAGAAACGTTAAAATAAAAGACCTTGTGGGCATCTGCGTCAGTGTACTGATGTGCGGTATCGTATGATGATACAAAGCCTTGAGATCTCAGGAACTCGTAAACATGCCCACGTTTGCTTCCATTCCAGTCACTGAGAAATCAAAAATTGCGAATAAAACATTAATAGTGATTCAAGTGTTATTTTAGATAAACGTAAAACAATCCCTCAGAGAGGAAAGAACCCATATAGAAATTTACCCGCATAGCATGATTGGCATGGGCTTGAGTTGGTGCTCTTTCTGATAAGACTCCACAGATTGAAGTATCTTGTAGACCTGCAGAAAAGAGAGATATAATATATGTCTAAGTGAGCTACCATCCCTACATAGAAGAAAGCATAGTGTGCTGAGATACCTGACGCAGTCGTACTAGGCACAGACTTGAGTCATGAGGAAATAATAAGTGGGTGTTAACAATAAGTATTTCCTGCCGGATATCATTGTTTCCACATTGTGAAAATGGAAAAGCTAATTCAACATGTAACAACTGAGCTACACGATCACCACAATCATTGAAGAGCAACTCCCTATAATTAATAACCGTATAGTATTCTTTTTGCACCGATATCAGAAGACCTGCAGACTCCAAAGGAAACACCATATGAGGATTGTACAGAAAACTTCAACAAGCAGTTGGGAAACAAAAACCCACCATGCATATGGCAAATAACATTATAAACGCCTAAATGGCATTTGGCTCAAGAGAGTTTCATTCGCAGGATACAAAAAAAAACATGATGTTCCTCAATCCTCAATATAAACAATTTTAGTGATGTCTGTTCCCTTCCCGAACATTTTGCAAACCTATCATGTAGTGTTTACTTTTACCAAATTCTATGAATCAGTCCATCAGATAGCAGATTGGATTGGTAGATCAATATCCAATGGAAGAAAAGTAACCCACTTATATGCTGTAACTAATGCTTAAGTACAATATTTTCAAGGATGTTATATTGTCTTTCTTTTCTTGTTTCTTTTATAGATGAAATCCTTAATAAAGGTTACGTTAAAAACACGGACAAAACCGAGACTCCAAAAGGATGTTTTCAAATTAAGGGAGAAAATGCTTACCATCACCACGGTTGTTAGTCCGTCCAAGCTTGAAATTAATATAACCAGCATCACCGAGTCTCTTCTCATACAAATTAACAAGCTCTTCATTTCCAACCCAAAACTCCTGCGCCAGTCCAATATATTAGCATCAACCCGTAAAAATAAAACTCAAAGATTTCATCCATGAAAGAAAGCTGCTACGGGTAATTTCAACAGTCGTATTCAATCAAATATACTACCATAGGTCCAGTAAGGAATATCGTATGCCACTCCTATCAATTTCATTGAAAATCAGCACAAACCCCCAGCGGGGGAGGATACGGAACTAATCATGAACATGCTAACCTGAAGACATATAATGGAAGATCTCTCATACAACAGCCAATCCAATATCCTATGGTTCCTGGCCAACCAGTACGCTCTGTAGTCGCTTTCTCGGCAACTCTGGTCCTGCCCCACCAAAAGGAAATTAGAAAAAGCATTGAAATTGAAATAACCCATTTAAGAAATTCATCTACGCAGATATGGGAAAATGTATAATGCAAAAAGGAAGAAGAAAAAGAACCTCATGGTTGAGGCGCTTGTATATTGGAGCGAGAATGTTAAAAGTCGTGCAGGTAATGCAAGGTTGTCGTTGGTTTTCCTTTATTGAAGAAGCAATTGCATAACTACCAATCCTTGAAATCCTTCCCATTTTCTTAACCGTCCTACCCTTTCTCATTCTACGTCCGAACCCACCAATGCCACCTTATATATCTGCGCAATTCCTCACAATCTCTCATATACCCACCAACTTAAAATAGGGAAAAAGCGAAGAAAACAAAACAGTCAGTTACTAAATTGGTCCTTTTTTTCTTCAGCGACAAGATATGTATGTCTGGAAGCCAATGATAGTTCTTTTGAAGGTAACCGCAACTCGACTGGTTTCTGATACGAATATGATTTAAAGGGAGAAGAAAGGAAGGGGCGGGACGGGAACTGGGAATACCCGGTACTCGACGAATTTCTGTTGGTACAATTGGAAATTGAACAATATTGAAACGCACCACCGATAGCGTCGGTGACCCTTCAGCCCCAAAGAAGAAGCAGTAAAACCGGGAGCGCCACACTCAGCCCACTACCATTACCACCACCTCTGTTGATTGATTGATTGATTCTGAATTCAGAGAGCTCAAAATAGGAAACGCTGTCCTTTCACATTGTCTGGTTACTCTTGTTCACGTTTTGTCGTATAAATAGCTCCACACATGTGTTTGGCCTCTTTGGAGCATTTTCTTCCTAAGACAATAAGAATATGTCAGATAGAAACGAAAGGCGAATAATTCGCGTCAGCCAATTTGGCTCCCTTTGATTATCAAACTCTTCTATTCTTCTTGTTGCCGGGATATGGTCATATAACTAACTTCTGTTAGTCACCAGATTATTTGAGCTAATGTTTTAACACCGATAACATTTTTAGAAATATTCTAATACTAACAAAATAAATATTATTATTTAAAATATTTTAACAAATATTTTTTTAATTTAATAATGAACTTAACATAATTTAAAATTATATTACATCACAAAATATAAATAACAATACATTTTTGAACTAAATTAAATTAATTAAAGTTGATAAATTAGAAACAAAAAAAGTGACTCAATACTAAAACGATCTTGTAAACAAGTTATATTTTTTTAGCCTTTTTTTTAAAAAAAAAATATCCATCAAATTCATTGTTTTTATAATAAAAAAGTTAAAATAGTCTAAGTTTAACTTTAAATACAATTAAAATTAAATTATTAGTTCATTTTAAAAAATAAATGTAATTTATAATTTTGTTACATTTTATTTATAATGATAATATATTTAATTAAAACAATTATTTTTTTTATAATTGTGATGCCAATAAAAATAACCAACTCATAATATTTTTGTCCAAATTTGATTTTAATTCATTTTTTTAATTTAATGAAAGAAGAAGAACTCTCATCCTAACTAGAAGATTCATGAAAAAAATTATCACGACTTTAACCTACCAAAATAAGAATAATAAGAAAGATAATTTGAATGTATTTATATATTCTTAATTAGTTATGCAATGTAAAACAAAGTGATAATAATTAATTTAGTTCAATGATCAATATACATTTTTTTTAAAAAAAAATTCTCTGATTTCTTATATATAGATATTTGTGGTCTTAGTCTTAAAATGTGAAGAAGAATAAATATTTTAAAGCATATGAATATAATTATGATGTTGAATTAAGATAATTATTACTAACTATATATTTGTGTAATTGTGATATAAAAGTAAATACTTAACTCATATTACATATTTAAAATAAAAATTGAATATTGATGTCAATTCATATTATTTTAAATAATTATTAAAAAATAATAATTATTATTTTAGTATTTAAATTTTAGAAGTAAGAATATTTGATTGTTATTTGATACTTTTTCTTTTTCTTTTTTCGTTTTGAGTTTATATAAGTAGATTTTTGATAAATGGATATAGGACTGAAAATAATTTATAAAGTTTAAAATTTCTCCAATGAGTTTAATAATTTTATGCGAATCTAATAGTATAAATCTATAATACATTAATCCCTTATCTGTTACTTTCAAATTCCCATTCCTAATTCCTACTACTCCTAGTGGGAAGAGAATAAATTGGAGGTCTTTTGAAAGAGTAGGCGTTAGGCAGTGGTGGGCAATCGGCCCACAGAACTTGTTTTATCTTTAGGCCGAAAGTGAGAAAAGAATGGGATGATTGGATGAGGAGGAATTCTAAGCTACAATTTCATTTTGAATGATAGTTTAATTAGAAATATGCTAATTTTATATTTTTTTAATTTATTGTCTTAATTTTTTATTTTTTAATATTAATTAATTAATTATTATATCATATATTTTTTTAAAATTTTTTTATTAGACCACTCTAATTCCTTGTATCTCTAGTTGAACCTCCTTAGAACCTCATTCCCAGGTATTTTTTATCCATTACCCACCAATACCTCGAAGCTATGGCCTCCTTCAACTTTTATTTCCAACTTATCCACCAATTCTAGTGAGATGAAGTTATGGGAAGCACCACTGTCAATCAAAACTACTACCTCCTCCTCCCTCACTATGCCTAGTAATTTCATGGTGTAGCTCGTTAAACCGAATGCAAGGAAACTTCTAACTCAAAATGATCCTTCTCCCTTATCCCTTCTATAAGCTCTGCTTTGTTCCCGTAATGATTTTTCCCATATGTTTCCTCTAATTCATTTTCCTTGATTATCAACGAAGCATTTAATAACCTATTTTTGTTGTAGCGGCCAAGGTGGAAGAATTCATCGCACTTGAAGCACAACCCTTGCTCCCCTATAAGTAAAAAATATTTTAAAAAATTCTTTAAAAAAATATATGACATAATAAATAATCAATTAATATAAAAAAAATCAAGACAAAAAATAAATAAAAAATACAAAATTGACACATCACTATTTATTTTACAGCCCAAGATAGTAGTCCCCTTGGATGAATATCCAGTAACAACAAGATTGGAAATGCTAAATTGTGACTGTCATAATTTTTGATGCTTTTTGTGTTTTTTTTAAGTAAACATTGTTTTTATTAAAAGCATCATGATAGACCAATAAACCAAAAATGGTCAGTCATGTTATTAAAGTAACATGGCCCAAATCCTTACTCTACCAATAGAAACAGTTATGATTATGATAATTTCTTACATTGAGATATTATATTTGAAAATGACAAGTGTAAATTTTTTTAATAATATTTTAACTAATATTGTAAGGATGTTTTGTAATGATAGAAAAAAAAAATATTGAATCTTATAACATATCTTTATAAAATGTTACAGAAATATTTAAAAATTTGAGCGATAATTAATTTAGAAAAATATTGAAAGTGAAGAGTTGATTACGTGGGTTTCAAATTCCAAAGGACGGAGGGAAATTGTGTTTCCTTGGAGAGAAGATTTTGATGTCATAGTCTACCAGCTTCTTCGTGTTAGGTCTTACCTTGTTCGTCTATGTATAATATATTCCTTTCCTACTACTGACTACTCCCTCTCCATGTAAACATATTTGATTCCCCTCTAATCTCTATCCAATCGAACTAATTTGGTGAATGGGTCAATCAATGTTAATGGTACTTTAAGGAAACACCTTTCAACGCTTTACAACTTTCTTTTTTTTAGATCATAAATACAAATAGAAAAAATCTAACCTACATAGAAGTATCAATGGTCCTGTGAAGAAAGGAGTTGTAGGCTTTATATGTGCTCACGTCCCATCACAGGAGCATTGATGCTCCTGTATAGGAGAGAACCAAATAGGCATCATAATAGGAGGAAGTAACATGGGTTGGCTACCAAAATATTTGTGGTTTCAGCTCCCTCTCTCTCTCTCTGGATTTGTGACTTGTTAGAAAGTCCACATCATATTCAAGATAAATTAAGCGAAGGTAGTAAGGTCCACTTACATTCAAGGCAATCCAAAAAATTTCGAGAATTAATTCAAGAAGATAATATATGGTGTTAATAAAGATATCTGCAATCTTTTTATTTGTTTTGTCTTGGTGGAGATAACCTGATATTGGCCTGGCATATTCATTTTAATTGGGATATTCAGCTCTGTATATTAATTATTAGAGTAAAATATTATTTTTTAAATATGTTTTAATTATACAATTATTTTTTTTATTATGAAAATATATTAGGTTATTTTTTGTATACTAAAAATAAATTATAACTAAATTCAAATTTAAAATTAACGTTAAGTTAATTATTATTATTTTATTAAAGATATTTTTGTTTAATATAACTAAAATACTGTTATGTTTTAGTCTTTAGCAACTTAACGGCTATGAGAATAATTGGTTAGTCCATGTTATGAATTTTGTTAACACTAGCTGAGGATTACTTTGAAGACAAAAATAAGATTTAGAGACTAAATTGTGAAAGAATGCATATTTAAAGGAACAAATCGTTAATTTATTCAAATAGTTAGTCAACATCAGTAACTTAATAGCCAAGTGGACAATTAGTTAGTTCATATCGTGAATTTTGTTAGCACTATCTAACCGGAACTATTCTGAAAATAGAATAAAGATTAAAGAACTAAATTGAAAGATTTAAAAATTGGATGACCAAATTAAGAAGAAATATATATTTAATATACCAAATCTTTAATGTATTTAAATTTTTTTATTAAAAGCATGTTCAAATTGTTAAATGAATTTATATTTATAATTTAATTAATAAGTTATAAAGACTGATATCTAATAATAAAAGTTTAATATTTTAAAAAATAGTTAATATAACTTTTAGTTATTACAAGTTCACTCAATTTTCACTTTAATCCTTATAGTTTACTTTTGTTCAATTGAGTTTTTATAATTTTAATAATATTCAATTTGATTCCTATAATTTAATTATGTCTAATTAAATTCATATAATTTTAATAACTTTCACTCTTATTCTTATTATTAAATATTCACTTAACATAATTAATATAATTGTTAAAGAAGTAAAAAATTAATCACATAACATACTTACGTGTGAATTTATTATATGTTTAATTTGTTATCACTTCAATAATTATATTAATTATATTAAGTGAGTATTTGATAATAGAAACTAAAATAAAAATTAGAATAATTCAATTAAATATAATTAAATTATAGGAGTTAAATTAAAAATTATAAAAATTAAATTAAATTATAAAAATAAAAATATAATAAAATTATAAAGGCAAAATATTATATTAATCCTTTAAAAAATT
>JASKGM010000011.1:2437862-2449255 GCA_034509205.1 Ceratonia siliqua | reverse complement strand
TAAAAAAATTTTAAAAAATTTTAAAAATTTTTTAAAAAATTATATGACATATATACTAATTAATTAATATTAAAAAATAAAAAAATTAAGCCACAAAATTAAAAAAATGTTATATTTAACTATGGACTGTACCGTAGTGTTATCCAATAAAAAAAACATACCCTATCATAGCCATCCGTGCAACCGCAATTGAACATGCCGATCATGTTGGAATCCGAATTCCAAAGTAACCTATGCTTTAGTTTTTTTTTTTGGGGGGTTAAAAAATGCCTAAATATAAGATGCCAAAAGCACGTGACATAAAATGAAAAGCGGATTCCCGTCGGTGGTCCAGCAAATGTGACGTCTACAGAAGTAGGCCCAATTCCCATCTCTCTTTTATAGGCTTAGAGTCGCAAAGATATGCCCAGAAAAGCTAGAGTTGGCCTTCACCAGAGCGCAAGGCCCAGAAAAGTTTACAGGGTGGTTAGTCTTAGTTGTAAAGTTTGCAAAGTATCTATTTAAATTTAGTGTAAAATACATTTTAATTTTTAAAATATACTAATTATAATTTTGTATATATAAACTTTAAAACCTTATAAACAACTTCCGTAATTTTTAAAATCATACCTTCTACTCTAATATTTTTAAAGTAAAATACCCTCTCATCTTATAAGAGATACTTTAATTATATAATTATCTATTCTATTATGAAAATATACATAATCCTTCCTTGTAAATTAAGAAAAAATTACAACTAAATTTAAATTTAAAACTGATATTAAAGTTGATCATTATTTAATCAAATGTTTACTCTTTTTTTTAATATAACTAAAATATAATTTTCTTTATTTTTTAATCTTTTATTATGAAAGAGACTATCTCATGCGCATTAACTCTTTTGATGTTTTGAAAATTATAATGCGAGTATAATATTGTACTAATGCTAATTTTTTGTCTCTAATTTTGAAATTATAATGGGAGTTTGATGACTATATCAAAAGAAAAAAAAAAACAAGTTTATCGAGTGTTTCTTCTTTTAGGAAATAAAATAATAAAAAACATAATGTCAATGTTCAAGTAAAGTATTATATGATTATATTTATAAACAAGTTTGTGCAGATATCAAAAAGTCATTTTTGTCTTTTAAGTTTGAACAATAGCTTGAAGAATAAATGGTAAGAAAGAGCAAGCAAATTAAAATATTATATGTATATAAATACAAGAAGGTAATTGAGATTGAATGTTCCTTAACAATCTCTTATATATTTGAAAATTTTCATAAATAGTAAGAATTACACTATCTTAATTTCATTTATTATATTTTATAGTTAAATTTAAAGTTCAATACAAAATTTTAAATTTTTGTACTGACTAAGAGTTAGATATGAGTAATAATAGAAAGTTATTGTTACTCTTGGTTCCTGTTTTATATATTATTCAAAGTGATTTTGGTAGAGAACAAATTCGTTTGAATAGTAAATATTTTAATTTAGACTTTAGACCAACATTATTACAATCTGTATAATTGAGAATGTATTTTTCATTGATTACTCATAAAATATAAATTTCTTCTTGCAAAATATTAATTAATTCCATCATGAGAAATTTTTATGCAAATTTTAAGAAAACACGTTATAGATAATAAAGGGTTTAAGAGTAAGTTTATCATTATACTTTACAATTTAATTTATTAATTTGTTTTTAAAAAATAATGATCTTAATATAATATTATTAACAGTGTTAAGTGAAATTGTGTATATATTTTTAAAATTGAAAGAAAATGTATGTAATTAAGACATGTTTTAAGATGGGAAGAATATTTTACTCATTTTTATTATTTACAAAAATTAAAGAGAATGATTTGTAAAATTTTAAAAATTGTACCAAAATTTTAATTAAGATATACTTTATAAGGATATTATATCCTATTATCTATAATTATATGTAATATCACAAATTTGAATTTGAATTATCAAATTTTGTTTATAATTATCTTATCGAAGCTTACTTCTATACCACTTATATATGAATTTTATGGATCGAAATCTCGTATAGTTGATGCATCTTATTAAATCGTGGTCGATCACTATTTAACTTATTTTTTTATTTTGCACGTATTCTAAAATATATTTAAATTTATTTTTTTATAATTATGACCGTCAAACATACAATATAAAAAACGGAATGCTATGCAGTTGGAACTAACGGCATGGATCTGTTTCTGAACTTTATGGTGTGGCCTTGGATTAAAGGTGAGCACTAAGCTATCGTCCATAGTTTTGGTATTTGATATTTAATTTTTTTAAGTTTTTTATTCAAATTATTTTTACTTTTTAG
This sequence comes from Ceratonia siliqua, assembly GCA_034509205.1. Taxonomy (NCBI): domain Eukaryota; kingdom Viridiplantae; phylum Streptophyta; class Magnoliopsida; order Fabales; family Fabaceae; genus Ceratonia; species Ceratonia siliqua. Next base: position 2,446,936 of record JASKGM010000011.1, on the reverse strand, counting down.
TATTAATTATTTATTTTTTATGTGATATATTTTTTAAAATTTTTTAAAATTTTGTTTGCACTATTTATTTATAATTTTGTTAGTATTATTTATTCATAAGTAAAAAATTTTAAAAAAATTTTAAAAATGTATATAACATACAAAATAATTAATTAATATAAAAAAATAAAAAATAAAAGATGAATAATATATTCTACCGTCATTTTTTTGTAACCGTAAGATAGAAGCATTCTGAATTAAATTATAGTGTAAGCCGCATGTTTTGCATTTTACTTGATACTAGTGAGTAGTGATGAAGACTAATGGGGCCATTTAGCTATTTTAAAATATCAGGTTGACAAAATAAAATAGATCAAAATATCAGAAGGAAAGATAATTTATAGAAATAAACCATATTGTTTAAGATATGGACATTATGCAAGTTAGTTACCATTATTTTTCTTGTTCAAGGTCTCTAAGGTTGTCGTTTTCTTTTGTAATAGTAATTATGATATGCAATCCTTTTACCTTATATAGTCAGAGACGTCAAAGTTACGTTTCCATCTTAACATGTCGTAAGCTGTTTTAACATTTTCTACTGTTAATTGGGGAGGAATCTAGCTTATACAAGAAAATTGCTATTCCTATAGAGATTAGAGGGAGGCTAGCTTCATAAATCATATGTGGAGGTCATTGTTCCGTGATGCTCCGGAATAGAGGAGGATTTACCGTTAATTAATCGTTCACGGCAATTTCAATTCCATATGGTATCCAATCAAAGTCATTTTCCTAGATTTTTAGGGTTCTCTTCCACCTAAGCCAATATGCTGTTTCACTATATCTCATTGACTTTTGAGATATTTAAATTCGAAAAATAAAATAAAATTTGCGTGATGATCCCATGTAGTAGTAGTCGGCACTATTAGTCTAACAAATAATGTTATTTTTATATATTATTTTATAATATATTAATAATTAAAAATAAAAAAATAATATACAATTAACCTTGCAGCTTGTTAGATTATCTTTTTCTATGGAGGAATTACTTTAAAGATAATTGTTTGATGCTTAATATTACTTTTTTCATGAATAAAAGTAAAAAAAAAAGAATATTATTTCATTTCACGGTCATTGTTGATAGGGCGAATTAAACTTAAGTTTTTTTAAATAGTGTTTTGATTTTTATTAATTGAACTAATCTTGGTAATTAATATTACTCATACATTATATTATTTTTGAGATTGTTGCAATACAATTCATCCTTTTGCCTCTAACCTCTCATTTTTTGTTTACTTTTTAATATTAATGGATTATTTTTTATATCATATATTTTTTAATTATTTTTGAATATATTTTTAAAATTTTTTATTAAAAAAATTATAAAAAATTGTTAAATGAACGATACAAGAAATATAAAAACATTTTAAATAATTCTCAAGAAAATATTAGAGATAAAAAATAATTAACTAATATTAAAAAATAAAAAAATAAAAAAAGGTGAAAGATTAAAATGTTGTGTTATTATCTCAAAAATAAAGTTATAGCATAGTAAATAATTTTTTTTATTTTTTCCTATTTACGGTATGCATGCTAGATTTATTAAAGTTGGATAACAAGCAAAATAACTGCATTACCCCCTATCATTTTATATTATTATTATTAAAAATTAAAAGTTATTATCATCAATATTTTTATATGAATAAATTCTTTTAAATTTTAATAATTAACTTAATCATAATTTAAAAATAAATTAATTGATAAAATATAAATAATAATAATATAATACCAAAAATATTTTCATTGTTTACAGGGTGTAAGTGGGCAAGGTTGAAATTTCAGAATTAAGGGTTTTTAAAATTACGAGACGCACCGCGGAAGCAACCCTCTTGGTCTCGAAGAATTCATTATTATCAGCCAATCAAAAACAACAAAAAATGATAATATAATAATAATAATAATAATAAAATATTATTTTATAATTTAATTATATACTTTATTATACATAACTATATTTAATATAACTTTTTAAAAATATTATATTTAAATTTTTTAAAAAAATTAATATTACATATTAAAATAATATAATTACTTTTACTTAAAATACTCACTCATAATAAACAACGAATAATTTTAAATAATTATATTTTTAAAATAATTTTTTAAGTAATAATATTTTTAAAATAAAAAAAATTTAAATAGATACTTTTTAAAAAAATATTTTTTATTTTCTTAAATAAATTTTTTAAAAGTAAATATATGTATTTTTTTAAAAAATTTAAATAATAATTTTTAAAATAATTTTTTTAAGTAATTATATTTTTAAAATTAAAAGAAAAATTTAAGAAATGATATTTTTAAAATAAAAAAGAAATTTTTTTTAAGTCAATCTTAAAAAAAAGAAGGCTTTTTTAAATAATGTTATTTTCAAAACAAAATTTTTTTAATTAATGTTATTTTTTTTAAAAATTATTTTTTAAAAATTATGATATTTTTAAAACAATTTTTTTAAATAATAATACTTTTAAAATAAAACAAAAAATTTTAAGTAATTATATTTTTAAAACAAAATTTTTTTAAGTATATTTTTTTAATAAATAAAATTTTTAAATAAATTTTTTTAAACTAAAAAGTTAATTTTATTGGAGTAATTATATTTTTAAAATATAACAAAATTAAAATAAAATAATAAAAACATTTTAATTATATTATATAAAAATAATAATATTTTAATCATATTAAAAAAAATTTGTAATTTCAATTAAAAAAACAAATTTTATTGTAGCTGGGGGGAGGGAGAGTTTACTACTACAAATCTACAATAATAATAATAAGAGCAAGTCAATCATGGGGGCAGAGGCACTCAAATCTCCAAAGCCAATCGTATTAAAAATTAAGGGGTAAAAAATAAATATGTTCAATTTTAAAGCGAAGCAAATACGTCAGCAATATAAACACCAGTTGAAATGAAATCCAGGAAAGACCAGGTTCATTGAACCTGGACACACCTGATTTTAGCCTATTTATACTCTTGCCGCCAACGCAAACCCCTCATTCCTGCAATTGTTATTCTGAATTTTATTCTCATTCTATCTTTGATGGCATTGGCACCGATGATGGCGGTGATTGGGATCGGAAGCCATGATAGGAAAGCAGAGCCTAAGGAAACGGCGGCGTTGCAGCTGAAGAAGAAGAACGAGGAGTTGGAGAAGGAGCTGAGGCAGAGTAAGGAGAGGGAGGAGCTCATGAGGCGGCAGCTTCAGAACGCCTGGGAGAGGCTCCGGGTGGCTGAAGACGCCGAGGAGAGACTCTGCTCTCAGCTCGGTGAATTCGAGGCCGAGGCCCTCTATCTGGCGCGTGATTATCACGCTCGCATCGTCTCCCTCATGGACCAGCTTTCACAGGCTCACAGTCTCCTCAAGGAGTCATCTATTTCGATTCCTTCCTCTTCATGATCAATCCTCATTCATGTCCTCGGCTTTTTTCTTTTCTTTTCTTTTTTTTTTAATTTTATAAATTATAAACTTTATATTGCTCAACACAATTTTTTAGCTAGATTCCTGTATAATACGTATCTGAAGTCACTAGATTGGCATGGATCAATCTCTGTTTTTCTTTCTGTCCCGTGAAAGAATTTGAAAGAGAAAATTTCAAGTGTTCTGTGAAGTTTCTCTGTTGTAGATAAATCATGGGCCTCTGGGCATCTTAATGGAATAAGTGATTGGTTTCTGTAGCACAAAGTGTTGGGATTCTCAATTGCCGCTTGAAATTTTCTTGTTTGCCAAACGGAAGACTAATTTTTGACATCAACGCGGTCTTGCTCAGACCTCATTTCAAATTTTAAAGTCAATAGAACGGAGATACATTCATATGTAGAAAGTGGCCTAGTCTCCTCTTGCTGCTAGAGATTTCTTGCTTGTCAAAAGCAAGATATCATTTTCAAAGTCAAGACCCAATAGATGAAACCCACACGAAATCCTGCTTCCCGAAGCCCGAAAAAGAAAAAGTTCCCTCATCCAGGCGAAACCAATAGGAAGTGAGAGAACAGAATAGAAACTTCTGCATGAAGAGAAAGACATTCTAATTCAAGGGGTTCCTTCCATATTCCAAACTTTGAAAGCCAAATAATAGAAGAAAAATCAATTTTATTAAAACTACGTTACGATTAAAATTTATTACTTTGTAGGAGCGTTTGCTAATGATGTTTTTAGGGGTTAAGCTACTGTCTCTTATTTTTTTATTTTTTTAAAATTTTTTACTTTTTAAAAAGTAATTAAGTTTTTTTATTTCATATATATATTTTTTAAATTTTTAAAAATATTTTTACATATTTTTACTATTTATTTATAATTTTTTTTATTATTTATTTGTTATTTAAAAATTTTTATAAAAAATTTAAAAATATCTTAAAAGTTTTTTTAAAAATTTATGATATAAAAATTAATTAATTAATTTTAAAAAATAAAAAAAATATAAAAAAATATAAAAATTCTCCTGCCGCACAGTAAGTTGTAGGAGAGTAATCACCATGTCTTTAACATGAAATTATCTACAAATTTAGACAAAAGAGCATTAATATACCACTTCTACTAAATTAATTGCAGTTCAGTGACTGATATTTGGAAATTGGAATGTTATAAATTCTAAGTTGATACCTGGCAGAGTGATTCTTAAATGCAAAGCTTAAGTGCACGTAAATAACAACCCAACTTTAGGATCAAACCAAAATTAATTACTGGGGCTTCAAGGATTCTACCCAAGGCGAGGTAAAGGTTTTAATTGGGTGACCTGCATAAAGTAGGCTTCAGAGTCGTGACAGAGAGAGGATTGGTTGCTAGTGGAAAAGTGGTCCAAAAGCTAGAAGGGGAAGCGTGGTGTATAACGAGAATCACGTTGAAGAGAGGGTCCACCATTGGCATCCATCAATCATCAGTGGCCCTTTTTCTTTTTTCAAATTTAGCATTAGGAGATATTTAATATCAACATTCTTTTAATTTTTTTAAGGATTACTAATCAAAAATTTTAGTTTTTAAGACTTGGTATAAGAATTTAAATTTTTTTTTAAAATTAGAATTTTAAAACATTTTTTAAACTAGTTTTTCACAATATTTTTTTATGTAGACGAATGGTATTCTTAGATTCTCGTCTTATGAGAAAATTTTCAAGGACGTAAATAATCATTTTATCCTTGCTCACAAACTATTATACCACAAGTATTTTAAATCTCAAATCACAAATTTCGAAACCCCAAACTCTAAATCCTAAATCCCCAACCCTAAACTTCAAATTCTAAATTCCAAACCTCTAATCCCTCAGCTCCAAACACCAAATTACCAATCCCAATCAATATCTATTTTTTTAAAATATAAATTTCTTATAATTTATATATAATGATATATTTATAAAAATTACATAAATTTACAAAAAAATAACTTATGAACCAAATGCAAAAATATCTATCATTCTCAAGAATTTATGAATCTAACCAAACATAAATTTTACATTTTTGATAACAAAATTTCTAAGAAATCATGACTTTAAGAAAATTTTTTTTTTTTTTATACCAAACACTCCATGAGACGTTTTGGTTGTAGCAGCAAGCACTTTTCTGTTCTGATTTCTTGCTCTTTTTACTGTGTAATATATATATATATATATGGCTTTGGTGACACGGCGTTAGAATAATGTTTGTGAGTTGGGAAATTCGTGCATTTGAAGAGTCACGGTCGCACATTAGGGAAGCGCATAAATGGTAAAACCAAAGCAGTGACTGACGAGGAAACCCAGCATTGACATTACAAGGCCCACATGGCAATGGCATCCAAGCATATGGGATATGGCAAAAGCCAAGGACCAAGGTGGGTCACTTGTCAGGACTAGACTAGCAATTTGCAATGAATCCTTCATTTCCTTATCCAACTTGCAACTTCGGCTTGCGAGAGTGGCTTTCCTTATGACATTCTTTTAATGTAAATAATTTATTGTTTTAATGGATCAAATTTATAAAAAATAACTATGAATCCGGGTAAAAAATTATGTAAGACGCGTCATTTATTAGTAAATTTTTTTAGATATAAATTTATCCACTTTTCATAATATAATAATTTTGTCATTTCTTCACATAAAAGAATTTAAATTTCGAAAATAAAGATTACATTAAGACAGTTTATACAAAAGGAAAAGAATTAATGATTAAGTTTATACAAAAATCTTTAATTATTCAGAGATGTACGTGCTAATAATTAGAGTTCAGTTGCCATATAGAATAATGAATTCTCTTCGAGAACCATCTTTATTACTTTACACTTAAGGATCTGATGTTCTGTTCGTTGGACAAGAGTAACACTTTTGTCCCTTCCATCAAGAGTTACTCTAATTATCAAATGTTTTAAAGACAGGATTGGTGGTGAAAGTAAAGAGTTAATAATTCAATTGGGATTGAATTTATATTAGTAATATATTTTTTATTTTTTAATTTATATATTAGACGTATAATATATTATAATAATTATTACTTAAATAAATAAATAAATGAAAATAAAAATAATTAACTAACAAATATTAATTGTAATTAAAATACCATTTAAAATAATTTATAGATCACATTTATTAAAAAGTTAAATATATTAAATATTTTTTAACAACTTATTTGGGACTTCTCTCCTTCCCTCTCCCTTTTCCTCCTCCTTTTCCAATTTCTTTTCTTCTTTCGAATACTCCTCCCTCAAGCTCCTCCCCTTCCTCTTTCCAAAACCCATCATTTTTTCTTTTTGATAACCCATTTATTTTTCTCTTTCCCATAGCCTTCTCCATCTCCATCTCCATCCCCTTCTCTCTTTCTTTCTTTCCTTTCCTTTTTCCTAAATGCAATCAACGGATACTTTTTAAAGGTTTATTTGTGTAAACTTATTTTGAAAATAAGTAATTTTTTTAAAAAAATAAATTATTCTTAAAAAAATTATCTATTTATTTCAGTTTCTCTCAAAAAAAAAATTAAAATAAAAAATTTTTCTCATTTTAAAAAAAGTCAAAATTTTTGATTTTTTTAAAAATAAAAAGTTGATAAATAAAAAAAATTATTTTATTTTTTAATTTAAAATTTTTTTTAATTACTACATCTAAATACAAAACACTTTTTACTTTTAAAAAAAATATAAAAAATATTTTTTAATAATTCCAAACAAAGAATCCCTACAACTTCAATTCTAATGCCTCCTCGGCCCAAAACCTTTACTCTTTCTTCTTCTTTAACTCATTTCCTCCTCCTATTGCCTTCTTCTCACAGTTGCACCTTAATCTACTGATGTTCGTTGACATGATCCGTCGTAAGTTGCAAGGTAGATGACAGTGGAGCAACTAGTTTGATCTCTAAATTCTATCTGATCTCTCTTCTTCTACTTTTTCAATTTTTTTAACTTTATTTTCTTCTTCTTCCTATCCCTCCTACCCCTCCATCTGACTTGCATTTTTTTTTAAACATCACCTAAAACGACATTATTTTATTCAGATATTATCCAAAAATAATAATATCAAAAATTAGTGTATTACTCGACTAATTTTTTTTTATTCAACCACGGATTATCAATTTTTCTTCCAACCAATTTTAAGGATATTCTGAACCTACCACATGTCTAGTTTCCAATTAAATCTATCAGACCAATTGGCCCGATCTAATTTTCAAAACCGTGCTAATTATTATGCAAGTTATTGACCATAATCTGGCCAGCTTCCTCGTCTTCATCAATTAGTTCCCTTTTATAGAGTATAGGCCACATAATTAACACCAACAAAATTGATGGACACTGTTCTTAATTGAGAACTAACCTCTAATTTTTTCACTAAAGGATTTACTTAACCATAATACCCTTAATTTATGTTTGTCCTATTCTAAATGTTAGTGATTAACACATCTGCCAACTAGCTTAATTAGTAAAATCTTTAACAATAAACGTAAAAACTTCAGATTTAAATTCAGCCTTGACTAGAGTAAGAAAGATTTGAGAAAAAAAAAAAACAAAACTTATAAAAAAACACGACTTTAAGATCATGATCCCTCATTATAGAAAACATGGAAATGTGAATTCCTACCATCCCTTTCCAACGGTTTTGAACCAGTAAATAAGTTCGGTGGCAGCGACGTCTATTCATTCAAGTTAACTCCGGCTGACTCGCTTCTGTCTCAAATCTGGGTCCCTAAAGCCAGACATCAGCATGTAAGAAAATTGCAGAAGCAGGGCACTCCATAACTACAGATACAGCAGAAGTCATACCTCTGGATGTGATCAAGAATCAAAAGCCTAGGTCCAGGAGGGATTTTCACATCTCTGAGAGCACTGAGACACATCATGGCAAAACAAAGGACTCACTCCCAAACATTATAAAGAAAAGTAACAGCAAGAAAGATCATAAATTAAAATGTACACTGAGATAATAATTCAAATGTCTACCTGTCTGTGAGTAAAGGCAAAGTGTTGTCTGTTAATAATCCTCTCTTAAAATTCTTCTCGTAACTCTGAAGGCCAAGGTTGTGCAATATGTCTCTCGTTTTAGCATAGCGAATATCTTCAGCTGGTGGTTGAGAAAACTTTTGTCCTAACTGCATGATTTATGAATACATGGTCTCAGCGGAAAAAGGGTTAATGGGACACCAAACTGTAAACTTGCATTGCACACATAACATCCAGGGATCTATGCAAGCACACCTCACTTGGACAAAGGTCAACCGGTCATGCCAGAATTTTTAACCCTAGACAGTGAGAATTCCAACAAGATTTCCTCCTAGAAATTCATTTCTAGAGTTATCACTCAACACATACTCACTGTTGTTAGTCGTCAACATGGAAAGCCAACAATTATCGTCGCCCCTTATCAAATAGAGGTACAATGTAAAAACCAAGGCCTTGTAAAAACTGTGTAAAGATAAATTGGTTTTTCCTTCATGCCCACCTGGAAAAGTCCACCTTGAACAAGTGCAAAGAAAAGTCCAGAAGTGACTGCATTTGCTGCTTGATTTGGTCCACCCATGCCACTTACCAATGAAAACATGGCCCCAGAACCAAAAGCCGCCACCATGCTGTAATAGATTATCAACATCATAA
>JASKGM010000011.1:2419773-2434768 GCA_034509205.1 Ceratonia siliqua | reverse complement strand
TTTTTTATTTAAATTTTGTGTTTATGAGTGTTTTTTTTAATGAATTCAAACTGTACCTAAAATTAAATGAAAAAGAATGTATTTAGTGAAAACACTAATTTATTTTAACTAGAGGTGTAATCTCAATAATGGAATATGAATATTTTTTTTAAAATTATTTAACCATTTTATATATTCATACTATTTTTAATGATGTTTTAATTTTTGATCATTCATACAAAATTCAATGATCAAAATTCACTTCTCAGCTTCACAAATCACGATAGGCTGGTGATTTCATCCCATCTCAACTATAAATAACCAATAGCAATATTCCAATTTCCAATGATTATCACCGAATAATGTTGATATTTAGCTCATTAATTATCACCGAATAAGACGACTTGTCGTTTAGAATTCAACAATGATATCATTATCCAATATTTCCATTTTCACACCTTCATCAATTATGTGAACGGGCTCCAGTTTTCCACCTCCCGCGGGTCGCAAACCCGAAACCAAAGTTCCCGCTCTCTCGCTCGGACAGTTCTCCGAGATGTCAGACATACTGTAACATAGGTAATTCAGCTTCATCGAGGTTAGCTCCCTTACTTTCGTAGTCGATTAGGTTGAGTCTATAACATTTTTGATCATTTGCATCATATGTCTAAGGATGTTGCGATTCGTTGAGTATTCCGTAATAGCCTCACTGTTTTATAGGGCCGAGATTGTGCAAAAGGGATTTTTATTCAGCATACAAGTCAGCAAATGAGCGGTTCAAGGGAGAGCTCTCCGGATTGGCTGCGTTCTTTTAAGGTTTTCAGAAGAATTTTTTTTATTTTCTGTTGGGTTGATTGAATCAGAATATTCAATTGAATTCAGTAATTGAGTTTTTAATTACTTTATGTTTTCTTATACAAGCCTCTTGATTGTAGTATTACTTTGATGCTTGTTCACGCTAATATATGATTCTGCAATTGCTCCGTTTAAAAGAGTTGTGATAAGGGGTCTTGTCTGATTCAGCAGGCACTACAAGTAGGACCTTTGAGAGTTTCTGATCTGAGCTACTAATACGACACATGCTTTCCAGAAAAATTTATATGGCTTGCGTTGTTGCTTTTACCTGATGTCCTCCCTAGATAAATATGGGGATCTGGGCAACTATATTGCTAAATTTTTCTATACTTGACTCACTTTATAGTGAACCAATTTCTGATATACTTATGTTTGGGAATCCACGTTAAATTTTATGTTGGTATTTTTCCCATACACAAGCATTGATGATGCAACACTCAGACCAGCCTTTTGTCCTTCTTACATCTTTGTGTGCTTGCTTATCAAGAGAAATTATATTGTTGACAAGGTGCCAACTCATTCACCATTGACAATATCCTCAAATTCTGGGTCTTTACAAGATGGCAGCCCATCAGTTGAGGATAAAGCTGATGATGAAGAGTCATCTTTAAAGTCACCTACACTTTCAGAGATCAACAAGGAGAGTACAGGTCTCGGCAAAAGCTGTACCGAGTCTCCACCCAGACAGACATTAGAAGCAGTCTCTCTTAAAACAAAAGATCGGACACCATCCAGAAGAAAGAAAATAGACAACCAAAAGAAAGAAGGTATATTTGGGATTTGAGTACTGAGTTCTGTCAAGTATGTAGAGTCATTAATTTAATCCTTAATAAATAGAACAGGAAAAGAGTAAACTCAAAAGTCAAAATACAAGCATATATACAATATCAATGGTGATAGGATTTGAAAATAATAGTTTATTTTTTGATGAATTTTCATTTATGTCCTTTCTATTATGATCCAGGAGACAAGAAGAAAAAGAAGGTTGTGAATGAATCAAACACTGAACAGCATTTAGAACATAAAGTAAGAAACTTGTCATCACCTCTTTCAGGATGTGTTAGGTGGTGTTCATGGATTTTATAAATGATGAAAGATAATATTTCATTGTTCTACCATATTTTCTACCATTTATGGCAATTCCCTTATTGAATGTCAAGAGCATCTACTTACAGGATTATGATCTTAAAATGATTTTTGTTGTGATTTCAATGTCTCTATACACGGTAGGAAAGTTAAATATCATAATGATATTTAGCCTGCTACCTTCTATAAAAAAGAAAGAAAGAAAGAAATATTTACCCATTAACCTATTTTGTCCTTACTGATGATATCCAATTTTTTTCCCAAAGGAATCTATTCATTCAATTTGGACACTATCATCTGACTCTGAGTCATGTGATCATAGTCCAAAGAGGGAAGATCATATCAATCAGGTGGAAACTTATGGGCACCAAAAATTTGAATTCCTAGGTGAAGGAAAATGTGGGGATGAAATTCTTATTGGCAATGATGGAAAGTCTCCATCAAAAAAGCACTCAAAAGATAAGCCTTCACAGAAACAAACACATGTAGAAGATCATACACTGCTTAATGGGAAGAAAACAAAAGGCAGTGTGAAAGGGGAAGGTAAGAACTATGAAGTGCGCTGATTCAGAACATCTATTAAAGATGCTAGAGATGACTCCATCTTCATGCTTGTGTATTTAAATTAAGCATTTGCTTATCATTTTGTGCATGTGGTATCTGCAAATGGGACAGGAAATGGCGGAGACGTGGAAGTTAAAGAGGAAGGAACTTCTGAAAAGCATGTTGAACCAAATGTAAGAATGATTAAGATTATAATGATTTCCAGAAAATAGTTCATGACGTGTCCTTGATTTGCAAACAAGAATAACTATTAAAAGCCACATTGATTATCTATCAATCATAACATCCTGAGTTTTATTTGTTATTTCTAATTGGCAGGTCTCCTCATCGAGGTTGCCTTTGATGCTTTCTGAGAAAGTTCATCGCACAAAGGTTAGGTGGCAGCTTTATATTATGGCTTTCCCTTTACTCTGTATTCAGTTCAATAATTATAAGAGCCACGACCAATGTATTTAGCATGATTTAAAAATAATTTTTACATAATTCATAGTATGAGGATAGTCAAATAAATAACAGAGGTTTCACTGCTCATTGAGAACAAAGAAAATATTTTGATAATTACTGTGCAATGCTGATTATAATTTGGGTTTCTAGTCTTTGCTTTAAGTTGTGATCCGTTATTTGATGCATGGTAGCTTTTTGCCTTTTTCATAAAATAGTCGTGTGTCTCATATGTTGAGTATAGATATTACTCTTCTCTTTCTTACTCACAAGGAAAACAGGTGCTTTACAATGAGCTCCTCTGTTTTGGCAGGCGCTTATTGAATGTGAAGGTGACTCTATAGATCTGAGTGGCGATATGGGTGCTGTAGGCCGGATTATAATTTCAGATTCCCCTGCTGGAGATGAGGAAATGTACTTAGACTTAAAAGGTATTTTTTTTTAATGCATATGTTTTCAGATAACAAAGGAATAATGAGTCTATTATTATACTGTATAAACTATAAAGCCACATGGATTCCTTGCTCATTGTACTGTAGCATGTGTATACTACATGCTGGGTTCCATGAAACAGCTGAACATGAGCACCATATTAAAGAGTAATGAGAATCTCTGACAATTAATGATAATATCTAAGCTTTTTGCTTGTTGAATTCTTTTTCATATGTTTAACTTCCTGCCGAGTTATAGGCCTTTGTAGTCTGCCCATTAAAAGTCTATGCCTGACCTTCTGAGTTATTGATATAGTTCCTTCATCTGATAATGGCAGCACATATCTGATCCTATTTTGCTTATTATTGCAGGAACAATATACAAAACATCAATAGTTCCTTCCAGGACGTTTTGTATTGTACGTCAAATCTTGGATGGAAATTTCTGCATCTGAAATCATGGCGTTAAAATTTTTTATTAGGATAAATGCCTTGTAGCATGTAACTTTGATAATCCAGATATTATGCCATTTTAGAATATATCTTCAAATATTGCTTTTGATATGAACTTGTTCTTTTTTCAGGTTAGCTTTGGGCAGTCTGAGGCAAAGGTCTGTTAGTTATCTACTTATTTCCTTGTGTTCTCTTTATGAAAATTGTTTTCATGTATTAACAATATTTGCCCACATTTGTCTTCAAGGTTTACCTTTCTACATTTTCGCTTTCTTACCTCAGTAGTGATTTCATCATTAGCTTTGAGTAGTGATGGGGCTTATGAAGAATATGTGTTTAACTGGTGTTGTTATGCTATTCATGCATTTCTTGATCAGATAGAGGCCATCATGAATGACTTCATACAGCTGAAACCACAATCAAATGTGTATGAAGCTGAAACTATGGTTGAGGGTTAGTTGCATCTACCAAGAATTAATTGGGCTTTTATTTTTATTCGTGTTGCCTTTTTATTATGCATATATTCCTGTCCTCACATTTAATCATTTCGTATTGGAAGGGACACTGGATGGTTTCTCCTTTGATTCGGACGAGGAAGCTGACAAGTTGCCAAAAGCCATTTCCCACCAAACTGATCAAAATGAGCATGTTGAGGAACAAACCAACGGAAAAACAAAAGGGAAGGCTGACAAAACATCAGTAAGTTGCTACAGTCCTTTTTTGTTTTAGATTTGTCCTTTAAAGGGCTCCTTATATGCTATGCTACCTCGTGCATGCATACTTAAATTGTTGGAAATCTGGATGCAGGGTGCTGCGAAGAAAAGAGGTAGGAGTACAGGAGGAAAACCGCAACCACCAAAGAAGATAAGAAAAAAAACTCAAGGTGCCAAGAAGGCAAAGACCAAAAAATGAGACTGTTTTATAATTTCTTGTATGTGCCATGAAACGTTACACTCAGTCCTTACAGTTGGCTGAAAAAGGGTAGAGTGGTTGAAATCAAATGTCGGTGACTCAAGGAAGTTTTTAGTATAGAACATACGCCATTAGAGTTATAAACAATTCATTCTTAATGTTCCTCAGTTTGAGGTCAGTTTCCAGAATTCCATTGTAATTTTGTTTCCAGTGAACATTGTTTGTTATCTTTGACTTAAATCACCTGGCTTTTATTCATCGTAAAGGGAAGCCTTGTTTATTAAATTTCCACAGAATACGTAGTCGAAGATAGAACATGCGAGATAAGTATGCTTATATTTCTGGTCACATTACAAATGAATTTCCTATAAAGAATTTCTTACAAGATTGCGAGTTCACTCGAGAGGATTGTGGTTAAATCGTAGTTATGGCCAGGTGCTCCTTGGCTAGTAGACATTGGTTCTTAATCAGCCGCCAAGCTACTGAAGCATTGGAAGGGTATTTTCTGACGCATTTATTTGTTACTAGAAGATTCTTAAAAGTGTTAAAAGCCAATGATCATTTCAGTTCCATCTGCTGGACAAGACCCTTTTTCTCTTTCTTGCCTCCTTTCAAGAAAAAAAATTACAGTATTATTAATTCACTGAATTCAGTGGGATGACCTTAACAAAATTCAGTGGTATGACCTTCACAAATTAATACTGTTAATACGTAAACATAAATAAATTTTAATTTACATATAAACAAAATAAACATGTTAATACTACTAATTTATAAAGCTCGTAGCAGATTGTTATGGTAAAATTGTAATTTTCCCCTTTCAAGAGCTCGTGGTATCCTCTTACAGCATCGTTTCATATCGAAGGCCATGTTGCTACAAATGCTGAGAAAGTAAGACTGACAATGAAAAGAAAGATTGGCATTGGAAAGGGTGAGAGAACATTTGAGGAACCGACCTGCTGAACCTTCCCATGGGGTCGTTTACTTGGCGGAGGTAAAGATGCAACATGTGTTTTTTTAATCCTGCGTCGTAATATAAAATGTTAGTCGTGGGTTGAAATTTTTTGCAACTTATATGGCAAAGGATAGTAACAGAAGTAAAAACTAATCAGAATCAGAGGGAGAGAAATTATATACCCACTGCCGCCGGGACAGAAAATAATATCATATTCATAAGCTTTGCAAGTGAAAGTGCTGGTACCATCATCAAATGCATAGCTATAAGCTCTTGGACAAGCCCTCTTGAAAATGGTTGAATAATAGGACGGACGGCATGTCGTTGGGTTGGCAAATTGTCCACTGCAGCAGTACTTATCCAACCCAAATGCCTCGCAAGCACTCCTACACCCAATCACACCACCTTGGTTTCCATTTCCACCCACCACTTGAAGTTCTTTAGGACAACCTAAACATTCCATTTTTTAACATAGTGCAATTTAAATCAACTATACATGGTCGAAATATATAAACTACGACAATAATAAATAGATATTTAAACATGTTAAACAATTTTTTTAATGAAATTTACTTTTAACATATTTAAATGTTCATTTATGATTAGTTAGTTAATCTATATATTTTAAAAAAATCCATCTACTAAATACTTAATGAACTATAGGACAATTTGTTGCTTAACCTCTTACCTGTGTTGAGATCTGACACACAACCTGTGGCATTACAGGCACCACCATATACCCCTCTTGGGAAGGCAATAAGTGGCAGATTGTAGCCATCTACCATGCTGACATCGTAGTAGTCTAGATCATTGCCTAATTTTCCCGCACCAAGTGTTATCTCAAACAGCGAGGTAGGAGGAGCAGCACCATTTCCCTTACATTCCAGCTTTCCCCCACAGTCGCCTGTTAGGCACTTGCCAATTCCTGTGGCATCAAATGTGCAACCAGTCCTTGCCCACATCCGCCCTGACCATCCTGGAACGCTTGTTAGTTTGACACTTTGGCCTGAGTCCAACTGGAACCCGGTTGTCGAAAGCTCCGGTGAGCCTGACCCGGAGAGTACACCGGGCCATATGGTATACGTGCAGTTGTTTGTTATGGTGAATGTGTAAGAGTAAGAACAAGTTAAGAATATGAAGAGGACAAGAAGGGAAATGGGGAACTTCCAGGATGGCATCATATCTATTTTTAAGGATTCTGAAGATGGGAATTAGAGGGGACTGGAGGAAAAGAAAATGGACAATACCCCCCATATTTGTAATTTAAAGGATTGTGAAGGAGGGAAGAGTGGGCTCTCTATTGTGTATTACAAAATCAAACCATTAAGTTGCTGGATGAAAATCTGAGCCCAAAATGACCTTCATGGGTTTAGCATTTCTTTTATTGCGGATGGCCTCATCAATAAGCAATTCTTTGCTTTTGTCGTTGCATGAGAAATTGCAAAAATGAGGAAATCTATGTGACCTCTCTGACTGGAGAATCATGAATTCGCTTCAAAGAAGCGTGTCAGGAACTGGGATTCGACTTTTCCACCGTGCAGGGAAGTTGCATAGGATTATCCTTGAAGAGAAGTGACCTAGACTTCCTACTATTAAAAAGAAAAAAATAAATTAGACTCTGTAAAAGAATTAGACTTATGTACCCATTTACTAATCAGTTACTAGCGTCATTAATTAATCACGCTAATAGTTAATTAATTTTTTTTAAAAAGTATAAAGATATGCACAGATCCTCTAAATATAATTCTCCAAGACTTCTGTATCTTTCCCTTGGTAGTATACTCTTTGACTTCTGAGCAAGGAGCATCATAATTCAGGACATGAGACATATAATAACCACCAACTGTTGACCATTGATCAATCATTAATACATAGATATCCTAAAAATTTATTATCATCATAAACTAATATAAAAAGATTAGATAAGAATATTAAAATAACAATTTACAAAATTAAAACTGTATTTTAATCATTATAGATACCGATAAACAGCTTGAGATTCAAATATATTAAACTTTATTTTATTTTGATACATATTATAAACAATTAGACCTAACCATTTCTGGGTCAGTCCGAGCAAAACTCACTTTCTCTGCAAAGCAATATGAATTGAAAAACCTAAAGAATCAATATATTCCGTTTATTCTCTTGAATAAATATATAGAATAAATGGAATATATTAATTCTTTAGGTATTTCAACTCATTAAAAAAAATCATAATTTCAAAGAAAATTTATGAGCAGAATATATATATAAATATATTTTCAAGAAAATAAACGAAATATATTGATTTTTTAAGTATTTCAACTCATTAAAAAAAGTCCTTATTTGGAAGAAAACTTATCTGCTCATATTATTTGTTTGCAATAACATCTTTACCAAAGGAACCAAGAGGAATGTCAAAGTATTAAAGGGTGACATCAGTAAATGGTATTCTCAGGCCCAATCACACCCATATTTTTCATTGGTGCTTCTTACATCACAATAAAAGACACCAATGGAGAATATAGTACCATGGGCACCAGCTGGGACTATGGGACTAAGTTACACCCAATGGAACCATGTTTAATTTTCTCATTCTGTTTTCTAAATTTGATTGTGCATGAAGACCGATGTCCTGCCGTGCTGGGAAAGCAATTGACGATAAAAAGAACATATGTTCACTAAATTCTGAATAGCTACATGAAATTTCCCTGTCCTGAATTTCATTAATTTCCTACCAACAGGTAACACAGTAACAGATAAGGATGTCAAAAGTTGGAAAACTAAAGATATTTTTACACAAACAACAAATACACACATCTGCCTAGCCGTAGAAAAATGGCATAAAACATTATCAAGGCAGGGAGAATTTGCTTTGAAACACATGGTAAATCAATTTCAATCCTCCAACATATGGGGGAATAAATAAGCAAGTTTGACAGAGATGATGCTGATAATAAGTTCTCCTGGCCAAGTCCTTTATCATTTGCTAAGTTCCACCATCTACAAGTGACAAATGATATAATGGCGGACAAACTCAATAAGGCCTTGTATTTCGGACTAAAGGGTTCGGCGAGCCTACTTTTTCAGCATGTCCTCAATCTTGTAAACAACATCAGAAAGTTCCTTTTGAACATTAACATCCTATCAGATCACCCCCAGCCTTGAAGTTGTAACCCTTTATAAACCCATTACCGTCCTCTTCTCCACTCTTCAGCAGACGCACACTTAAGCACGAGCAGCAATGCCTGTGCCTGCATTAAGAAAATAAGACATGTATCACTTTTCATTATCTAGCACAGCAGTTCTATATCACAAGAATTTATTCAGTATTGCAACAAAAATGTTTTCAACGCTCCTTGGTAGCATGTGCTTCAAAACCTGCACAATACATTAACCTCAGACAGCCATTTATCAATCAAATTCAATCAAATCATGGAAAAGAAAAGAAAATAGAAAGATAATTAGCAGAGATGCAAATCTGAACTAGAGCTAGAGAGAGTTAGGCAGCAAAATTAAAGTCAGTTTTCGCCAGATAACATACCAAAGATTTCGTTCATACGAAGAATCAGAGAGAACCTGAGCTTACAGAAGTCAAGGTTATAACCAAAAACCTGAATAAAGTGATCAGTCTGTGACAAGATTGATGACCTGTTGTTTGAATGGAATAAGGGAAAACAAAAGACGAGAAAGAATACAAGTCCTAACAGGAGTGGTACTAGTAATGAGTACACAAATACTAGAATCGGGTTGCCCTGCTATTAGAGATTCACTATAAACTTGATAGTAAATCAAGTAAGCTAGAAAAGGGTCACAGAACTGCTTATATATAGTACAATATCCAGGTCCAAAATCATAATTCGAGCATCATAAAGGCCAAAATGCATCCTGTAGCTAGCTATAACAGTCCGCATCTCACTACGGTTAGCAAGAAACTGATGTCAATTCAAGTTTGATAAACCTGTGAAGAGAGCCTGCTTAAGTCCCCATTCAACAGTCAAGCTACTTTAAGCACTGCAATACATCAATACTAGAAATATAACGAGTTCCTACAACAGATGGACACATAAGGTCCACCAATAAGTGATCCATAATTGATCAAGTTCTGTTATCGATACTTGTCTAATAGAAAAAGGAAAATAATCCAAAGGGACAAGAGAAATTAGAGAAATTGTAAGAGTCTTTTGAGTTATATAATATAAATCTAGCTCATATCCATGCCATCTCCAACTTGGCTGCAGATAGGACTGACAGCAGAGAAAGATCTCTCAAAAGGAGAAGGATGAAATTGTGCATCCCGTCTACGCTTAAAACCACAGCTATCGGTGGGCGAATTCTCAGCATCAAGCTTTCTTCTGACACCTCTCACTGCTTGTTCCTCTGCTGGTGTAAGAGGAAAAATTTGACCACTTGCTCGGCAAAGGGAGCTATGGTTATCATACAAAATTCTCTGGTTGCAGTTTTTATCACAGATGTGAGTCAGCCCTGTTAGCTTGCAGCGATACATGTTTCCACATAAATGTTCATTTTCACATTTCCAGTCGCATTTGTGAACAGGAATTGGACCATCTCGGCCCAAAATACTCGACAGATAAATAACATTTGCTGGACCTGCAACCATAGATTTGCCATATACCTCCATTCGTTCTGTTGAAACAGCAACTTCTAAGATTCAACTCTAATACAATCCGACTTCAAGGCCTTGCCTGAATCGTCTGCAGGGCCCAGCACAATAGAGAATTCAGTCAAACTCAACAGAAATTGACCTGCTTGCCTCTAAAGAGATAGAGCGACTGATACACTCTGCTATCATCTTGTTAACAAATTACACATAGACTTTTCTCTAAAGGGTCGCAGTTAATTGCTTATTTCCGTTCAAAAATACGTTCAACATCAACTGTCGACTATCTGTTAATTGAGAAAGACCTTTCCATAAATTGGATTTTATTTCTTGAATGTAACAGCATGAGATAACGAGAAACCAGGCGACAAAGTTTTGGACTTTACATATATACTTATCTTCACTTGACAAATTGTAACGAGTTTAATTTCCATTTCTGTCTTCAGGGGTAATAAGACAAATAGCGTTTATTCTACCAGCAAACAAATGACCATATACGACAGATCTGAACCATATCCAAGAAAGATTTCCGAGATAGCAGATGACACGACAATTAACACGAGCTCCGTCAACAACTAGCTATTATTAAACACCCTTAAAGCCTATGACAAACCTATACAAAATCTGTGTTCTTCCTCCACCTTTAAACACACAAATTCGGACTGATAATTTCCACGAAACAACTGAAGAAACACATACATTAAAATTCTCATCACACCGACTGGCGTAATTATTACATCATCACATTCACACGCTGGGAAAACAGGTGAAATAAGGATCATAATAAAGATTCCAACCAACCCCAGAATATAGAATGAAGGAAGATAACTCACACGCTCTTCAACAAGTCCAGCCGCTGAGTCTTCCTCCTCACCTCAGTACCTACAAAATGAGAAAGATAAAGACCAAAAAAATACAAAGCTGACTCTCTCTCTCTCTCCCTCCTGCTCCTCCTCTCTCTATAAGACTCACTATCTCTCTCTGCAGCACCCAGGCTTGCACAAAATTAAATTAAACAAGCAATTGCATGAAATGGGTTTGGGTATTTATAGAAATATGGCGCTAGTTGTGACTGTAGAATTGACCCCCACGTAGACAATGGGAAATGCAAATGAAATTTACATGAAATTTCTGTTAAATTGTGGTCGAACCGTAATTTCACCAATTTCATTTTTTGGGTCAAGTGGCCACTTCACCTACAATTCTGGATAAACCAGCGGATCCAACGATCGTCACGGAGTTTCTGAACCCATCATCACTTTTTAATTTTTTGATGATTAATTAATTAATTAATATAAAATAAGCTTTTTATCACTTGTTTGTCACGTGTCCTAACGGTTCTTTTCTGTGTGTCTCCTCTTTGGTGCACCTTACCTTCTACACTTTTTGAGCAGATAAACAAGGGGGAGCCCCGAAGACCTTATCTTCCTCTTAACACTTGCCACGTGTAACCGCAAGCAACGTCCTCGTTGTTCTTTACCATCGCCTTTGACTCCATGGGCCTTGTCCTCATTGGTATTTCGGCCTTTGACCTAATGGACTCAACCCATTACCCGAACTCGACCCGTCTCTCGTAACCGTACCTTGTCTCCTACCTAGGGTTTCTGCTGCGTTCCCGAAACTGGTGTTTAATATTCTTCGATTAGGGTTTCAGCGTTCGATAATTGTTTAACTTTTTGCATGACGTATTCCTGGGAAGTACGAAATCGTTGGTGAGATTTCCTTGTAGCGTTTAATCTGATTTTCTTTTGTGTCCATTGTCAAGTTGCGAATTCTCCACCAAATGTCTTTTAATTGCTGTAGATTGAATAGAATTTTGCGAATGCAAAAGCTACTGGGTTTAAACGGCAGATCATTGACTCCTCTTTTGGGGTTTCAAGTTATATTACCTCTTGAAGGCTTTTGTTGCTGCATTTCTTCTCGCAGGTATGAAAACTTTATTCATCCTTGAAGATTTATTTGGTAAAACAATTCGAGTAGTTGCATGAAAGTGAGTTGACGACAATTGAAACTCATTTTGGACCCACTCCCTAACTGCATCCAAAAAGTTACAGTTAATTGAATGTTCTCATCATGGGTGTATGTACCTATTTAATCTCCATCCTTTTTATTAAGTAGTAGTAGAAATCTTTTTGCAGGCGACATGAAGACCTTCAGACCATAATGAATTGGCTCCGTGTTGCGTATTATTGGGGAAAAAACATGTGAATTATGCGTTCTGATCAAACACAATTTACTAAGACATTGTGTGATTACAGACTTGGTCTCTTTTGTTTTTTGCTTTTAGCACATAGATATGTTAGTGTAATCTGGTCTTAGGTTATCGAAATATGAAGATTATGAGACTGTTTATAGGATTCAAAAAGCACTTGTAATTGAAACGGTGGTAAAAAAAATTGGTGGTTTTGTCCGAGCAGTAATCATGAAGTGCTTCTAGTTTGGTGGCACTGGGTAGCTTTCATTTACATTGCTTTAACGGAGAATTTTTGCCCTCTTGATTTGACTTTGCTTTCTTGAGGTGCCAATTGCTTCAGGGATAATCTGAAAGCTAATGAGAAGTTGGTTGTATGTTCTAGATGTTAATAAAAGTTGACGGTAATACAACTCCTTTTTTTTTCCTACCCTGAAGATTTCTCTGCAGTCTTGGCAAAAAAATTTCATCTTCCCCCTGCCTCCATTTCTGATTTTTCTGTAATTCTTTCTTTGTACTCTCAGTTATTGTCCTCTGTACTGCATTATTAGTAATCTCTTCAGCAATACCTGTATTTATTGATGTTATGAAAAGATTACAAGTTATGGAGATAACCATTTTGTAGATGCGGCATGGTTGTTGCCAATCAATTTTAAGCAAATTACCAACACTTGTCCTTTTCTTTTATGGTTTATGCCTTAGATGGATATGAATTAGCTATTGACATAAGGGCTAACTGAACACCATATTGATAAAGAAACCTACCTGTCTAATAACTGTATACTTGATGCTGTAGGCCCAATGTGTGAAGTTTGTAATAATTCTGTGATTTTGTCTCATGAATTATTTTATTTGGGCTTGATTTATTTCTGGGAATAAAATGGATTTCTGATTAGGAATTAGAAGTGATAATTGTGTGAATGCCCTATCCTGTTTCACGGTTATTATGACTTTTGGTTTATAAGACTTGGAATAACATATCTATATGCATTACATAATTTTGACGCCTGTGAGTAATGTCTGCAGTGCCGGATCTGACTGAGTGTTCTACTTCTACACTGGGCAAAGGATCATGGTGGGATTTAAAAATAGATACATGGTAATGGAGGTTTTTTTGGATCCTAATAGAGATCATGTGGGGGGTGATCCTGTTATAATTACCCAATTTAATGTCTCAAAAGTAATAAAAGACAGCATCCTGGTAAACTTTGGGGAGTGTGGTCTGGCTTCATCGGTGGGATCATTCCAGGGTAAGTAACAAGTTACTGCTGGTAATTCTTCTTATCAGATTTGCCTTCTGTCTATACATTTTCTTCAATGATATTCAAACTTCTTGTGTTTATATAGTCAAGTATGTCAATCCAATCACCAATATGTGTATCATTAGAGTCTCAAGAGAGGAGTATCAAAAAGTTTGGTCTGCCATTACAATCGTCAGAAGTATTGGAAACTACCCAGTGATATTTAACATGCTGGACCTTTCTGGTAAGTCAAAAAACTTGCAAGATTTACATTCTGGTAATTCAGCATCTTCCTATTATTTTCCTTTTCTATTAAGTTTGGCAGAATAGTATGTGAAGACTTGGAAGACTTCATCTACACCTTTGTAATTACCTGAATTCCCGTTATACAGAACAGAACGCTACTTTTTGTCATAAAAACTATGCTTTTTATCCTGTCACTCGGATCTATCACTCGGATCTATCATTCAATTACAAATTACAATATCTTCATATTTCATGATTAGGTATGCATCATTTTTCTTACTTTCCTGTTAGGAGGAATTTGGTAAACCCTTGTTTCATGACCCTATTATACTCTAAGTTAGTTAGATCTATAGAACAGTATGATTACAGTCTTGTCAATAAAACTTTCTTTAATCTTTTGCTATAATTGGCTTTTAGAAGTTTTCATCAATTTTGATTAGATGTTGTCATTTTTCATATGGGTGATTTGTATATCTTCACTTCTAATTTGATCGTAAACTCGTACAATATAAACCCTGATATGAAATGTTGTTGTCTGCTTCAGGAAGCATAAAGGCTTGTAAAACTGCTGCCCTGAAGTGTGAGGAATCAAAGTTTGAACAGTACAAACTTATGGTAGGAGATCGTCTCTCAGCAGATGATACCAATCGCATGCATAACTATCTTGACAAGATCAAAGTTTTGGAGCACTGAATATAATTTGGCTACCAAGTACTTCATTTAGCTTCCATGTTATAGTTTGCGCTTGTTCTCAAATTGCCTACAATTCAAGTTATAGTATTGGACGTTTAGCCACACTGTTGATATTTGGTACACGGGTATAGGATTATAACACCGGCATCCAAGATGTTTGCAGGTTTATTGTTCCCAACAATTATGGGTATCTCATAGTTCCAAAAAAAAATGTAGAAATTGACATGCTTGAGGAAAGGCTTTACTAAATTTTTATAAGTTACGTCCTTTGTTTATAACTCAATTATATATCAAACATT
Organism: Ceratonia siliqua; assembly: GCA_034509205.1. Taxonomy (NCBI): domain Eukaryota; kingdom Viridiplantae; phylum Streptophyta; class Magnoliopsida; order Fabales; family Fabaceae; genus Ceratonia; species Ceratonia siliqua. The sequence continues at coordinate 2,419,819 of JASKGM010000011.1, read as the reverse complement.
AAACCCACCCATCTAAAATGCCTGAGAATGAAATATTTCTTATAAA